>CM076584.1:54401535-54765698 GCA_034641835.2 Pinus albicaulis
TGAAAAACCATGGCTAAACGCCATTTTGTCAACCCGACTGCAATGCAATTAAAGTACGCCTGTCATAATTAATCTCTGATCATTAATAATGAGAGCCGAAGGCCGGATCAAATTGGAGCGTGCGGAATCGCTAAGAGGAGTGGAGGTCCGATCTTGAACAGTGTTAAAAATTAATTAATGCGGATTTGATGTGAAAACTTAATTGAACAGCGTTAAATGTTAATGCGATTGATATGAAATCGCCATATCCATGTCCCATCGCCTTAAACACCATCGAATGCACCCGCAGCCGGGAGCAGGGCAAGTTTTTATTGAGGACATGTGGCAGAAATTGATTGGAGCGGATCTTTGTTTGGGCCGCTCGCGCAGTGGAAATCCGAACCCGAAAAATATTAGGGCGAATTTGATAAGAAATTTGTGTCACAACTTCCCTCCGTACGCCAGCCCAACTTCGGACCCGAAAAATATTAGGGCGGAATTCATTTGGTTTCCGCGTCACAAAATTGGCCGACATCAGCAGGCTATTTTGGAACGCGAATTTGGCTTGAATTATCGTTTATCGCCATTTGAGGTCCGACGGGCTCGACTTAAGAACAATTTTGTTTGATCCCATCTTATAAAATTTGTGTTGGTTTTCTTTGATAATACACATATTTATAATAAATCATGGGAATACCACACTAAACATGTGGAAAAGTTATGTAAATAATTATTGAGAACAATCATTTTTATGTAAAAATATCCAAGGCGAGGTCTGTGTAGAGAACCGGGGTCGTGAAAACTGTTCAAATATAAAAATCCCGCTTAATAAAGAGACAAAATTGTTGTGCTTTCGGAACCTGACCCGAGGATTGGACATGAGTTAACAAACAAAAGGATAGCAGAACCAGACTTGCACCCGTGGTCAAGCCCTCTACCAAAACCACGAGCGAAATCACAAAAGCGGGTTGCCCATATCACACCGCTTTTGCGGAGTAGGCGGTATTTCCTATTCGCGAGCGATTCCATAGGGAATGTGACACGTGGTGAAGTGACCCCCGGAAAACCACCGTTTAACCTATGCCATCGCACGTTAAAGCCCGACGTTGGAAGCCGAGCGAAATTGCCAAGAGTCGTTGATTTGGAGAAGGGCCATCGGACGGTGGTCGCACGTTGAACTTGCCCGGAGGTTAACTAAGGTGTGCGGAGGATAGCCAGGTACGATACGAGTGTTTGATTGGTTATTTATATATATAGGTGGGGCTGGAGTATAATGAAATTGTTTAATTAAACGATTGGCGGATAATTAGCATAAGTCTGGAGCGTGATTGTTGTAAGGCTAGGTGGTGAAATATATAGCCGAAAGTTCATTACAAGTTATTTATTTAAAAAGAAACGTGGAGTATAAATACAAAGTGTTGAGAGTTAAACATTGGTTATAAGGCTTGGAGATAATATAAATTCGGGAATATAAATTAAAGTCCAACCATTGTGGATAGTATTTATTTATCAAATTCTACGAATTTGATAAATAAACCCGAAGAAAGAAGAAGTCAATTAAGACTCAGGCTGGAGGAAAAGAACGGGGTAAACCAAGGGAAAATGCCGACAGAGCGATTGTAGACACACAACTCTCCTTAGGGGTCCAATTTCAGTTTTGTTGCGTCACACGATGATCTCTCTTCTCTGGAATTTACTTGTATTGAAGATCACTATTCTAGGAATAAGGAGTTATTTTCTCCAAAAATAACCCTAGCCAAACATTGACAATGCATCAAGGATATTTTTCTATGCTTCATAAGTACATATGTTCTACTTCTAAATCATGTCTTGGAAGTGGTTTTTTTGCTGGAAATTATTCACCAGTTGGTTTCATACCAAAGTCTTTTTCACATTTTCAACATCCAATACATGAAAAAGATAATGGTTTAAAACAACATAAATATTTGAAATTTTGCAAGAATTGTCTGGCACACTTTGAATATGAATTTTGAAGTCAAGTGCATGATGTTGTATAGGATCAAGTGTCATTTTGAATACCAAATGTTTCACAAGAAACTTCTCAACATGCTACCCCGCAGTAAGGATTAAATGACAATATTGCATCAACTATTTCCATAATAAAAGTGCACCTCGGCCATAAGACTAAAAAACTACAAATGTTGTAGATCTAACAAGACCACACAATCAAATGTATTCCACAAGGCTAATACTGTATGAAAAATGAAAAGGAGTTTGCAACCAAAAATACCTTAGGCAACTAATTCAATTAGATACACCAAACCATCAGCAAAAAGGAAAACCAGCCTACTCAAAAGGCAAGCGTTTACCTCCTTAGACAAAATTTTGAGTTCCGAAACAAGGGCCTTTATTGTCTTGTCAATGCCTCTAGTAATTTGAATGGGGTTTGCACCTGCTGCAACAACCTAAAAAAAAAGGTTTCATTTCAAATTATTTTCCACAAATTTAAGATACAACCATTGTCAGTTTTGTATTTCCTAACAAGCTCATAAATTTTGACAAAAGAACCAAAATTTTTTAATACCTGATAGCAATTTTTTCACCCAAAAACTATCTTAGACTCAATAAACCCAACCCAAAACTAAAAAACCAAACACCATAAGACCCTACAAAAATGAATAGATGATCTTAATCCAGTACCATCGACAAAAAGTTACCTTTACACCCTCACTTATTAAACCCTGTGCCGTTGAATTTTAACTTCAACTGCTGCAGCAGAAGGACGGATGCAGCAGCAACATTTTTTTTTGGAGGTTGCTTGCATGCCATCCAGAAATTTAATTCAGCATTTAAAATTCCTGCAAGTTTTTTTTGTAGACGGCCGTAGCCATATTTCTGTACAGGATTGTATTTAAACACAACAACCAACATTAACGCAATTCACCAACCAGAAATTAAACAAACAGAAATTTACCCGACAGTTTTGTAAATTCAAAAGGAGGACACGTGGAGCATTAATATTGGATCGCATGAAATTGAAGGGAATCTGAAAACCTGAAAACCAGACCCGAATTTTTTATAGGGCACATTGGATTGAGAATTCGAGTTAAAATTAAGCAGACGTCAACATCCCATTTTGGAATGCAAATTTGGTTTGAAATTCAATCTATTCAGACTTTTGAAGTTCGACGGAAAGGGTTCTTTAATGTTTTGATATTTTAATATATACATATGTTTTAAACATATGTTATATATATATCATATGCGAAATGAAAGGTGGGCAATAGAATTTAGTTTTAATTTTATTTTTTTAAAAAGAGGGTTTATTATAATATGTTTTATATGTTACGACATATAAAAATAAAAAGGACGAAAAAGCTTGGTAGTTTTTTTTATAGACAGTACGTAAATTTTTTATTACACAGCAATGTGTAAAAAGTGAAAGACTGAGTGTAACTTTTTAAGTGTGTATGCACAGCAGTGCGAAAGGGAAAAACACAACAGAGTGTTTTAGAGACAGAGTATGTTTGTTTTGAACAGACAGTGAGTTGGTTTTATGCACTGCGTTTTGTAGCAGTCATAATTTTGTAATCCCTCTCAGGGAGGAAGAAGTGTAATAGTTTTTTTTTGAGTTATTGAAGGGAATAGAAGTTTGTTTTCAAAGTATTGAAACTCTGTCTCCTGTCAAAGAAATTTTTATTTTCTCTGTGTTAGAGGAAGGGAGATTTATTCTCCATTCATTGTTCTCGAATTTTTCAATATTCCAACATGTGCAAGAACAACAGATGTTGTGGTTCCATCCCCAGCTAAATCATTTGTCTTTGCCGCAGCTTGCCTTACCAACTTGGCCCCAATATTTTCAACTGGGTCCTCTAATTCAACCAATAAAAAGGCCAAAACCATAGCATTGAGATACATTTCATTACACCGTCAATAACAATAAAATTTGACTCAGCCATAACCCTTTCCTTTTATTGTTGTGAAAAGCTTTATGCATTACTCTAATGTGGCTAGTCCATAGGCCAAGTAGACCACCGGGTAACAAATATGTTTCCTTTCACCTTTGAGTTTTCAAATTATGCCTACCAAATCTAAGACATTTAAGAGGGGGAACTAATACAACGTTAAAAAGAAAACCACAGCACACATCTACAAATTACCTCCTTAGCTACTGTCACACCATCATTAACTATTTTCGGAGAACCATGCTTGCTCTCCAAGACAACATTTTGCCCTTCGCCCCAAGGGTGACTCCAACAAGATCAGCAAGTTTGTTCACACCCCCTGCAAGACAAATTGACAATGCTTTCAGTAAGTGTGCAATTGAATGCCAGACCATATTCCAAAACAACCCTCCATGAAAAATTAAATAACACATTAAAATCGAATATAAGTGGACAAGGAAAGATCCACCGCAGTGAAGTTTCACGTGCAGGTGACCTTCCTTTAAACATAATTTTTTCTCTGACCTGCAATTTTTTTGTCAATGAGCCATCCTTGTTGAAGTACAAATCCTTTTCCATAGCTCTTGTATTAACTACCTTCTCTCTGTTGCGTAATCTCAGAGTCCCTCTTCTGCTTGAGCGATTAAAGGAAATGGGTGAAAAAACTGAAAGAGAAAACAATTGTCTGCCATAATTATCAAACATTGCACCCAACTTCTTCCCCTTTCCATTGTTACCCAATGAGGTAGATGTGGCAATTGTTGTCATACTTCCCAAAGCAAAGGCCATCTTCTCTTATGCTGAATATAGAATTACAAGATCTTCATATTAGTATGAACCTTAAAAAACATGACTCCCATTGCTAAAAACCACTTTTAAGTTGTAACAGGCAAACTAAACAACTATCGCAACTTTTGGAAAATTCTGGAGCATTAAGAGAGAAACAACCAAAGAGAAATACAACCACAATCCTCATTTTAATGAGACCGAACTATATATTTGCATTAAGATAATAGAAAGAAATCACGACTATATTAAGGCCAGCACAAAACAATCTTTAACCAGTGTCTCTCGCGGCCTTCAGGTTGCCATGCTAGAGGTTGCATATTTTTAATTTAAATTCTCGACCTCTCGTGCCCATCTATGAATGCATCCAATGGGATATCTACATCAAATGCTCCTTTATATCCCCAAAAACAAATTCCCTACTACAAGAGCACCAGTATTGATGGATCACTCCACACCATCCCACCCACTAGAAACGGTGAAAAAGGAAACCCGAGAAAACTTCTGAAATATCTCAAGATGACTATATGGGTGGTTCTTATGAATCAACCAACCATTCAGAACATGCTCATCGATCCAAACCATGAGTATTATGTGACAATATTCAAGCAGGCACTGAATCGGATTTCTGAAGCTATGTTAGAGAAACCCTAAACTCTCACCGAAAATAGGTGAAATGTGGCACCACTCAGAGATTGACATGTGCCAATTGGTACAAGTGGTAGAAAATTGGCATGCTCAAACAATGAGGTGATGCAGGAATGACATGAGGGAGAAAATATCAAAAAAGCCCCAAATTTGGAGAACTAAAGCTCATCACCAACCTGAGATTGACAACTTTACATGATGTAACCTATGAAATCGTAAATGGAGAAATCATAGTAACAATAAAGTAACCTATGTAACAATAAATTTGGATTCATCCTGGAGTGGTAATGGGAGAAATCATAGTGAACAACAGGAAACATGCAGAGTTGCTTACAATCAAATAGATGAAAAAACACATACAAAAAACCTAGATAATAATCATGAACAAGCTTAATATTGAATTATGAATTGTAAAGGAACTTACAAAATGTGACATTACGAACCTGGTCAAGCGCACAAGCAAAAATATCCTGGACATGACCCCGGTTGACAAGTTGTATTGCTCATGATGCAAGAGGATTTGTACCTGCACTGCCAAGTCAATCAAAATCCATCATTATCTATACAATAAATACAAGTAATCGATGTAGTATTTTTTACTCTAAGATGCATTCTTATGATAATGTTAGAACATATGTTGAAAATGTCAAAACATACCTGAATAAGCTCCTCTTTGTTTCAAGAACAATTTATTGGAGTCGCATGAACTTGGAACAAGCCTCCCACGATCTGAAAGAGTAGCAACTAAGTCAACAGTGACTTTTTTGTTGCTATGCTGGATCGAGGGAGGTTTGCTCCAATATTGAATCACTCTAATAAATTATTCTCTACTAAACAGGACCAACCACGTGAAGGTGGAAGCTCTTATGGCCCCTTCCCCCCCCCTCACATCACTCTCAATTCCCCAATACCCAATCTATATTTTATTTTTTACTTTCATGAGCATAAAAAAAAATATTCAATAACTAATAAAAAAACAATTCAACAAAAAGTACGCAAGGAAACATTGCAATTAATGCTTGACATAAAAATAGTATGGTAAATGAGTTTTTTATATAACGCAAAAAACGTTCCAAGTATGGTAACGTTTGTCTTATAATAATACAATATTTTATATTATCAAATTTTCTTTTTCTTCTTCCTATTTTTAAAGCTCCTAATTACATCATCAATATCATCGTGCTATGCTCTTGTTTCGTGCCTTTCGACCCACACTGCTGACCTAGTTGCGTATTCACGATGTCTGGGCTCATCCAGTGACGGGGCATCGCCTACAAAAACAGATAATATTAAATTTTAATTGTCAGTTTTTAAATATCATTGAACTAGTTCAATAATATTAATAAGAAAAATTGCAATGAGATTATTTACCTGGTGCACCAGTTGTCGCCGCTGACCTAGTTGCGTTGTCACGATGTCTCGTCTCATCCAGTGACGGGGCATCGCCTACAAAAACAGATAATATTAAATTTTAATTGTCAGTTTTTAAATATCATTGAACTAGTTCGGTAATATTAATAAAAAAAATTGTAATGAGATTATTTACTTGGTGCACCAGTTGTCGCCGCTGACCTAGTTGCGTAGTCACGATGTCTGGTCTCATCCAGTGATGGGGCATCGCCTACAAAAATAGATAATATTAAATTTTAATTGTCAGTTTTTAAATATCATTGAACTAGTTCGGTAATATTAATAAAAAAAATTTGCAATGAGATTATTTACCTGGTGCACCAGTTGTCGCCGTTGGGACTGTTGCCCTGTCTTCCTCTCTGGTGGTAAGATCCTCAAGGGAAACATTCTCTGTCATTTAAACAAAAAACGTTATAAGGACAACCATCAAGGTATAATTAGAAAAAATTATAAGTGAAAATTAATTACCGTCACGGCCCTCACTGATAGCAGCATTGTCGGCCTGGTCCCCACTACAATGATCAGGTTGCACGAGAGGATCATCTACATCTGGCTCTAAAACTGGGTTATTTGCCTCGTCGGTAGTGCTGCTCCCCTGATTTAAACAAAGTTGTTAGACATTAAGTTTATGGATGAAAAACAAAATATTGAAAGGTTAATGTTTTACCTTATCAGGAATTCTGGATCTTGGGACCTGCCCCAAGCTTCTGCGACTTTCAACTACAGCATGATAGCCGAAACGGAAAGTGATATTTTTATCTTCCTCTGTAGTTTCTGTTCCGAAGTCATCACCCTACATTACATATGATTGTGTATTTTTAATCATATTTGATAGGATTACAAAAACGTTGGAAGGCGATACAATTAATTATAATATGTTTAGCTACTTAATTACAATTCTTGCAGCTAATTTCAAGTAGCCACCCTGGCCTAGCTTGTGATGGCCCTTTTTCTCAATCCTAGCTTTGGTTGCCTTTGAGGTTTCAGGAAACCTAGCATCAAAAGATTGAAGTCAGATATGACGTAGCACACTTTTATTTTAGACATAAAGAAAATTAAAGCTATTGAATTAAAGTTGTAATTTACCTTGCGGATCGAGTTGGCATTTTTCCTTCTTTCTTTTCCCTTTTCTCTTTTCCGTCATGGATGAGTGCTCTCCACTCACTCTCTGAAACTGCGAGAGGACGCTCATATCTAGGGTTAAATTGAAATTGCGTCCTATAGGTGTCCCTGGTATATTTCAAATATTTGCCAACTACCCAAGCCACCGCTGTTCTGTCAAATGTGCCGACCCCAAAAAGGGCTTCTAGATAATCTAGAAGTTCTTTTTTCAGGTTGGAATTCTGGGAATTCCACCCTGTGCGTATGGTTGGGCCAAAAATTACCAACGCATGGCTCTCCAAAATCCTGTAGAACTCATCGTTTCCTACACAGAATAAAACAAAAAAAAAAAGATATTATCATTAATTTAAAAATAAAAATCATGATAAATATGTTTTAGATGAAGTACATGAAATAGTTAAAATATTAAAATTTACCTAGGAGTTGTACATGCTTTATAGGGACACCCTCATCGTTCACCAACAATGTGCCATTAATGGTCCCTGTGGAGCTGACACGTGTAGCTCCAAGAAACGCAATAATGTAGTTGGCCATATCAGCCTCATCATTGCCAACACATTCAGCGGTTGGCTGGGTGTCTGCTTGGGCAGGGTGTGTTTCTTGGCTGGCACCTAAAGGAGTAGAAGGTGTACGAGAGGGTTGTTGGGCAATCTCTTTCCCTTGTGTCCCACTACCACCAACACCAGGTTCAGCAAATTCCAGAAAATGCTACATACAAAAGAACTTTTTGTTAGTTTAGTCAATGTAAAAATTAAAAATCAAACTATCACAATTCATCTCATGTAGAACAAAAAAAATATCCTTTTGACTTTTTATTATTACCTGATATCTCTCTAGCTACCTCATAAGATGTTGTATCCTCTCTTCTATTTCAGGTGTTTGAGGCGCGTCTATCAAAGTATTAAATTTCGACCTTGCATCTCGTGCCTTTTTTTGCAACAAGAACACTGGAGATAGGGATGAAGAAAGCTCTTCCTCAAAGAGGGAATCATCAGGTGTACCATGGCTAGGTGTCTGCATATTTGAACAAAATTAATATTATTTCAATTATGTAAATAACTAAAATACCTGAAGATAGAGCAATGCTAGCAATTTACATGTTCTTCCGCTGGCCTCTTTCCGCGATCATCCCGTCTCGGGGTTGTTCCTGCACTGCTCTGATCAGTCTGCCACATTGCAATAAAATTATAAATGTAAAAACTTGAAAACAATATCTAACTTGAAAACACAAAATGAAAACTGAAATAATTTCTAATAAGACACCGGAAGACAGAGTTAGAGTTTCAAATATGCTTTGCATTGAATTCAGTCCTGGAAACATGTCATTGCACATTAAGGCACCCAAACATTCAATCCACGAATGATATATTTAAGTAGGCTTCTCCTATTCCGGGAAAACACCATACCTATAATGCATTCACTTGCATGTATAAAGGGAAAGGAAAACATGTTTTCATACAACGGTGACAAAGGCATCTTGGGGAAAGGTATCTTCACTTTTTATTTATGTTGTTCACCCACACCACTCTCGTGTTTTCACTAATCCCGTTTTGTCATTTTTGGATTCAAATTAAGTTAAGGCCTTAAGTATTTTTTGACCTTTCGGTGTAGTTTTTATAAGTGGCATGTATGGATTTTCCATTAATTTTGCACTTTTTCCCTTCATGCGCATGTTTCCCTGGAAATCAAATGCATGATTTAGTCCCATACATTTAACAAGTTGTTGGATCAACTCCATAGGAAATATCATGTTTTCTATTCAATCAAAATTTATCTCAGTTAGGGTAGGTAGGAAGGTTTTCCCTTTGTATTAATAGGGCACTTCTAGCTTGCATTTTTATTATATCTTTCAAATTTAGTGTCGCTTCAATTAGGGCATGAATTTTTGCAACTTTCAAGGTGAGAATGAACAAAGACAAATTTTTTTGATGGATGACTGTATATGACTCCATGGCCAGAGGAAAAGGCACTAATCTACTTCTTCAAATATCTATAGTTCTCATTCACCTCATATGGAGATGGTCCCCGATTTTGAGCCAAATGTTGCAGCAAAAAGTTCCCCCCCTCCATAATTTGATATTCAATGGAAATTTCTTAAATTGATGATGGGGCATGATTATGGAACATTGGCACATACATATGTAATAGAATTCCAAGATCATGATAGATGTTTGCATATGTTTATGGAGGTGGTGGAGCAAAAAAGAGCTCAAATAGAGCTGAAATTTTTCACATAAAAAGGACTGTGAGCTTGACTAATGGTTCCATTTAAAAAATGATATCTAGACAGAGAATAAGTGTAGCATGCAAACATGCATTGAAAATCCATCTGAGTTTGCATTGTATTACTTATGACGGATTCAAATTTGGGTTTCAAAATGCCAGGTTATGGCATGATTTTGTCGAGAAACCCTTAGTTGGATTCTCATGTTGGTTTAATTTATATTTTAAGTTTGTTTTACAGTCTTTGGGTGATAGTAACTCATGAACTAGGTTACCAATGTGTAACAATCATATTTCAAGAATAAAGTTGTGATTTTTTTATATTATTATTATTATCTATTAGTTACGAGTATTGACACCTAATGCCTGGAATTTTGACATCTTGATAGCATGGATAATTTCGAAAATGTTTCTAGTAATGTTAACATAATAACTATCATTACGTGTCTTCACTTTTGTCACCATAATAGACCCGTGATATGGACTCATCACACAACTTCATATGCTATGTCCCAACAAGTTCAAACTGGTTGAACCTACCTCATAGTATGGTTATTAAGGACAAGTTGCTTGATATATAACTCGATAGCATAGACCACGTTGCAGTTCTAAAAAGAATCCTCAAGTGTCAAAAAAACTTCACAATATGTTCTACTATAAAGCCTTTTGGGATACCCGAAATAATATATGTATCATTGATGACTTTTAAAGTATGACAAGATCCAGAGGGAAAGGAAATCAATGGAAGAGTGATCCACCAATGAGAACCTAGAATTTAGCATCATATGAGTTAGAGTCTAGGAAATTGAAACCCTATAATTTTAATTAGTGATGAAGGACATCACATAGGTAATTATATTTTCATGTAGAATAACCTGTTAATTTAAATTTAAACTACATAATATGAAAGGCATACCATAAATTTTTCCACGTAAGTCCAAACAACCTATAAAAAGGGAAAACCTTCTTTTTCCATGGGAAATAATTTACCTTTCCTTTTTCAAGACAATCTAAGTCACAAAAAATATGAACTATACCGCACACATTCTTGGATAATGTGAAAGTGGAAAAGGAATACCCTACACAAGTGATGCACACATGTACATTTGAACACTAATATATTTTTGTAGTTGAAATGCAATGCTTGTTTTCATTTAAATGTAGGTTTTTTAAAGCAGGGAGAAATAATGGTTGCCAAATTAATAAGCGTTTCTTTGGGAAAAATTTAAATCTTGTATTGGGTGATGAAGATAATAGAGGGTATTGAATATTGATTCTTGACATCTAGAGAGAACCCTACAGCCTAACACAATCCAATGGAATTGAGAAAAAAAACCCAAATAGAGTCAACCCTACTATTGGAGGAAGGGCCTGCAGTAAGAACTTACCATTTTTCAAGAGCTGAGGGCGAATGCTGTTCTGCAAGAGCTGAGGGCGAACGCTGAGGGCGAATGCTGAGGGAAAATGTTGTTCTGCAAGAGCTGAGGGCGACGTCGTTCAAGAGCCGAGGGCGAATGCATGCACGTCGTTCGCAAGAGCCCGTGGCGACCGGCCGAGGGCGAATGCCGCCCCGCAAGAGCTCGGTGGCGACTGCCGAGGGCGAATGTTGTTCTGCAAGAGCGGAGGGCGAATGCCCGCGTGATATCAGACGTTAATGTAGCACACATGTACATTTGAACACTAATAGATTTTTGTAGTTGAAATGCAATGCTTGTTTTCATTTAAATGTAGGGTTTTTAAAGCAGGGAGAAATAATGGCCGCCAAATTAATAAGCGTTTCTTTGGGAAAAATTTAAATCTTGTATTGGGTGATGAAGATAATAGAGGGTATTGAATCTTGATTCTTGACATCTAGAGAGAACCCTACAGCCTAACACAATCCAATGGAATTGAGCAAAAAAACCCAAATAGAGTCAACCCTACTATAGGAGGAAGGGCCTGCAGTAAGAACTTACCATTTTGCAAGAGCTGAGGGCGAATGCTGTTCTGCAAGAGCTGAGGGCGAACGCTGAGGGCGAATGCTGAGGGAAAATGCTGTTCTGCAAGAGCTGAGGGCGAATGCTGTTCTGAAAGAGCGGAGGGCGAATGCGTGCATGATATCAGACGTTAATGTAGCTATTGCGACGAATACGAAACAATAAAATCATTTTTATGTAGCGCGCATATAAGTTTCGAATTTTTATGTAGCACGCATATAAGTTTCGTATTTTTATGTAGCGCGCATATAAGTGTCGTTATACCGACGGTGGAAAAGGCGTCGCTATTACGACGGGTGCCTCCAAACGTCGCAATGGCGACACCTAGACATTGTGTCGCAGTTGCGACGTTTGGAGTCGTCTCAATAGCGACGCTTTGGGCCATGGTGTTGCAATTGTGACGTCTTCCTCCAAACGTCGCAATTGCGACACCTTTTTAAGTGTCGGTATTGCGACAATTTTCTATAGACGTCAGTATAGCGACGGTTTCGGGCGGGATGGAAAAAATTTGGGAAAATTTCCGACATTTGGTCAAAAGCGTCGAAACCAAGTGTCATAATATCCGCCAAATGTAGTAGTGTCATGAATTTCATCTCAAAGAGGTGATCGTGGGAAAATATTCATAACTCGCTCTTTGAGCATCGGATTGAAATTTTGTAAAAAAAGTGACCGGAAGTACATAGATCGTAGTAGCTTGTTTGTAAATTTTCGTGAGCCAAACGAGCAACATAAGTGACACGTGGCAAGCCGTACAAGTTCACTCTACTGAACCAATATCCCATAATTAGGTCATCGTGGGAGATTGGAAATAACTTTGTCTTGAAGAATCCAAATCAAGTCGACTCCGTGGAAATTGAAAGAAGATTCATGGGGCTAAATTAGGGGAATTTTGAGGTCTAAAATGGGCCTCATAAGGAAATAATAAAATAATATCTAAATCAATAAAATAATATTTATGAATTTTCAATTCACTTTTTGCACCACAATCCATGTAACCATGGCTAAATTCAATTCAAAAGTTGTACCAAAATAAAATTAATAAAAAAATTGTATTTATGTGACTATAAATAAGAATGAGAGTTTTAAGAAAAAGTAATTATCATTGAACAAATAATGCATTTGTCCTTTGTACTTAAATAACTTAAAATAAAATATAAATATAAATTCATAAATTCTTAATTATATAATATGTTATTAATTAAAATTTATATTATTTAAATTGTATAATAACATGTAATTAATGTACTATATAAAAAATAATATAATAAATATAATAAATGTAATATATTATTTTATGTATGAATTTTTGTCAAAAAGTGTGAAATGGCATTTATTATGAGTACTTTAATTTGACTTTCGAAGTACTTAGAGCACTACCATGGTTAACCATGAGTTCTTATCCACCATTGAGAATGTGAAAAGTAAGTACTTTTAACTCAATCAATGCCACCTCAACCATTAGGGAGATGTCATCCCCCTAAAATATGATTGGTTCTCATAAAGTGAATTTTGATTGTACATTTTCCTTAGGAGGCCCATTTTAGACCTCAAAATTCCCTAATGAAATCAAAGGGCTCACTTTTAGATATTTAAGATCCGAAGTCACGAGAGATAATTCAGCTTTCAATATCGAGCTCCTCAAAATCAAGAAAAAGGTGTGTATATTTTTTTTCAAATTGCATAAGTCTTGTTTGAAAAAAATAGTTTTAAGTAATTCCAAAGGCTTATTGAGCACATATATCAGTATTTGGTTCTAAAAATTCCTCCTAAAAAGAATTCAATACCCATTAAGCCCTCGTAGTACTCTACTATGACTCATGAAGATGAAGAATTGCAACATGATCTATCAAAATTAAAAGAGCAAGTGCACCAAAATTCACTCTCTCAAAGAGCAACAAAAAATGAAATGGATGTTTTGAAGAAAAGCATGGAAGCTAAGATTTATGGTTTGAAGAAAGGCATGGAAGCTCCAATGGATGGTTTGAAGAATGGTATGGAAGAAAAAAATGGAAGGTTTGAAGGAAGACATGGAAGGTTTGAAGGAAGGTTTGTCAAAGTTGATACAAGAAATGATTCCTAATGGCGAAAAGATAGTAGATGAAAATCATGATGAGAACAAAATAAATGTTAATCGTGATTTCATAAATCGTAATGTTGTGACGCAAGCTTAGAGCTTGCAATACCCGTGATCTTTCAAACTCGTGTATATAAGAATGCAACCCAACATTTACTCGAATCAAATACGTCACTCTCCGGCCAATTCACACTTTTCCCATTTCAACTCGTGGAAGCTTTCCAATATATGTTCAAAAAATCATTTAACACCATCTCATATAATATCAATCCGCATCCACTCACCTTCAAGCAATTTCATTACTTTCAAAAACCTTCAAATAATATTCAAATGATTTTTGAAAAAAAACCATATCAATGCCAACATTCACATGGGCTTACACCCATCATTCCATAACCCGAATCGCATTTCCAATTCCAACTACACGTTTGTCAACCAAATCTTGTACATGCACCTTTTCAAATTTCAAATCGTAAACCAAATTTCAACCCAACAAATGCGCTCATGGACAAATGATACTACGTCTAAATAAGACTTGGACTTGACCGTTTTAATACCAGCTGCTCTAATTCATATTCAAGACATCCGAACTCGCTCACTTCACATTAAACTCAACTAAAATATACATTAACCGAATCGATCTCTCAAAAAACTTATGAATTGTTTTCAACAGATCCAAACTCATTCTGCAATACTTTGTACATTCAATCACTTCAGCAAACAACGTTTTCACAATTTAACTTTTTGTCATATCGATTTCAGGTGTTTGTTTAAAATCAAATGCTATTCAGAATTTACCATGTACTTGCTTCGCGTTAGAAAATTTCGCTTTCCATTTCATCCATATTTAAAATGGACTCCAACCAATCGCTCCAATCTTTGTCAACGCCTTTTTTCTAAGGTATTCACTGGATCTAATAATATATCTAATCAATATGAATTTGTTTCACTCGTTCGGTCACAAATTCACTCTCCATATACTCCTTACGAGTGAGATTATATCCATTTATTACCGGAAACAACATTACGTAAAAAACATAAATTCCAATACCTCGACTCGAAGACTACCCAAATAGTACTCGATTTTCTACAACGCTCCCGCCTTCAACACGTGTTTTACTCGAATTGAATTTTCGAGCCTCGCAATTAATACTCGTTTCATCGATTAGACAGGTTTTAAACAAGAATTCTATGTCTTTACACCCTGTGGTTACACCATGCAATCGATTTGCTTGAAACACAATTTCAAGTTAATTGTCGACATTCTTCTACTCACTCGAAACAACACCTCGTGCGCTTCTATTCAATCTGTATCTTTAACACTTGCATTGTTAGTGCCAAACAAGATGTGCACTTGAAATGATTGCAATGTACACACATCCAAAGACTACATATCACGACAATCGATTTAACCACACAATTCCGGCGCTACAAAACAAGACTATGTATGTCAAGCCGAAACACGATTTTAAATTCTCGCTCCCAATGTCGACAAAAAATGCCACTCAATACCATTAGCGCAAACTAAACTATGTATTTTAATACGAACCGATACAATTTTTAAGTTCTCCCCTGAAAACGTTTTCAATAACGTGGTCAACCAACATAGTGATTCACACTCGTTCATGCCCAATTCAAGTAATTTATTATTGAGTCGATATTAAATTCAACTCTTTGCGTAAACATCATTAGAATTCATGCACACATACAACGAGTCCTTCACATCTCTAATTAAGTAACTACGCTATGCGTATTGGATTACATTCAACACATAGATCGATTTTAACCGAGATCGACCCTTTCCCTTATGTGCTTCACACGAAATTCAAGTATCGATTATTCGGATCGATTTCCCATTTTGATTCATTCAATGACATTAACAATGAATTCATTACCGGATTATATAAAAGGGGCATTCTCCATTTAGAACCCAATTGCGGAAAATATACACCACTCCATAAATCGAACCATACAATTTCGAAATTACTTTTCACCTTAACATTAAAAATACTTACAAACTTTCTTCGTGGCCGGATATTCAATGTACTCGTGGTCCCCTTACAATTTGCTGAAGGCTTACAGACCTTTGTTGTTCAACCCTACTCTCAAACTCACACTTCTCACAATCTCTAATGTGTTTTTCTCTCAAAACCCCTTCCTATTTATACAATTTTAAAAATGATCTAATTAAATGCTCTATCCCTTCAATTCCTCAACATACCCCTAAATCTCTCAAAATCCCTAAAGGATAGATCTTTATCCCTAAAATCCTTCAACTAATTAAATTCCCTCATATCCTTTTATTAAATAAAAAGATATTTACAAAAAATCCTCACCTTCTCCTATTTTATTCAAATTAATTAATAAAATATTAAAAATTATCACACCCCCTTTTAACATATTTACAAAATAAAAACGCCCTCTGATGCTCCCGCATCGACTCTCCATGTAAGAAAATTCATGACCACCTGGTCATAAGTCCGGATATTTCCTCCCTGGATCCCAAATTTTATTTTGTAATCTTTCCGTGCTTGTCGATTGCTTTACTATCGTTGTTATCCGCCGTCGTCCTCCGTGTTTCCATATTTTGTGTTGTAGTGCTCCACTTGCTCGCTCTTCCAATCTTTCACTCTATCATTCTCTTGTTGTCGCTCCTTTTCTTTCTTTCGCTCGTCTTTCTATGGGATGTTTTTATCATTAACCTCCTTATCAACTCAATTTCTCTCTGTTCAGCATGTCCTCTCGTATGCCGATTGTTTCCATCTCTTGATTGCCGAACTCTCATTCTTACTTGTTCTTCACTTGTTTTGATCACCTTTTCTCGTCGTCGCTACTATAAATGTTGCGGCCTCCCAAACTTCCCGTCCCTCTCGCAACATTCCTTTGCTCATCATCCGCAATTTCTTTTTGATTATTATTTATGACAACTCGCTTTGTCATCCTTCTTCAAAGAATCTCATCCTTAACATCCTTCAGCAGATGTTCTTCCTCTCCTTCTTCCATTTGGCTATCCACCCGTGCCAAATATGTTCCAGACGTCTCCGCAACAACATCTTCAATCATAAGACAATCATTATAATAAAAAAAATAAGGCCTCCGTACCTCTTTTTTCCCTTTAGCAACACTTTAGTATGTTGCGTTGATTTCTCTTCTTTCGTCAAAGATATCAGGTATGCCGATCCAAACTCAAAGAACTCTTGAGATCGACGACTAGTCTCTCCTTCTCATCAACTATTTCAATGATGTCTTCCAGCTGTTTGTCCACCGTAGTGAATCGATTCTTTCCCGTACCTCTGCTTCAAAACTTTCATCTTCTCGGAAGGTACTCTTTCACATCTTTGACAACTTCAAAACACCGCCTATCTTCTTCCAAACCCGCAATCACACACAAATCATTAGTTTTAAAATCACAAGACCTTACGGTCTTATTTGATGCTTCACTATCAAGTCTTCGGTCGCTTTTGAATCATTCATATGATTCAACTCCTCTAGCTCTTCTTCACTTTCAAAAAGTAATGGTCCACTCTCGGGTAACATATTGAAACTTCAACATCTTCTTCAAAGATCTTCATTTTGCTCGTAGCTCAACTCTTTCAAGCTTCTCTTTCTTCTGTCTCGGCATCTATAACCCTGTTCAAGTTTCCTTAGTTCCTTTATCAACCGCATATTTACCCGATGATTCCACTTTTCTTGTAGCCTCTCGCCACCTCTCAGCCTTTCTTTCTCATAACATAACCATGCTTCCCGGTCTTCCTCATTTCTTTGCAACATCTCCATTAACACCTCAAGCTCGAACTACTATCTCAGCTCTTCTCCCTCTCATATTCCTCTTTGCTTAATCGTCTCGTATGCCAATTGCCTTGGCATCCTTCTTCTTTTTGTTCTCTCGCGTCGCGGTTTATTTCTGAAACCTTCGTTATGACCGTCACCAAATCATCATCCTTTCCATCTCTATGAGTTCCTCACTCACTTTACTATGAGTTGCACTAAAGCCTCTTCAAGAACAAGTCCCGTCCCGCCGCCACTTACCTCACCAAGCTCTCTCTCACTCGCCTTTTTGGCAAGCAATTGGTTCTCTATCCCCTGGAACCTTCTTTGAGCACTTCTCTTTGCTCTTCCCGCTTCAACTCATCTCGCTCGTTCTAAGAACACAACCGTCCTCCTTTTTCCAATCTCTATTGGAATTCTTCAAGGTTCTCGCCACCTCTATGTTTTCACCTAGAAACTTTCACCAACTTCCTTTATCTCGTTAGCAATTGCCTTTTGGGAGTTGCAATAATATTTCAATGCAAAGACTACAATACTCTATTCTTCAAAAACATATCATCTTACCTCCAAGATCTCGTCCCGATCTTGTCCTTCCATTCTCCCCCGCACTTCAATCTCATCATTCCCGCAAATCTGCTCCAACAAATCTTTATGCTTCCTCCCGCACAAATTCACCGTCAATCGTATTTTAACTGCTTTCTTTCTTCCAATCTTCCGCTTTATCCGCAAACTTTAGCTGCTCAAGAACAATTCCTTCCTCGCTGAGTTTCTTCCACTCGAAAATCAGATATGACTTTCTTTCATTACTAACCCTTGATCTCTTTTTGCCGAGATACTTCATTGCTGCAACCATCAATCCTCAATCCATTTATTTATCAAGAAACTCAAATCAAAATTAAACAACACAATACCTCGCACAATTCTTCATTCATTCAGCTTGTACTCAAGTTGCTTTGATCTGTCGATTAGAATGTGATCTCCCCTTTTCAACTACTCATCACACATTCAAACACACTTTGGTTTTTCAACAAAATCTTCTCGTCTTCATTCGAAAAAACAAACATTCTTCATTTTAATAGAGCCAAGCTCCGATACCAAAATGACGCAAGCTTAGAGCTTGCAATACCCAGGATCTTTCAAACTCGTGTATATAAGAATGCAACCCAACATTTACTCGAATCAAATACTTCACTCTCCGGCCAATTCACACTTTCCCATTTCAATCGCGTAAGCTTTCCAATATATGTTCAAAAAATCATTTAACACCATCTCATATAATATCAATCTGCATCCACTCACCTTCAAGCAATTTCATTACTTTCAAAAAACCTTCAAATAATATTCAAATGATTTTGAAAACCATATCAATGCCAACATCCACATGGGCTTACACCCATCATTCCATAACCCGAATCTGCATTTCCAATTCCACTTACACGTTTTTCAACCAAATCTTGTACATGCACCTTTTCAAATTTCAAATCGAACCAAATTTCAACCCAACAAATGCGCTCATGGACAAATGATACTACGTCTAAATAAGACTCGGACTTGACCGTTTTAATACCAAAGTTGTTCTAATTCATATTCAAGACATCCGAACTCCGCTTTCACTTCACATTAAACTCAGTCAAAATATACATTAACTCGAATCGATCTCTCAAAGCAAACTTATGAATTGTTTTCAACAGATCCAAACTCATTCCGCAATACTTTGTACATTCAATCACTTCACAAGAAATGCCGTTTTCACAATTTAACTTTTGTCATATCGATTTCGTTGTTTGTTTAAAATCAAACGCTATTCATAATTTACCATGTACTTGCTTTTACGCGTTAAAAATTCGCTTTCCATTTCATCCATATTTAAAATGGACTCCAACCAGATAATCTGCTCTAATCTTTGTCAACGCCTTTTTTCTAAGGTATTCACCGGATCTAATTATATATCTAATCAATATGAATTTGTTTCCACTGTTCGGTCACAAATTCACTCTCCATATACTCCTTACAGTGAGATTATATCCATTTATTACCGGCAACAACATTACAGTAAAAATGTAAATTCCAATACCTGAATCAAGACTACCCAAAGAAGTATCGATTTTCTACAACGCTCCCCGCCTTCAACACATGTTTTACTTGAATTGACTTTCGAGCCTCTGCAATTAATACCTGCTTCATCGATTAGACATGTTTTAAACAAGAATTCTATGTCTTTACACCCGGGGTTACACCATGCAATCGATTTGCTTGAAACACAATTTCCAAGTTAATTGTCGGCATTCTTCTACTCAACTGAAACAACACCGTGCGCTTCTATTCAATCAGTATCTTTAACACTTGCATTGTTAGTGCCGTAAACAGCATGTGCACTTGAAATGATTGCAATGTACACACATCCAAAGACTACATATCACAAAGAATCGATTTAACCACACAATTCCGACGCTACAAAACAAGACTATGTATGTCAAGCCGAAACACAGCTTTTAAATTCCTCGCTCCCAATGTCGACATAAAAAATGCCACTCAATACCATTAGCTACAATCAAACTATGTATTTTAATACGAGAACCGATACAATTTTAAGTTCTCCCGAAAACGTTTTCAATAACGTGGTCAACCAACATAGTGATTCACACTCTGCTCATGCCCAATTAAGCAATTTATTATTGAGTCGATATTAAATTCAACTCTTCGCGAAACATCATTAGAATTCATGCACACATACAACGAGTCCTTCACATCTCTAATTAAGTAACTACGTCGTGCGTATTGGATTACATTCAACACATAGATCGATTTTTAACCGAGATCGACCTCTTTCCCTTATGTGCTTCTACACGAAATTCAAGTATCGATTATTCGGATCGATTTCCCATTTTGATTCATTCAATGACATTAACAATGAATTCATTACCGGATTATATAAAAGGGGAATTCTCCATTTATAACCCAATTGCAGGGAAAAATATACACCACTCCATAAATCGAACCATACAATTCCGAAATTACTTTTCACCTTAACATTAAAAATACTTACAAACTTTCTTCGTGGGCATGATATTCAACGACATGTGGCCCTTACAATTTGTTGAAGGCTTACAGCACTTGTTGTTCAACCCTACTCTCAAACTCACACTCTCTCACAATCTCTAATGTGTTTTTCTCTCAAAACCCCCTTCCTATTTATACAATTTTAAAAAATGATCTAATTAAATGCTCTATCCCTTCAATTCCTCAACAAACCCCTAAATCTCTCAAAATCCCTAAAGGATAGATCTTTATCCCTAAAATCCTTCAACTAATTAAATTCCCTCATATCCTTTTATTAAATAAAAAGATATTTACAAAAATCCTCACCTTCTCCTATTTTATTCAAATTAATTAATAAAATATTAAAAATTATCACACCCCCTTTTAACATATTTACAAAATAAAAACGCCCTTGATGCTCCTGCATCATGTTGGATTAAAGAACCACCATATTCCAAAGATGGATATGGGGAAGTTTGATTGCAAGGATCCCGTAACATGGATACTATAGATGGAGCAATATTTTGATCTCAGTAATGTGAAAAACACACAAAAGGTATGCATTGCAACTTTACATTTAGAACAAAATACATTTGTATGGTATCGATGGCTTTGCTCCCGTAAAAAAAATTGTCACTTGGCCGCTTACAGAGGAAATGATAGCACATTATGAGGATACAAAAAGCAACACCTTCTTTAGCCAATTGATAAATCTCAAACAAAATGGTTTAGTGGTGGAGCACATTGAGGACTTCCAAAAATTCAATATAAGGGTAACTAATATTTCAGTAGGAACACAAAATTGATCTCTTCATAGGTACTTTAAAGGATAACATCCAACATGAAGTTCACGTTTTCGAACCCGATTCATTGGAGAAGGCATTCAAGTCGGCAAGAAAATTTGAATGTAAAATTATGGCAAAAAGGAAGCCTACCACTCACTTCTATAAAGATGGAAGTGTTGCTACTCCCTATATTTCCACAACCTACAAGGTTGACACCACAACAATTGGAAGAAAAAAAGAGCAAAAGGGATTTACTACGGCTTGGGATAGCAAATACACTAAAGGTCATAAGTGTCGCTGAGAAGAAATTATTTTACATAGGTTGTGAAGAGGAAGAAGAAAATGAACAAGAAGAGGATATACACCAGGGACCAACCCTAGAAGAGGAAGAAATGAGTCCGACCATATCGTATAATGCATTGGTAGGAATTAACTACCTCAAACTCTCAAGATAGAAGGGCATATCAAGAAGAAAAAGGTAATAGTGTTAATTGATTCAGATAGCACCCATAATTTTATTCGTTGTAAGGTAGCCAAGGAATTGAATTGTTTCCTATATCCAAGCACTGCGTAATGTCAAGTGATGGTTGCAAATGGAGGAACTATAAATTTCTCCTGGGAAATGCCATAATATCAAGCTAACAATGGGGGTTTATGTATTGAATAGTCCAATGCTTTCCATTCCTATGGGAGGTGCTGACATTGTACTAGGAGTACAATGATTACAATATTTGGGGGACGGTAGCTTTTAATTTTCAAGAACTTGTCTTGAATTTTTTTCGAAGGAAAGGAATTTGAATTACAGGATATTTTAGGGAAGCTCGGGAAAGATAATAAGCTCTAATGTCATGAAAAAAGCTTCTAAAGAAAAGAACAACGAGGTGTAATTTCACAATTATGTTGACTAGAAGTTCCAACATCAAAATCATCTATTTCTCGCAGATCTCCAAAAAGTCTTGGACAATCATTCCAAGGTGTTTGAAACTCCCAAAGGGCTCCCACCTATTCGTGATCATGATCATGCTATTCATTTGATTCCGAAGTGTTCTCTCCAAACATCACCCCTTATAGATATCCTTATGTCCAAAAGAGCGAAATTGAATGTATGATTGCAAAAATGTTAGAGGCGGGTATAATTCAACCTAGTCAAAGTTCTTTCTCTACTCCCCGTAGTGTTGGTACACAAGAAGGATGGATCACCGCGCATGTGTCCGAGATTATGGGAGCTCAATAAGCTCTACCATTAAAGATAAATTTCCCATTCCCTGTGATTGATGAATTATTGGATGAATTACATGGAGAAATTTATTTTTACCAAGTTGGATCTTCATTCAAGATATCATCAAATTAGAATGAAGACTGAAGATATTCCGAAAAACAACATTTTGAACTCATGAGGGTCATTATGAATTTTTGGTCATGCCTTTTGGCCTTACCAATGCACCTTCTACATTTCAAGGGTTGATGAATTCATTTTCAAACTCTTCCTTAGAAAATTTGTGCTAGTATTTTTTGATGATATACTAATCTACAACAAAGGTCTTGGAAGGATCATGTTGAACATGTTGACGGGTGGTGCTCAAACTATTGCAAGAGAAACAATTATATGCAAAAACATCCAAATGTTTCTTTGGAGTACAAGAGGTGGAATATCTAGGTCATATCAGATATCTCACGAGGGTGTTAAGGTAGACCCTAGCAAAATTAAAGCCATTAAGGAATGGAAAGTCCCCACAACCATAAAGCGAGCTTTGCGAGGATTTCTCGGGTTAACGAGTGGTATTATCGCAAGTTTGTTATGAATTATGGGACAATAGTAGCACTTCTAACAACATTATCGAAGAAAGATGCATTTTCATGGACTCTCAGAAGCACCTAAAGCCTTTGAACATCTTAAAGAGGAAATGTGCCTAGCACCGTATTAGCTACGCATGGGACTTCACAAAAACATTTATTGTGGAATTTGATGCCTCAGGAAATGGAATTGGTGTTGTTTTAATGCAAGAAGGAAGACCCATTTCTTTTGAAAGTCATCCAATCAAAGGAAAGTATATATAGAAACCTATTTATGAGAAGGAAATGTTAGAAATACTACATACACTAAAGAAATGGTGAACTTACCTAATGGGAAGACACTTCAAGGTAAAAAATGGTCATGATAGTCTTAAACACTTTTTGGAACAAAGACTATATTCAGAAGAGTAGCAAAATGGGTCACAAAGATGTTGGGTTATGACTTTGAAATAATCTACAAAAAAGGGAAGCTAAATGTTGTTGCAAATGCACTCTCAAGAAAGAATGAAGAGGTGGAAGCATTGCTTTGTGCAATTTATATTATCCAAATAGATTTGATAACCGAAGCAAGATATGAATGGAAGAAGGTACAAATAAGTGTGGACACTCATTCAAAAGAAATTGACAGAAGATCCTAGTAAACCGATACATCTTTTGGAAAAATGATTCCTTATGGTTCAAAGATCACTTATATCTTTGTAAGAATTCCCATCTAGATTCTTTGGAATTGCACACTTCTCCTTTAGGAGGACACTAAGGATTTTTAAAAACTTACCACAAGGTGAAGAAATAATTTTTTTGGGATGGCCTTAAATCTAATATTCAAAAAGTTTTTGATAGAATTTTTGGTTTTCCGGAAAGAATAAAGTTGAGACAATTAAGACTCATCGGGTCTTCTACAACCCTTTATCCACTCCAAGTCAATGTTGAGAGGAGATTTCAATGGATTTTATCACAGTGTTTATCGAAGTCCGAAGGAAAGAGTGTCATCGTGGTGGTAGTGTTGATAGAATTGCCAAGTATGCACACTTTTGTGCATTATCTCATCCATTTAAAGCAAGATGCGGTTGCTAATACATTTATGGACATAAATTCAAAAGCTGCATGGGAACCCAAGGGTTATTGTGGACTGACAAAGATCCCATTTTTACTTGAAAATGTTTGGACGGAAGTTATTTTCTTATTTGGGTACTCAATTATCTCATAGCATCTTATCATCCTCAATCCGATGGTCAAACCGAGATAGTAAATAAATGTTTGGAAGGATACCTTCGTTGTTTTGTATCTAATAAAAAAACACAATGGGTCAAGTGGTTGCCTCTCACTGAATGGTGGTATAACACTTCCTTCCATACTACGGCAAAAATGACCCGATTTATGGCACATTATGGATATCATCCACCATCCATCACATCATCTTTAAGAGAAAATTCGAAGGTTCAAGCAGTGGGAAGATCACATCAAGCATCAACAATTAAGTTCACCAACTCTTAAAGGATAACTCTGAATTTGGCACAAAATCAAATGAAACAACTAGCGAGATCAACATCGCAGCGAGAAATTTTGATGTAGAGGCTGGTATTTTTATGGCTACAACCATACAAACAAATGTCCTTCAAGCAAGCTAAGAAGGATAATAAATTATCACCAAAGTACTATGGTCCTTACAAGGTGTTGCAAAATATTTACTATGGCATACAAATTGGAGCTTCGCTTCTTCACAAGTGCATCAAGTTTTCCATGTTTCATGCTTAAAGAAGGTTATAGGTGAAAATCTTCTAGTTCAAACAATATTTCCAGAACTTGATGAGGAAGGAAAAATCATATTGGAACTTGAAGCGGTCACGGAAACAAGAACTCGAAAACTACGATAATCGATCAATTTCGCAGTATCTCATCAAGTGGAAGAACTTACCCACCGAAGATTCTACATGGGAGGATGAAAATTGTATACTGTAAAGCACCCTGAACTACTCAAACATTGAGGACAACACTTTTTTGAAGGAGAGGGGCATGTTAGGTCCCTATATTACTATTATAGTCCCTTATTGTTGTTATTTTAACCCCCTTATTGTTATTATTGTACCCTTGTAACCCCCATATTGTTATTATTGTGCCCTTAAATTATTATTGTTAGGTCGAGTTAGGATTACATCGTGGCCCCACTAGGATTACATTGGGCCCCATGGACTCCTATATATAGAAATAAGGTTTTGTAATTTGTATCATCCAATAATTGTTCATTCGAGTAATGTATTGGAGGTTTCCTCCTCGAAGTGGCTTATTTATAAGGTGTTGATATCTCTTTTCTTCTATTTTTGAGCTGGTTTCCCAACATATCACTTGGGAAAGTTATGCATTCCATAGGGAGAAAGAAACAAGTATCATGAAGAGAGGCACACACATCATTAATTGTTGGACATTTCGGTGTAGGAAAGATAGTAGTGCATCTCCAAAGGTATTTTTATTGGCCACTCATGAATGAAAGTGTTTCTCATTTTATTAGAGGATGTTATTTATGTGCAAAAAAGTAAACCTAGCAATAGGAAGCTTGGTTTGTACACACCACTTCTAGTTCCTTCTCATCCTTGGGAGAGCATCTCAATGGATTTTGTAGGAGGCCTTCCTATGTCAAGGAAAGGTCATGATTAATGTATGTTGTGGTAGATAGGTTCGAAAAAACATTTATTATGATGGCATCTAAGAAAACTATTACAAGTGAACAAACTGCTAATATTTTCTTTCCAAATGTATGGATCCATTTTGGTCTTCCTACTTCTATTGTAAGTGATTGAGATTCTCTATTTTTTGGGAATTTTTGGTCAAAATTATGGGACATAATGGATACAAAGTTTAATAGAATTACAAAATTTCATCCACAAATAGATGGTCAAAAAAGAGGTGGTAAATAGAACTATTATTCATCTTCTAAGAGCCTATTTCAGCAAGCATCCCAAGTTGTGGGATGAACAGCTACACTACATACAACAAGCATACAATTGGGAAAAACATGAATGAAGTTACACTACATACAACATGCATACAACCGGGAAAAACATTCTTCCACAAATACATCGCCATTTGAGGCATGTTTTGGCTAATTTCCAAGATTGCCATTGGACTTCATCTTTGTGAAAGATGTTTCTATGAAGACTGACATAGTGACATATATAAAGAAAGAGAAATTTCAATGAGAAAATTCAGCTTGGTACATCACACGGTGCAAGAGCAACTTGAAAAGAGTCAAAGCAACTACAAGGAAAGGCATGACAAACACCAGGTTGATAAAAATTCCAAGTTGGTGATGAATTTTTGGTTAAATACAAGCAAGGAAAGATTGCAAGGGGAAGGTAAAAATCTCAAACCAATCCGTTATGATCCATTTAAAATTCTAGAAAAGATTGGTACAAATGCATTCAAAGCTAGATTTTCCTCCTTATATGCAAATTTATTCTCTCGTTAATGTTGAGAATTTGAGATTGTTTGAGCCTCCTTTGATTGATGATCAAGGAGAGCATGTTCAACTACGCCATCAATAGATGATTTCTCTCCAAAATATCTTGATGAACTTCGGCAAGATCTACTACCCGTGACGAAGAATCAAAACTTCAAGAAGAGGAAATGTTGAATACCTTAGAGTTGGACTCCAAGGTCAAAATCATTCAAAGGAAAAATGGTTGGAGATTGGAAAAAGTGAGGGAGAGTCGTACCCTCCTCTGCCGAACGATCGATACTATATTTTGGGGTCCAAAAGGATTCTAGTAGGGAGGAATGATCTAAGGCTCAAGTTTTTAGCTAAAAAATTGAAAGTGCTCGAAATTGCTTCGAACCCCGAACGACTTGATAGAGTTTGTTTTCGTGGATTCCAACGCAACTCGTTTCATCACAAAATTCGAGTTCGTATGACCGATTATTGTCACGTTGTTCATTTTTCAAAACGGGAAAAAAAAGGAGCATAACGGTACATGGATGACGTGGCGGGTATAATCAACATTATAGGGAATATTCTCCCCAGATTTGTAGCCGGCGGCAACTGTGACAAGTGTCATCTCTAGCTTTTCCAGATGGGTTTGTGAAGGGAGAAATTGCGATAAACTCCAATATTTTTTCCTAAGTTTGAATTTGAATTTTTTTTAGGTTGGAGCATAACCCAACCAAAGGGTGCCACGTGTCCTCTCGGTTGGACCCTCTCCAACCCTTGGGTCGAATTATTATTTCACATTAAGGTTGGAAATTAGGGTTAATAGGGTGGAATTATATATATCTATATATATATATATATATATATATATATATATATATATAGTTTAAAACCCACTCTCGTGTGGAATTAACCAAGTATGGAAGAGCCATTAACTAAACTAACGGAGGTTTAAATTTGGAGGGTCCCCAAGTTTGGTGTGGTGTTCTTTGTAAATTTATGTAAAAATTTTGGTCGGATCGGGGCTCAAACCCCCGACCTCACGCCCACTCGCCCACGCCTTACACTAACTCTCCTACTGCGTGGTTCTTAAACACTATGTTCTGCATAATATTAAATTTTGTCAACCCGAAAATTGGAGGCTGGAGGGGGCAGCCCCCTCCAATGAGACCATGTGATGAAGACCGAGTGCCAAGAGCTATGGAAGAGTTTGTGAAGTTGGGATTAATTAACGACTAAGCACATACTAAAACATACTTATCCTCTAGTTTAGTGCTAATCGTGCTTAAACCTTAAACTATACTTATCCTCCCCTACGTAATACGTGGTTAAAACTAATTAAAATCTGTTTTAAAACTCGGCTGAGGTTTAGGGAGGGCGTCATTTATGGCATAGTTTCCAAATTTAGGAATCTAGCTGGCGCGCTCTCCAAGTCTAGTGGAAAATTGGGGGAAAATAAGTTTTGGTCATAACTCATCCAATTTTTTTCCCAAACGTAAACTCAGAAGAGGCATTCTAGGCTAATTGGCATGTCGGGAACTCAATGAAGAAGAAGGTTTCAAAGGCATAGAAAAAGCTCATCTACAAGTGTTTTAGTGCATTTGCAGATTTTTGAAGGTTAAGGCCACCAGGTGTTGGGGTCATTGCCGTGAGCATCCAAAGTCCAAATTCAACGAAACAAATAGTCAATTTTGGGAGATTATGATGTTTTAAACTCATTGGAACATGTTCCAAGAGGATCTGAAGCTTGTAACATAAATTTGAGAACACTTGAAGCTAATACAAAGACCCACACTATGAAGGACTGGACCAAGGAGACATAGCCCATGAGGGGTGAACTCCTTTATCAAAATTTGTGTGTTAAGCTGCGTTATGTGTGCTTGTTGTGTTTTATATTGCTTCTATTCGATCATTTAAAATTATGCTTTCTAAGCTTATGAAAAACTCATAAATTCACCAAGTACAATCGATTTGAAAATCATACGCTCAGTAAATAAACCTATGAAGGATAATTAAAACAAAGCAAAGAAAAGCTTACATCTAATATGATACTAGCACAAAATTAACTACCAATCATTCTAGATCAGTCCACCTTTGTCTTTCTGCATCTTGCTACACTTTTCTCTCTGATCTTATTTTGTCAACGATTTTTATTTTCATCATCCACCATATTTCTTCTTCTCATTCATGGAGTCTTCTTCTATTTTATTCTCTCCTCATCATCATCCTTCTTCTTTATCTCTGTCAATGTATACTTCTTCTTTCTTCTTTGAATCTTCCACTTTTCCTACATAATTTTTTCTTGTAGGATGGGTGTCTTCATCCAAGAACACATCTACAATTTTCCTCATACATTTATATACTTTCAAATATGTTTGTTGTTGAAGTTGATCAAGACCCAAAAATACATCTATTACCTTGGCTTAGAAAACTTAATTGATCAACCATTTTCATGATTTATATGACCTACATAGAATTAACTTTGACTTGAAATTCTCAATGAATCTCTCACAATGACTTGACATGAAAATTTCAACTTAGTTCATGGGTGTTAGGTATTTTTCAGAATAAGTATTGTTAAAAAAAAGATCCAACATATTATTCATTCATGAAAGATACATATTTACTGTGTAAAGCATGTCTTCAACTACGTGGGTTATTAGTTTTCCGAATGACCCTTCCATTACATATTTAAAACTAATTCTATTCACCATAATCCTAGAGGATTAAGGTATCTCATATTCCTCCCATTAATATGAAGGGGGTGTTTGTGAGCCCAACCATTGTTCTAAATTTTTTAAATTTCCCTCTTCCAAGTTCTTTGGTGAAGATGTCTACAATTTGCCCATTTGTGGGAAAAATGTATTAAATGAATATTTTAGGCATCCACATGTTATTGAATCAAATGATACATAGCGTTGATTTGATTAGTTTGATCATGGAAAATAGGATTATTGGCCAACTTGATTATAGAAGTATTGTCGATAAGTAGAGGTTTTGAGTTATCTTGTTTCTCTTGCAATCCTTCAAGTGTTTCCTTTCTAGGAAATACAATTTCCAATGTTTCTTCTACATTCGCCACATATTTTTCCTCTTTTGTGGAATCTAATAGAACTTATTTTTTTTATGACCTCCAGGATATAACTATCTTTATCCTAGACTCATGAAGGTAATCTCGAAGTTGTAACCACCCCACCCCACATTTACCCATTTTTACAAGATTTTAAGGGTAATCATGAGTTGAAAGTTACTATGACATGACCCAACATCGAAGTTCCATTTATGGAAGTAGGGTCTATTAACGTAGAAACTTATTGCGACCTCATAAGGACACTTGATCACCGAGATTTCGGACAAAAACTCCTGGAGCTCTTTCCCCCGAGTTGGAAATTTTTTTTTGCTAACTTTGTAGCCTAGTAGAATACATGCGGACCATCGCATTCTACCGAAAGGCTCCAACTTCACGCACAAGGCACTTTTCATGCAACTACAACTAGAATTTATCGGTTAAGAGATTATGATCAAGGAATTTGTTCAGTATTTTTAAGGCTAGCTATAGGTGAGATGCCCATAACTACTTCGATTTTTATAGAATCCCCTCAATCATATGTAGAAGCCTCAATTCAATGTTCTTGACTCACTTTCTACTTAAACTTGTCAAATAAATAATGGTCATTTAGACAAACAATTTGTGGACAAAGTGCACAGTAGGTCATAAAATCTTACTTTTATCGGATGTTCATCGAAGGCGTATTTCCCTCTTTTAGTAGATGCAACAATACACATATGAACTTATGCATTCATATAAGATAACCATAATCCTATCAAACGATGGAATGAATCCATAACCGCAGCACATCATAAAGTGGGAAATATACCATCCATATAACCAAAATTAAACCATAATGGAACCATGAAAAATAGTCATAAAATCATACATAAAATTAGTACTTATGCTCAATAATCTCAATAAGAATAAATTCATAATAACATATGCAAATTTCAACCAAATCGGAACTTCCATATACCACCCCGCATAGGGTCTTATAAATATAGGATCCATAATTTTGAGCTGAATTTTGATAGTCTTGTAAAAATATGTACATATCTTGCTTTCCGAAAGTTGTTTTCCCATATTTTGAAAAAAATAAAAATAAAAGAAAAAGAAAAATAATAAAAAATAAAAAAAAGAGGGTAAAATGTCCTAAAAGAAAGATCAAAGGACTTGAAAAATATAGACCCCAAAAAGAAAAAAGGATGAGAATAAGACCTTAAAGTGAGCAAGTCCAATGCCACTACTTTTTACTCTTCTTCAAAATAAATAATTATGGCGAGTGTCAATAAATGCCACTAATCCATGATAAGTTAAACTATTTAATCTTAACTTACCGTGTTTTCAATTTTATGTTTTAGATAGTGAATAAAGATTTGTCGCATGCTTTAATCCCGACAAATCGGTAGATAGGTAGTGAATACGAGGAGCTCAACAGTTTAATATGAGCCCTCGGATGAAATAAGGTAGATCTAGATAGTTTATGCTTTAAAGAGAATAAATGTTTCAAGGTTGCAAGCCCAAATGCACTGCTTTATAAATGAAGAAAAAAGGTTAGAATAAGGTCAGGTAGGTAGAAAGAAGTGGAGAAAGCATGTAATAAATGGTTATCGAGAAAAATCACTAATTTTCCATCCCCCGTAAGTATTCAATATCTCTAAGCTATCGATCTGAAACGGTGCTCGAGCATTTCTTTGACTTTGTTTCGGGACCGGACCCAAGGCTCGATGACTGGCTAGTCGAAAATATTGAGTTCTTATGTTTAATCCCCATCCATCATTATTTCATCTCTCATTCATACATTATAACTCCTTTCATAATTAAAGACTCATTCTTACTTAATGAAACATATAAACCCATCTAATTAACTTCCTTCATTATAAACATATAAAAAACCCTCAAAACTACTTTATTCTAAGTATTGGTGACATGATAAAAATATGAGATTGCTTTACTTTTACACTTTACCGAGTGATTTATGTATTTTTGTGTACACTCCATCCCCCTTTCATATTAACTTTAACCTATTTTGTTAAATCCTTAAATAATAGCTTATCCTACTTATTTAATTCCCTATATCTAAATACCCCGAAAACCCACTATTATAAAGATTTTAGACCAAAGCTATTACACACATGTTAAATTACAACCCAAATAAAACGCCCTTTGGTCTAAAACTAACTTTAAATAAATATCCCACCCCTATAGTTATTAAATCATTCACAAAGATTTAATACTATATAATAACGCCTTTGCAATGTGTATATTAATCCTTCCCCGTATAAAATTATAATCAAATGTTTGATTAAAATTAAACTAAGGTTTGTTTTAAGTAAACATTAACCCCACTCCTATCCATATCCTGCCATGTTATATAAAGCCTCACGCTTTATATTGTTGACACACTAAATATTTTAAACTATGCCTATACCCCGCCCATATACATAAAAACCCTTTTTATGTATATAAAACCTTTAATCCAATGTATATTTTGTAAAGGTTTTTTACCGCCACCAATGAAGACCCCAGGTCCCACTATTCCTTGGCCACACCTTTTAAATAGATCTTGACCTCGTTATTGCCTAAATCTACCTCGGTCGAGAAAGGAAGAGTCTAGGGTAACATCAAACCATGCTTAATCTGGTAGCTAGCCCTACCGGATCGAGAAGGGCTCTCTTCGGGTCAATCTCAGCAAAAAATGATTAGTGAGGCTTGAGATGACTTGGATAAAGGCTAATTTTAGGCTAGGTATATATGTAAAAGATTTTAATTTTGATTTTGAAGGTGTTTTTTGGATCAAAGGGAAGGGCATATTTTGGGTCCGGGAAATGATCAATTTTGTAGAGAGCCTGAATGGGGCAAGAAAGACAATTGTTTTGATGCTTCAATTTTGAATGAAATGGATAGCTAAGACCGAGTGAGGAGTTGAAGAGGGAAATAAAATTTCGAGAATCCTCTTCAAATAGTTGAAAACATGGAAAATTAAACAACACTCAAGGTAGAGCACCGCAAATCTAATGAATTCCACCTTTATTACTTGTTTGATTAACTTAAGAAAAAGAAATGAGAAGGGAGATGATGCACATGAAACATCAGCAAACTTACAATCACAAAGAGAAACAAACCATCAAAACATAGAGCCACATGGATCCCAAAGAGTGCTACAAACCCCGGTCTATTACTTTGCCAAAATGCAGAGCCGAAATGTACAATGGCGCTCAAAGCAATCCCAAGTGTCCAACGAAAATGACCGAAAAACTACAAGATATAGACAAGCATAACTCATCCCCATGACTCTAGGGTCAAGCTCACTATTTTAGGAGTTTTTTCAACAAGATCTAAATCTAAACTAAGAACCGGAAAATGAGGCAGGTGGAACAACTTGCCTCTATAAGATAGGAAATTGATTCATTCGATTACAATTCACCTTTTTCGATGAATGAATCTACTTACATGAGTAAAAATTTGTCAAAATTACATAAAAATCCATGAAATTACATCAAATTACATAAATAGATTTACATTTGGAGATAAAAAAGTCAAAGCTCGCCGAAACTAGGCACGAGTTACGAGTCAAAAACCGAGCTAAAATCCCGTAATCGACGCGCCTCTGAAATATCTATGCGTCACGCCACTTTGGAGCCAATTTTGAAGGCCTTCCTAGTGTCAAAAGTGAGCACAAGATAGCTTGTTGGAAAGCTCTACCTGTCTACTTTCCAACCCAAGTGGAATTTCGAATTCGGTTACCATCTGCCCCTCCAAACATACGAGTTTTACCAACTACTTTGCTTCCTATGTGTCCAAAAAGTGACGAAACGTCATTTTTATGGTGTTTTTGACCATTTCGCAACCAAAAAACTTGTCAAAATCTCTAGGTAATAGGGTAGGCATGCATAAATTTTGATGAAAAATCCAGAAATACAAATTTTTTCCGCAAGAGGAGCTCCCAATCATAAGCGCTGCGCTTAAGTGGCAAACGACGTGATGTAATCGTGTTAAGGCCAAAAATTCAAAATTGACAAGATGTGTCCCAATTTTTTTGAAATTTGGGCTAAATGTCCACCATCATGTGCTATCTGCGCCAAGGAAGCTTTGGCCAAAATTTTGAGTCTATCATGCCTTTTGCGATGCCTTAATGCCCTCTTTAACGTTGCCTTCAAGATCTTGATTCGTGCCTTGCAAACGTGATTTCTTGCCCAATAATGATTATTCATGTGCCTTAACATGTTCTTTTCCTTATTGGCCTTCTCCAAATGAATATTGACCCTTTTCGAGCCAAGTTTCCCGATCAGCCTCAATCTCTCGCTCAATGGATGTCATATCGGTTTTGGCTTCTTTGGGGCGGCTTACCGGTTCTCACGTGATATTCTGCAACTCCATGATAGTTTTCGGTCTTCCAAATGTTTTTTTCGCTGCTCAAGATAGTTGATAATCCATTGGGCTCTTTGCAACTTGATGGTCAAAGTGTCTATCTCTGCTTCCGCTGAATAGTCTCTCTCAACTTTGAGCTTGGTGAACTCAAATCCTCATCAATGAGTATGAAACCCTATATCTTGGCCTCTTGAAGGCCCCTCATCCTACATGGGCCTCTTACCCCTATCATGTACCTATACCTTTGCTGATGATGGATGGAAGCGAGGGCCCTTCCACCCCGTGGAGATAACACTGCCGCTAGAATCGCCCGCAAATAATCCTGCGGTGCCTCTCCGATAAGTGACATACATCGGCACACTAGTAGTCTCTCGTCTCCCCGACCCTCGTGTCGACGTGAAGGTTCACCGCCTCATGAACAACCTCGAAGGAACACGAGGAGCTCCGAAGAAATCATTAGAAATGAAATCCTCCCATGAAATACCACGCGAAAGCCGAGTGATGCAAAACCACACACCTTGACGAGTGCAAAGTGATAAGATGCGCGTTTGTACCGCTACTCGTGGAGTTTTCCTTTGCACGAGAGTGGTCATTCTCTCAATATTCCGCACATGAAATAAGGAGGTTCATCATCCTCACCCCGGGTAAAATGCATCAATAACACGATATGATTGGCATAGAGTCGTGAAAACTGACTCTCGCAAGCCGAAATATCCGATAATAAGTTTCATCGAGGAGCATAGAATCCTTTAAGAACTAGAAAGGAAACACTCGCCGAGTTGTTTCACAAAGCTAGTCTCATATATGGTTCATAATGCACCCTATCAACTTTGCTTGTCTTTTGTTCCATTCTTCTCCAACATTTGGTATTCAGGTTGCTTCGGGAGATACTTTCCGGTTTAAAGTGAATGTCACACCGACAAGGGTGACCTGACCATCATGTAAATGCAACACAAAAAAACGAATCAACTCCCGATGATGATGGGCCCTAGCAACCATTTCAAAAAATTGATAACAAGATCATTTGTTGAAAGCATGCCATGGTAAATGGACAAGCCTACAATTCAGCCAATGAAGTGGGCTCCTCCCACAATGTTCCAGCCACTCTTATGAGGCCTTCTAGGTGCATGTAGTTCGAGTGGTGGAATCATTGTCTTGGTCATAAGATGTATGCGATGTCCGTCTCCATGATGTCCAGAGGTCTATGCGAGGTCTATGTTGTCTTGGATGAAAATGAAAATTTTGGTGTTTTTGATTTTGTGCCAAATATGTGGTAATATGGGAGGGAATATGGAAGAATAGGGATTAGTGGGAATAATGGATTATTACCAAGTGAAAATTGAAATTTTCCACTTGAGATCCGTGTGTTGAAAGGTTTAGGGACAACCACTTAACTTTTTGGGATAAACTTGGGGTTTTGGGAAAATTTACAAGTGGGATGGGGATAATGGAAATGGAATAGGAATGAGTGACTTAGGGAATACAAGAGAATAGGGAAAGGGGCCTATTGCGAGAAGATAGACAATGATGAGGGGAGAAAATAAGGTGGAGAAATGGGAATGTTTGGCACAAAACCAATTTGAAAACCCTCAAAGAGCACTATTTCAAAAAAACAATAGGGTTTGAGTTTTTGTATTTAAATTTTCATAATCAACACCAAACACTAGTTCATTGGAAATTAAGAGGTGGCTTTGACTTACTTGAACAAGGGAGACCAAGTCGATTTGAGGTTTTGGAAGAAATGGCAAGAAAATTATTTTTTCAGCCATGTGCATCGCCGCCAAACGTGTGCCATGTTGGTTCAATGCATCGCGCAGAGCAAACTTCAACAACGAGAGCCGACCCAATGCGTCGCACTCAGCGAATTTAACACGATCCGCCCTCCAATCACTTGCTTCGCTCCTCACAATTTCACTTTTGCTCTATCTCTGTCTTCGGAATTCAAATGAATTGTTGAAACATGAAAATATCTTATATATACCAAAGATTTTGATTTTTCATTTGAAAAAAACCACTTTGTAATGTTGCAAACTTTGGATACTTTTCAAAAACTCTATTTTGTTTCCCTTTTGCTTTTGGACTAAATGATGAGCTTTTCATCGTCCGTCTTGGCAGGGAATGGATGGCATGGAGCTTTGCAAAAGGCCACTGGAGTTGCCATGGAGATATTATATACAACCGAAAAACTTGAAAATCACATTGCATTTATTACATAAAGATGAAATAGACTATTTTTCCTCAAAACACGAGTTTTGAAGAAAAAATCATTATTAAGCATTATGATGATGAAATTTTAGGGACCGAAACCTTATTTTTGAACTTCCTCATGTGTCCGGTGACCACTATTAGGCATTCCGAAGACCGGATTAACTAAACCCTATACCTAATGAGACTAAAATCCCTAAAATGACTCTTTGCCAACTATGAGACCAAAAATGACTGCAAGTGATTTTAATGAACGATAAATAGGCCAAGTAGGGTATAAGACATGAGGGATATGAGTGAGAAAAGCCCCTACCATCAAATGATCCATGCTCCTAATGGAATGCGATGACCGAAAGCCCGAGTGAGACACCTAAAATGAAATGCAACAAGAGAAATTTGATCTCCTCGACGGAGGGATAAAGATACCGACGCAGTAACATTGGCTCCAATGGGGATGGTAGCTCCTTGGAGGTGCCAAGAACTATAGATCTCTGAGGAAGTAGGAAGTGCCTTCGTCCATCGGGCTATGGAATCGATAACTTCGACAAACCAAAACAAGACTCTCTGACTCATTTTCATCACCGAAAATTGACTCAAAAGCCGACTCAATTTTGAAACCAAAATGACCGAAATACCTAACTCAATAAACAAAACCAAAAACTGAAATAAACCTTCAGTTTTATAGCCTTCACCTCGAGCCCCAAACTAAAATAATGATGACAACACACACTTGCTCACGAAAACTATGTGAGGCGACAAAAATGACTCAAGACCTACTTAATCGAAATTTGTACTTACAAAGCTTTTTTAATGGCAGCCGTCCATCAAGATTTGAGGTCTTCAAATCATGATGAAAACCAATTGCCTATTGATGGAATATGTACAATCATGTGTAGTGAGCTTCCAATGTAACCAATCCAAACAGATGGACATACATACCAAAATTCTCGCTCTCACTTTTCTTGAGCAGAGGTAGAACGATGTACATGTGAAAACTCACAATAACCACTCGAAACCAAGGCTTATGATAACAAACCGAGGCGAAATTTATCTTTTCTTATGCTTGCAAAAGAATGCCGAAGGGATCTTGAAACTCGAAAGCACTAGTTGGTCTTGAGATCCACGACACACACAAGTACTCCCTTCATTCGATGCGAAAAGAACAATTGGTTGCCGAGTGATAGGAAGGCACGAGAGGTATAAGCTTCTTCCATCCGAGTGTTAGCTATGAGTTCCTCGACCATGAGAAATTCTGGCATATTGTCTCTCTCAAGCTCATATTCCTCAACTTTATGGTCTAGGCCATTCTTAAATAGAAAAAAATCTTCAAGATTATCAAACATGACGACCTTATCATCTTCATGAAAGAAAATATTATCTCGTTTGTTGATCTATAAAACTTATTACAAGGCTGTCATCATTTTCAAAGGAAGAAGTTTCACCAATACTTTCTCGTACCATGTGGGCACTGCAAATCTTCTTTAGCTTGGGTCGTAACATGACCTTTCAGAGTTGATCTATCTCATCTTCGTACATAAGGAGATAATACTTTTTGTTTTCTTTTGCTCAAATAATGATTGTCTTCATGAAATAACATTTTGAAACATGAAAAACCCGAATGATAGTCCTTAATTCCTTGATCTTTCCGAAATTTGAAAACATTGTTGATCATCTTCATATGACATGTCAATTAAATTATCATTTATCACCCTGAGTTATTGAAAAATATTTTTTCACTTACTTGAACAAAGATCTCATCTTGCTTTTCATGGGACCGACCGAATTACCTCATCATGAAGGCTTTGTTCTAATGAAATGAGAGCATTTGGATCAATAAATCTGTCATCTTCATTAAATATGTTCTCAACGATGAGAGTTCTTCTTCATGGGATTCAGTACAAGGTATTCTTGATCATCACGATCCGAATCTAGATCTGAAATAGATGACTTGACTTTATCACATTCCGAAATTGAAACTTGACTTTCCCGCATATTGTCTCCTTCTATGGACAGATCTAAAAACAAAACCTTCTCTTTCATCATTTTCCATTGTGCTAAGATCTCTGATCCCGCTTTCAGCAAAGTTTCCTGAGCATCTTGATGAGTATCCTCTAAGTTCTCTTTATGCTATTGAAATGGATTTTCGTATAGAGCCTCCATGATCTCATCATCCATGAAGTCATCATCTTCATAAACTTTTTTCAAGATTTTCAATAAAACTATGAACATGGCTACAATAGTTATCGAACTAAAGTTAAGGATGGATAAGATTCTCATACCTTTCAAAGAACATGGTATGAAAAATCCTTTAAACGATGAATACAAGCGTAGGTGGCAAGCTTTCATACCAAGATTGGGCTTCACCTTCTAGAGTGTCCATGAATATCTTCATCAAGCAATCTTCAGGAAAATCAACCTTCAACTTGCGAATATGTATGTGAAATCTAACCTAGATGTACAACATCCTTCTTTTCATCATCTTTAAACGTAGGCAAATTCCTTTGCCAATCTACCTCGAGGAATTTTATTTGGAAAACCTAGAATATGATCTCGGCTCATGGGAGCATACCTTCGATCCGGAAAAACCATTTTGATAACAATGAATTCACCAAGAAATTCCTTAGCTACTGATTCTTGAAGAGTAGAGTCGCCATAAAAAATTCTAAAACTTGGGATTCTTCAACACTCTGGAGTTGCCAGGTGAATGATTTCAGCCTTGCGGTGATCCGATCATTATCCACCATCAACAATAAGATCCGAACTTGATTACATTTTTACGAGGAAATCAAATGTTCAATTCATAAACTAGACGGGAGATTGACGGAGCAGAATTCATCTACTTTTGCTAATGCGAAAGCAAGAGCGTTTCGAAGGCTACTAGCTAACTTCGTGACTCTGTCTGTAGTTTATAAAGCAAACAACACAAAATTTTCTTCTCCATTATGGTCTCCACTATGTTATTACCTAAATCTACCTCAAGCCGAGAAAGGCAGTAGTCTAGGGTAACATCAAACCATGCTTAATATGGTAGCTAGCCTCTACCGGATCAAGAAAGGGCTCTCTCCGAGTCAATCTCGGCAAAAAATGACCAGTGAGGCTTGAGATGACTTGGATAAAGGATAATTTTAGGCTAGGTATATATGTAAGAGAGTTTGATTTTATTTTTAAGGTGTTTGTTGGATCAAAGGGAAGGGCGCGATTTTGAGTGCGGGAAATGATCGGTTTGCGGAGAGGAGTTTCGAATGGGGCAAGAAAGGCAATTGTTTTGATGCTTCAATTTTGAATGAAATGGATAGCTAAGATCGGTGAGGAGTTGAAGAGGGCAAGAAAAATTCAGAATCCTCTTCAAACGGTCAAGAACATGAAAATTAAACAAAACTTAAGGTAGAGAAATACGCAAATCTAATGAATTCCACCTTTATTACTTGTTTGTTTTCAACTTAAGAAGAAATGAGAAGGGAGATGATACACATGAAACTATCAGTAAACTTACAATCACGAGAGAAACACACCATCAAAACATAGAGCCACATGGATCCCAAAGAGAGTCTGCAAACCCCTGGTCTATTCCTTTGCCAAAATGCGAGATGAAATGTACAATGAAGCTCAAAGCAATCCCAAGTGTCCAACCCCGAAATGATTGAAAAACTACAAGATATAGACAATAATAACTCATCCCCATGCCTCTAGGGGTCAATATCACTATTTTAGGATCTTTTTCAACAATATCTAAACTAAGAATTGGAAAATAGGCAGTGGAACAACTTGCCTCTATAAGATAGGAAACTAATTCATTCGAGTTACAATTCACACTTTGATGAATGAATCTACTTACATGAGTAAAAGAAATTTGTCAAAATTACATGAAAATCCATGAGATTACATAAAATTACATCAAGAGCTTTAAATTTGGAGATAAAAAGTCAAATTGGCCAAAACTAGGTGAAAAACAAAGTTGCGCGAGTCAAAGCCGAGGCCAAAAATCCCCAATGCGCCGTGCATCAGAAATCTCTATGCGTTGTGCCACTTTGGAGCCAATTTTGAAGGTCTTCCCCGATGTCCAAATTGAGCGTAGGATATATTTTTGGAAATATTGGCTGTCCTACTTTCTAAAACAAGTGGAATTTCTGAATTTGGTTTCCATTTTCCCCTCCAAAAATGAGTTTTCCCAACACCGCTTTCCGTGTGTCCAAAAAGTGGCGAGAAGGTCATTTTTTAGGAGGTGTTTTTCGACCATTTTGGCAACCCAAAACTTGTCAAAATCTCTAGGTAATGGGTAGGCATGCATAAATTTTGTTGAAAAATCTAGAAATATAAATTTTTTCTCCAAGAGGAGATCCCAATCATAAGCGCGTGCCAAGTGGTGCGACGCGTCGAGCGAGAAAAATGCGTGTTAAGGCCAAAAATTCAAAAATTGAAAAAAATGTGTCCCAATTTTTTTGAAATTTGGGCTGAATGTCCACCATCATGTGCTATGCTAGGCCAAGGAAGCTTCGGCCAAAATTTGGAGTCTATCATGCCTTTTTGCGACGCCTTAATGCCCTCTTTAACTTTTCCTTCAAGATCTTGATTCGTGCCTTGCAAACATGATTTCTTGCCCAATAATGATTCTTCATGTGCCTTAACATGTTATTTTCCTTATTGGCCTTCTCCAAATGAATATTGACCCTTTCGAGCTAGGTTTCCCCGATCAGCCTCAATCTCTCGTTCAATGGATGTCATCTCGGTCGCTTCTTTCGGGCATCTTGTCGCGTTCTCATGGATATTCTGCAACTCCATGATAGTTTACCGATATTCCAACTGTATGCTCAAGATAGTTGATAATCCATTGGTCTCTTTACAACTTGACGGTCAAAGTGTCTATCTCTCGCTTTACTTGCTCCTGAATAGTCTCTCTCAACTTTGGAGCTTGGTGAGCTCAAATCCTCATCAATGAGTATGAAACCCCTGTATCTTGGCCTCTGAAGGCCCCTCATCCTACATGGGCCTCTTACCCTTGTCCTATACACGTACCGTGCTTTGCTCGATGACGGAAGCGAGACCCTTCCACCATAGGTGGAGATAATACTCATCGAGCTCGTTGCAAATAATCCTCACGGTGCCTCTCACGATAAGTGACATACATCGGCACACTAGTAGTATTTGTCTCCGACCCTCATGCTAATATGAAGGTTCATCCGCCTCATGAAAAACCTCTCGAGGGAACTCCGAGGAGCTTCACGAAGAAATCATCTAGAAATGAAATCCTCCCATGAAATACCTTTCGCAAGCCCGAGCGATGCAAAACCACAATCTTGACGAGTGCAAAGTGATAGATATTGTTGTGCTAACTCGCTCGTATTTTCCTTTGCATGAGAGTGGTCATTCTCTCAATATTCAGGACATGAAATAAGGTAGGTTCATCATCCTCACCACGGTAAAATGCATCAACTAACGATATGATAGGCATAGAGTCGTGAAAACCGGCCCATCACATCGAAATATCCGATAATAAGTTTCATCGTAGGGAGCATAGGAATCCTTTAAGAACTGAAAGGAAACACTCTACTGAGTTGTTTCATAAAGATAGGCTCGATATATGGTTCATAATGTACCCTATAAACTTGCTCGTCTTTTGTTCCATTCTTCTCCAACATTCGGTATTCGGTTTCTTGCGAGATAGTTTCCGGTGTTAAAGTGAATGTCACACCGGCAAGGGTGACACGACCATCATGTAAATGCAACACAAACAAACGGGCCAACTCGATGATGATGGACCCTAGCAACCATTTCACAAAATTCATAAAAATACTGTGGTTGAAAACATGCCATGGCAAATGGACAAAGCCTACAATTCGGCCAATGAAGTGGGCTCCTCCCTCACATGTCTGCCACTCTTATGAGGCCTTCTAGGTGCATGTAGTTCGATGGTGGAATCACTGTGTCTCGGTCATAAGATGTATCAATGTCTTGTCTCCATGATGTCCATGGTGTATGCAAGGTCTATGTTGTCTTGGATGAAAATGAGAATTTTGGTGTTTTTTATTTATTGCCAAATGTTGGTAATATGGGAGGGAATATGGAAGAATAGGGTTGTGGGAATAATGGATTACTACCAAGTGAAAATTGAAATTTTCCACTTGAGATATCTGTGTGTTGAAAGGTTTAGGGATAGCCACTTAACTTTTTGGGATAAACTTGGGGTTTTTGGGAAAATTTACAAGTGGGATGGGGATAATGGAAAATGGAATAGGAATGAGTGACTTCAGGGAAATACAAGAGAATAGAGAAAGGGGCCTGCATGCGAGAAGATAGACAAGGAGGAGAAATGGGAATGTTTGGCACAAAACCAATTTGAAAACCCTCAAAGAGCACTCTTTCAACAAAACAATAGGGTTTAAGTAAAATTCTCATAATCAACACAAAACACTAGTTCATTGGCAATTAAGAGGTGGCTGACTCACTCGAACAAGGGAGACCAAGTCGATTTGAGGTTTTGGAAGAAATGACAATAAATTTTCTTTTTCAGCCATGTGCGTCGCGCACCAAACCCAATGCGCCACGCTGTTTAATGCATCACGCGAGAGAAAACTTCAACAACGGGAGCGCAACACAGTAGCTTCGCGACACACCGCCCAATGCCTCACGCTCGGCAGTTTAACACAGATCCCGACCTCCAATCACTTGCTTCGCTCCTCTACAACTTCTTTTGCTCACTCGTTGTCTCTTGGCATTCAAATGAATTGTTGAAACATGAAAATATCTTATATATACCAAATATTTTGATTTTTAATTTGAGAAAACCCACTTTGTAATGTTGCAAACTTTGACACTTTTCAAAAACTCTTTTTTTTCCCCTTTTTCTTTTGAATTTCGAATGATGAGCTTTTCAATGCGTCTTGTCACAGGAATGGATGGCATGGAACTTTGGTCAAAGGCGACTAGGGTTGCCGGTGGAGTATTATTACAACTAAAACTTTGAAAATCACATTGCATTTATTACATAAAAGATGAAATAGACTATTTTTCCTCAAAACGAGTTTTGAAGAAAAATCATTATTAAGCATTATGATAATGAAATTTTAGCACTTGAAACCTTATTTCAAACTTCCTCATGTGCTGCTGACCATTATTAGGCATTCTAGAGACCGGATTAACTAAAAACGTAGACCTAATGAGACTAAAAACCCTAAAATGACTCGTTTCCAACTATGAGACCAAAAATATTTGTAAGTGATTTTAATGAACATAAATAGGCCAACAAGTATAAGACTTGAGGGATATGAGTATTTCAGCCCCTACCTTCGGATGATCCATGCTCCTAATGGAATGCGGCTAAATGAGCGAGTGAGACACCTAAAAATGAAATGCAACAAGAGAAATTTGATCTCCACGAAAGGGATGAAGATACCGAGCACTAACAGGACCCTTCGCGCCGAGTCCCGGATCCAGCGACCGCGAGATCAATATGGCGCGGAAAAGCTAATCGTCCACCCAAATGCAAAATGGACTCGAAATGGGTTGTATTTCCCATTTCTTCCTCCTTGACATGTCAATTATCTATTGGATCGCGTCCATTTGATTCAAATCAGCTTCTTGCCCAATTCATATGCGATAACCCTTTGTCCTATTTTGTTTTGAAAAATAACCTTCCGAGATTTCGACATGTAGTTAAAACCAATAAATGCAATCAATGTATGGTTAAAACCTTTGATACATACATATTATTTCGTTATTACGCATTGAATCCTTTCGCACTATCATGACTATCGTAAAATCCTTGTTTAAAGCATTTTTTAAAACTCTGATTGCGATTTTTTACTTGAAACCTACGATTTGACTAGAGTTCACCTTTCGAATAATGTTCAAGAAAAGTGCACCGCTCAGACTCATGAGCCGGTGTTTGCAACCAAAAGCACCTTAAAACCCTTTTTTTACGAGTTGAATACCTACATTTAAAGGTATTTTCCTCATAATTGTAACCCTGCAACACAAATTAAAACCTACATATTGAATTCAAATTATCTTTCAAGAAAGCCAATCCCTTTTATTAAGAAACTAAGCAAAGTAGAATGGCTTAAAATCATAAAAAAAGAGGCCAAACCCGGAGAAAAATTTCCCTAGAAACCAGCACCTTTTTTAAGCCAATTTCCTCAATTTTCACATGAAGATTAATTCAAAGATTTGGAAGGCCAAAAAACCTCACGAAAAGCCTTTAATCCTCTTTTCTTAGAGAAACACACTCAAAAAACCCTTGTTTTTTTGTTTTATGCAAGTTTTCACATCCTCACATAAATTTAATTGAGAAAAAAAGCCCAAAAGAATCCATCCTTAATCTAAATTTCTTAGTTTCCTCCCACGATTAAAATTAAAAACTCCCAATCGATCCTAATATTGTGCAGCTTACTCAAAATGACTAAGAAACATAGCACAAGTAGACCTATAGGATCCAGAACACCCTAAATTTGAGGGATCCAAAGCCCCTAAGCCCACGCAGCCCATCATTGCAAAATGCGCTACAATATTAAACCCCCTTCAACCACAGTCGTTGCTGCCGAAAGCATTCCTTTAATCGATCTTGACTATAAAATTGCGAGACCTTGTTGTTGAGTTTAATTTTCTAGATATACACAACTCGTGTTTTGAAAAATATCTAGACAAAGATGATATTCCAATTTGGGAAACCCATTTTTCCTAAGTATATAGTCCTATTAACTCATCGCTGGTCAAGAACTCATCAGAATTTGCCAAAAATACTATGAGCCGGATCAAAGGGACTATAGTAAATCCAGCAAAAAGAAATAATTTTTACCATTACGAGCCAGATCTAATTAATCAAATGCTTCAATTACAACTCGATCTCGAGGTATTTCCCTTGTCTATAGAAGCATTAACTCGGTTATACCTTGGCTTATATTTCCCTAAAAGGTTCATGATCTTTCAAAATTTTATGCCTTCTCGTGTTGAAATTCAAAGATTAATACTCCATACTCCACAACTAAATTTCTGGAAGGTTCTAGACATATTATCTCTATGCTATCTTTTTATCCTTGGATATTTTACGGATGAGTATACTCGATGAATCTATTCTTGGTTTCTTGTCCACTATGTCTCCCGGGTCAACCTCCAACAATCATCTTTGACTATCTTGACTTCATAGTAGATGCCATCCATTACGATTGACTAAATTACCCACAGAAGGAGTTTTTAGATATTCATCCTATATTTTCCCTTTGTTTTTTATTCTTTCAAAGCGAGAAAAATTTCTAGTTTGTTTACCAAATATGGATGTAGAGGGAAAAACCTCTATCAATTATCTTTTGGACTTATTTATTGAGAAAATAATCCGGTGATTCCACTTATTCAAAGTTTTCGGAACTATTTTTGCATCCAGCAATGAGCATATTCAACAAATCAGAACAACCTAGGATTAGTGAATAAATGAAAATAATATTACAACTTTGGACGCGAACAAAGTTGGAGATTGGTACCTCTATGAAATATACATTGAATTAAGGATTTTGGGTCAAAATTGTTACCCTACAAGTTGCCCAAGCATGTGTATATGAGAATTTTTGCCTTTGGAATATCTTAGACAAATTCTCAATGCATATTCAATTAGCTTTATGGCGACTAAAAAGAAGACCCAGTTTAAGTTAAAGAATCAAGATGGGCCATTCATAATCAACCATGGAGATGCATAAAAGAAATAGCAAATATATTATCGAATTTAGATTTGATGAGAGTTTTCCATGGAATTATGATCCACAAGGGATCTTAAGCAAGCTAAGGGTGAAGTGTAAGTTAAAACCCTTTATCCATGAGTCCAAAGCACGAAATATAAAAGTTTGCAAATCAAATTGAATGGAGTGAAAAACACCTTGGTAGAGCGATAGCTTTCAAACAGAACAACATCAACTTTGGAAGTTGTCAAACAACCGAAACATCAATAAAGAGAGTCGGAGAAGAAGGAGGTTATACGACGAGAGACAACAACCGAGACTAAATTCAAAATAATCTATAACAACGAGGCTCAAGCTCGCAGTTCGGTTGATAAGGAAAAAGTGACAATTGATGTTGATGAGACGAGATGATCCGGTAACCAATGATGATATAGCCACACACATAATCAATGAAACATTTATGGAAATAGAAAATGAAACAACAACCAATCAAAATGATAGAGTTCATTAAGAAGCAACACAGCCTTGAAGTCTCTTCCTTACATCTAGTTGAGGAAAAGGACTTGGACATCAAGGAAAAGGTATAAGCTAATTAAGCGAGAAAGAATGAGGAGATAAAGACAGAAATATACTCTCAATTCACACGCAGAAGCCTCAGAAATTAGAATAGGTTACTATCAGCATTTGACTATTCCAATAATAAAATGATCTGTCATTTTTACAGCCTACCACCTCGGCACCCAAAACAATGGCAAGACTATAAAAAGGGTGGACCTCAGAGGTAGACACGAGAGAATATTCATGAGCTAGACTAGATTGAATTCGCGGAAGACTCTAAAATGTTGTATTATACTATAGAAACCAAAGCAATGGGTGAAAATAAACTTCAAAATACCACACTTAATATGCAAGATCAAATGAAGTTGGATAAAGAATCACTTTATGCCAAGGACCTAAGGATCAAAGCCTTAGAGGAACTAGTCTTACGGGTGGGATATGATCGCTCAAATATCAAAGCGAGCGAACTATTAATCAAGAAAAATAATGAAGACATAGTAGCTTTGAGGAAACATATCAAGCTTCCTCAAAGTGAGAATCCACAAACAAAGGAAATCCTCCCAGGATCAAAGTGGAAAAAGAAGAATGATGGAGCTCATACTTAAATTAACGACACAAATCAAGGAGATGGAAACAAAAAGCTGGACAAACTTGTCAAGAGAGAGAAGTATAAAAGAGCCAAAAAAATTTACAATTCCTATAGTCATCCCGGTGATTACTACGCAGTTGCCTCTCTACTTTAGGGAGAGAAATTAGCACCAAAGGGCCCACTTGGAAGCGTGCAGTAGCGTCGATACAAAGATGATAGCATTAGCACCCAAATTGTTAAAGCCATGGAAGAGATTTCTTTAACGACAAATGAGATAAATAGACTAAACAAGATAATTAAAAATCTTGAAAGGGAAAATAAGATAGCTCGGATCAATGTCGGAACTCATGAGTAGAAAGCAATCGGATTAGGAGAGCAAAATGCTCAAGAATTTACTAAAAAGAATTAAATTTCACGGAGCAGACATCTCATATATTAAAAACCATCATTTGGACTAACATAATTGAAGCGATTCATAATTAATGGCCTTCAATTCGAGTTATATATGAGAAAAAAATAATTTCTATTGGCGGCCCAAACGAGATACAAAAGACAAAAGATGAGTTGAGTGATAAGCACCGCACAAGATTTAAAACTCATTACATTTTTAAACGACAAAAACAGGGGAGAAACTTGAAGACATGCATATATATCGGACGAGGACCGAGACAATCTTAAAAATCAAGAAGGTCGTCACTAAAAAGAGACGCTTAATGAACAATCTTGAAGAAAAATGTGAAACAATGAACCTTGCCATAACTAGATTTATGGTAAAATGCACAAATCTCGGACAAAAGGGCTTACCGAGATATACATGTGTTCCGCTGAAAAGCCGATGGCACATAAGGATTATGACAACAATATTAGGGAGTTTGCTAAGCAAAGCAAGTAAAACAAAGTAGCTAGCACAAGGCACTCCCACAAGCAAAGTTTTACTTTAAGTATTTTGAGGATTTATTCTTTCTACAGCATGAAATTAAGCATCTCTTTGTCATCAAAGCCTAATTTTGCAAGATATACGAGAGGTCAGAGTGAAAACTTCGTAAAGTTGAAAAATGTCCAAATTACTAATAGCTAAAAGAATGGTAGAATTTCATAGATTTAATGTAAAAGATAAAATGTAAAAACAGTGAGAATTTACCAAGAGACAGATCGAAAGAGAGACAAAATTAAAAGGCACCGCTTGTTGATTTTTGCGCTAAAAAGATAATTTAGAATAGTAAAATAGTAAAACTAATGGTCAAAGAGTATCAAAGCATTAAAAGAGCATCGGGTTAAAAGAGTATCGGCGAAGGCAAGTAAAATGCATGAAAATATCTAGCAGACTTGACATAGCTTGACACATAGGTAGCTAAAAGCTCCTTTGTTAGAAAAGCATGTATCTATTTATTTTGGATAAAAGAGGAAGCTTGCTAGTTTGTTAAGAAAGCCGTCCTTTTTAATATGTAATGATATTTATTTTTTCCCTAAAGTTATTCCTAAAACTCTTCTCGGATATTTGTAATACTTTATGTATAAATACTTCAATTTTAGAAGTATTCGGTAAGTGGAATAAAATTCTACGCGGACTTACTATAGACATTTTGTTGAACATTGGAGGCTATTGTGTGTTTGAATTCGAAAAATTAACTCGAGTTTGTTACAATTTTCATACCTACAAAATATGTTTGTTTTTTGATTTCATCAAGACAACACGACACTTATGAATTTTGTTTGGAAAACTTAATTGATCCAAAATGTTCATGATTTACATGACTTACTTGAGACTTAACTTTGACTCTGAAATTCTCAATGACTCTCTGGCACAATGACTTGACATAAAAATTTCAATTTGGTTCATTGGTGGTAGGTGTTGTCGACTTAAGAATTGCTAAAATATCTAACATATTATTCATTAATAGAAAGATGCATATTGCAATACCAAGGAGAAATGGTTCTCCAACTACATGGGTTATTAGTTTTCCCAGGGAAATTTCTGCTACATATTTACATCCAATACTATTCACCATAATCCCGCAGGATTAACGTGTCTAATATTCACTCCCATTAATATGAAGGGGTGTTTGTGAGCCCAAGCATTGTTCTAAACTTTTTAAATTCTCTCTTCCAAGTTCTTTGGTGAAGAAGTCTACAATTCACACATTTTGTGGAACAATTTTTTAAATGAATGGTTTTAGGCATCTACATTTTATCGAATCAAATGATACATAGTGTCGCAGTGGTCTTTGGTTTGATCATGGAATATGTAATTATTTTTCAACTTTATTATAGAAGTATTTTCGATATGTACAAGAGTTTATTTCTCTTGTAATTCTTCAGAAATGACTACTCGGAAAAATACATTTTCCTTTCGTTTCTTCTACGTTAGTGTTACACAACATTTTGTCACTATCCCTCGCAATCCACGTCCCGCACATTGGAGGATCATTTCTGTGACTAAAACAAAGTATCAATGCCTTTTAAAAGACCATCATTGCATCCCTTTCCATGAGGGAAACATTTCTCCGCGACGAGCCAGACCCTCGTAGCGCATGCTTTTTGCCCTAGCGCTAGTAGAATGTTATTCCCTCGCGCCCGATGAGGAAATCACCACTTTAAGGCCCCACACCCATCGCGCTCTGTTCCGGTGAGCTGCACGCCAACAGTTTTTATGGATTTTCTTTTTAAAATAGAGGCAAATTTTCCATCATAACAACTTCGTGGGAGAGTCATCCGGAGTGGTTCGGCCGAATAACCATGACCCCTCCTCCTTTGGCCTCTTCTTTCCACCAAATTGGGAAACATCGAGGATACGGCCTCCCTTACACCATTGTATGGATCCCAAACTCCCTCCTATCCATCTCTAAAAAAATCCATCTTCCACTAATGAGCTAAGCCGCATAATATAGCCGAAACGCTAAAGAGAATTCTTGAAATTTTCGCTAGAAAGTGATAGAAACGAAAGAGAACTTTGTTGAGAGAGCTTAGGCTTATGTCTTCACCTCACTCGAATTCCTCGATGATTCATCGAAGATGCGCTTTGGATCGAACCTCGGCGGGAGGAGGCCGCGGCAGCAAGGCTCCGGATTGTAACTCTTTTCTATTTATGCATATACATGGCTTATTTTTTTGGTTCCCATCTTGCGTTAATGTGTTTTATTTGATGCAATGTGCTTAACCCTCCTTCGCCTGGTTAGTTTATTATGAATGAAATCATTGTTTTGTATGCCGCTCTTGTTTGTGTGACCTATGCATATTGTCATTCGGGGCATTGTTGCGGAAGTGATTGTGACACGATCGGGACATGATATCAAGAGGCCACCACCACTACAGTGACGAAAGCGTTGGACTCCTGGGTAGGCCGGTCGATCTACCCTATCCTTTTCATTCATTAATTAAGAACCTACACTTTAGCTTGTCCCTTTGTTGCTAGACCCACTCTAGGGCAAGAGGGACCGTCTTTGTCCTGGCGGAGAAGTTTACCTTCCGCAACAAAGTGGTGACCACTAGAGACCAAAGTGTGAGTTTGCTAATTTCTGCTTTTCTTTAGGAGTTTGTCTTGTCAAGTCGACTTCGAATCAGTTTTCTTTCTTGTATACCTTTTTTGGCATGTTTCGATTGACGAGAATCCTCTTGTTCAACCCGCAGTGTCCAGGTCCCACCCTCCTCGCTCACTCTTTCTTCCCTCTTCCCATATGATTGTCCTGGCCTTGGCACACTTTTCGCTTGAGCAGGTCGCGCCAATTGGCACATCTGCTTTTGTTGTAGTAGCGCCAGCCCTCGTTTGGTGTGGAGTTACCACCTCGTAGTCGCGCCCGAACTCTGTGGGATTTGGTTTCACTCTTTTGCCGATTTTTTGGCCGCTGTGCTTCACTCCGGCTTGTTTCTTAATTTGAAATTGGTCTTTTTTGGAGTTGTTTTTGGCTGATTTAGGCTTTATCTTCTCGAGCTCTCTCTCTCGCTTTCATCGGTGCGGCTTCATAGCCCTAGGGTTATAGGTGTCTTTCATTCACCGAGCCTTTTTGATTGAAGTTCGAGCCTTTTTGTTTCTTATCAGCTCGATTACCTAATCAGCTTGCTTAAGTCCGTCTGTGATCCTTTGAGTTTTTGGTTGGTTGAAACGATTACTTTTGTACTTGTTTAACTCTCCATCTCTTCATTTTCGAGCATAGATCACATCGCTCGTTTGGGTCATTTTGATAAGATTTCATTTTTTGAAAGAGTGCATCATTGGTTTGAGTACGTATTTATGTGTGTATTGCTTTCGAGATTATTTTGTTATGAGATATCTACATTCATAGTGCTCTAGACTAGTGTTTGATTTGATTTTTTATGTAATTAGTGTGTTGTGTGCTTCATTCATTCAAAAGCCAAAAAAAGTCTTGCATCCTTTCTTTCAAAGCATCAGTATGAAAAAGTTCTTTTATATAACTAGCACTTGCATCTAGGGAAAGAGTTTTTTCGGTTTCTTGTTTTGATTGTATTAGATGCATTAGGGGACTTCTTCGTATGGTTAATTGTTTGCTGCTTTCTAAAAGATATTTATCCTTCTCTTGGTTAGCATTCCTTTCGAATGAAAAATGGTGTTCTATCGCATGGAGCTTGTCATGTTAGGAAATTTGAGATCAAATTCTCGTAAGGCCCCGAAACCGAAACATTAATTCAATATCAACACAGCAAAATTTATTCAATTAACCTAAGGAAGCATTGGAACCTAATGCAAACATTTTTAGAGGTCTAGGCTAGTGACGTGTTCCAGTATGTCGCTAAACCTAGTAGTTGTCGTTTTCCATTTAGAGTAGAAAGCACTAGTATGGAATTGTGCTCCCCGTACCGTCGCGTATATAAAGGGAGACCCTCATAGGACTCAAAATCCTTTATCCATAGGAAAGCCAAGTCTACCACCTTGTAATCGTGATACACCAAAGACAAAATTCGAGACTACCCGCACGTATGTCATTCCTTGGTAATTTCTCTTTCATTTGATCACCAAGGTGTATATGCCAGTTTAAAAAAACTTGCACACCCTCTTGCTTAGATGCTCGAGTAGTCATTCTCAATATTTTCATGACTCCTTAAAAAGAGAAAGAGATCATCTAAGAACTTGATCAACTTTCATGCTTGTTTAAAATTGAAAGTGACTAGAGTCATCTCTTTGTCTCGTTTCCTCGACTTCTTAAAACATGAAACAACAAAGTTTTGTTTCGATGTTGTACGATTAATTACTCACAGATCACACGCCCGTTAAAATTTCTTTACTTGGCTTGTTTTCATTCCTTAGAGTTTTGGTCTTGAAGCCTTGAATTGGCTATCTCGTTTTCCTTCGTGTTGAAATATTGTCACGGTGGCGGAACTACTGGTTTCGTTGTCTTCTTCACTATCTCCTAGTGGTAGTTCCTTTTCCTAACATTTATTTCAAAACCCTTCGGAGCCCACTAGGTCTACCAAGCTCTGCACGCCCTATTCTCTTCCAAGTGTTTCAACTCCTCTCGCTACCCGATCTCCTCCAAATAATTGAACGGAGTTCAATTGGCCTCCTTAGTGGTGCTTGGTCTAGTTTTCGGAGTGAGGAAAGAGTCCCTCCTCTTACTTAGAGATCAACTTTTATAGATGCTTTGCCAATACACTCCTAGTCCTTGTCGTCTTTTAAAGATCTTATAGCTTCATCGCGACATAGACTCTTCCAGTCCCGTAGAGAAGTGAATAAATTCTCGTGTTTATAGAATCTCGACTTTTCGAATACATCCCATCACGTTTCTCTAATCCAATATTCTCCTCCACCTGGGTGTCACTTCCACCGCTGTCGGACTTTTGAGTCATATTATTTCTCAGTGTTCAGTCCATAGCAGCATTCCTAGTAGCACAACTCCTCCAAGGATTTCGGTCCTTCCTTCATTAGGGCTATCACCTTCAGCACCTAGTTTGTCGGACGTTGTTACATCTTTTCCTCGTCTAACCTACCGTTTGTGTGGCTTCATATGCATCGGCTGTTACGAGCATCGCCTGTCGGGATCTTTCCACACTCGCGGCTCTATCTTTCTTAATCCTACGTGGCCTCGTCAATCTGCGGCCCGAGTAAATCACAACCCTCGCGGCCGCGAAGGCTACGCCCGCATCTAGTGTGGCCAGCACCATTTTGCTATTCCTCGGTGGCCTCACTTTTGAAGAGCACTCGTTGGTTGTTCAGCGCAGCAATAGAACTCTCGGTGGTCTCTCGTTGCGGCTCTAGGCTCACAGTCAATCCTCCGCATCACTATGATGTCTATGGTAACCTTGTTTATTTGCCTCCTATTGGATCCAAATTGGGTTGTTTATCCGCACTCGGATGATCCTCTGCTGAGCCGTTTCCTCATCGAGGGCCGGTAATACAAGGAAACCCTCACGACTCTGCAAGGGACAACCCTTACGGGGACAACCTTTGATTCGAGCGGGGACAACCTTATGGTCCATTAGGGAAAACCCTAATAGGGTCAACCTTCGGTCCACGGCTAGAAACCTCACGGGTCCTTCCCATCGACCTCAATATCAATATCAATCGGGGAGCATCTTATGTTCCTCGGAGAAATATGTGTCTACGGAGAAGGACGACCTTTTGTGCAATAGCAACAACCTTACTTCCAAAGCAAAGGGCCAAAAATTTCAGTGCAATAAGGAAAACCCTACGGTCCTCGGCAGGTTAACTTTCGGTCCATCGCAACCATCGACCAACATCTTCCACAAGCGCAACCCGGTGGCCCTCGCATCTCGGAGCCAACTTGCCCCAGTAGGGACAACCTTCCCGGCCTTTAGCATTCCATTCAACCTCGCTCAACGGTACGATTCAACTCCGTTCAATCAACCCAACATCCGATTCAACCCCGTTCAACAAGCTCAGCGTCTCGTTCAACTTGCTCAACCTCAAGGTGTTATGTACCCTCCTCGAGGTCAATATCGGGCGTGTATATAGTGCGGCCCATGGGTTTCACTTATTACCCTCAAACATCAATCTCAAATGGTGTGTAATGCACCACCTCAAGGAAATGCTCACATTCCGCGGAAAAATATATGCGTTGCTCGGAAAGGACTAAGTTGAGGCCCCGAAATCATTACCACGACATGGGGGATGACCACACTGAGTCTAGACATTAAAGAAGTTCCTTTTTCGTTTTAGAATGGTGGCTCCGAACTAGTTTAACTAGGTCCAGCTACCTTCTCTCAATCTCCATTGGCTTAAAATATAACTTCTTATCTATCAATGGGGAAAGAGACATCAGCGATCATTTCTCTCGCCGATTAGACAAGAAAAGTGATCCTTAGGCCCAATTTGGGATTAGCCAAGCCACAACTAAAACTTTGCCTCTTTGGGAAGAGGACTTTTTAGGGATGTAGAATTTAATCTAAATGCAATATTATTCTAAGATGCAAGCAAAAGAAACTATTTTAATCCCATTCAATTAGAGCAGAGCATAGACGTATCTATCCTAGCGAGAGCAAGATGTTTTCAAATAATTGAGATTTAAATATGTTTTTTTAAATAGAATATCATGCTAACCAAAGTAGTTCGATTAGCGACATTGTGAATACCAAACACATTCTATCTCAGGAGACCTTCCAGCCAGAAAGTAATCAATCAACAACACTCGGAAGTAGCGTTCTCAAAATGATATTGATCATTTAATCAGTAACTTGAATAATTAAACAATAACATGTGGAAATAGTCCACGACATATCACTATTCAATAAATTAAGTTTTATAAGACATATTTTTGAGTAAATAGTTACTCGTAAATTCGAAATTCAACCCATAAGAGTAGAGACAAATAATAACATAATTTGAGGAAAATTAATCTGCATACCGACAGAAGTGCACACAAGTATGCGAGTAAATTGACACATTCCCGATATCATAAAATGAAACCAACATTTAAAATAATAGTATTATAAATACTAATTTACTAAGTCCATTTCTCCAATCGCGTTCTCTAAGAGTCTTTTACAATGTTTGAACTTACGCTTTGCGTAATCAGAGCTGCGCGTAGTGCAAGACTCTATTCCGTATACATAACTCCAAAATGTAAAATAAAAACCTCGATCAATCTTGAGATATGAGATTCCTCTCCTCTCACCCTACACCTCTAAATCCTCTAGGCAAGTAATGCCATCAAGAATTCGAGAATTGCGAGGGAGAGAAGCCCCTAATACATTTGGCAATATGTTATTTATAATATTTACAAAAGGATTTATCTCGTAAAGAAAGTTTGTTTGAAGAGTGGTTTTTCTTAACTGAAATTTTAATTGGTTCAGTATTATTCAACCGTTGGAGCCTTCTCATTGATTGAGAGTTTCTTGTTTTCATCTCTTCAGTCGTTTCTTGCAAATGCAAATCAAAACAAAATTAAAATGTAAAAATAAAATCAAAATGTAAAATATAGAAATTAAAATAATTCCAACCAAAACTTAATTAAGGAGCTCTAAGCTTTTATTTATTCCTTGTGGATGATATAATTGGCCGTGAAATCATTGACGAATGGGTACTGTACTTCGCGAAAAGGCTTGCACAAATGAAAAATGCTTTGAAAATAAAACTTAGAAAATTGATTTTGTGTGTGTTTTGTAATTCGAAGCTTGACCTCTGCTGGATTTTAGGCCCAATAAATGATCAAATCTAGAAATGAAACAACTTCAAAAAAATTCTCTCCATGATTTTATCTTTCTAATGAGTCGTCACGAGCCTCATTTGGCCAAGTAAAACTTCATTTATGAGCTTCCAATGTTGATATATTAAACTTTCCCGTAAATTTGAAATTTCTCGTCGCTTGGAACTAAAAATCGAAATTTTTAAATTAAATTCTAATCTTAAATTAGATTATGTAATTAATTAATGCTAATTAAATTCAATTATATTATTAATCTAATTTAGAAGAAATTAATAATAAAAATAATTAAACTAATTTAATAATTGATTTATTAATTACTTAAAATATTAAATATTATATCAATTTTATAATTAAAATTATAATTAAAATATAATATTAATTATAATATTATATAATATAATTATTTTCATTAGTGCTCCAAAAATAATTGCAAACCACGTGAGAAAGAGAGGAGGGGGTGGGAGGGAGAGGGTGAATATTAATATGAAGAGAGAGGGAGGGATAAGGGAGGAGAAAATTATGAGGACAACCTGCATGAAGTATGGTGAGGTGAGATGGAGGGTGAGTGTGAGGGTGAGGTCCACGGGAGTCATAAGGAGAATCACAAAACTTTGCATAAACTTAAAAACCCATCGTATAAACCAAAATCGCACATCGCATGAAAATTGTTTCTCGACTTTTTTGAAACATATACATTGTGTAATGTTTTGCGATAAAGCCACGTTGTGACGTGATGCGATAATTTTAAAATTTTTTTTCTCTTTTCACATGTATTTGAGGTCCGGAATTTAGTTAAGTTAAAAATGATGACAAAGTGTGGGCCAATCTTTAGGGTAAGATTTCTTCCACCTCTAAAGCTACAACGCTATGGTAATTAAATAATCCTAAAATAGAACTACAACCACTTTTCCATTATGAAATTTTGATTTTGGCATTTTGTTTTAAAAAGGAAATTATGATAAATTACCAAAATCCCAAAAAGTGTGCTTTTAAAATGCTCTATAATTTGGCTAGGTTCATTTAGTAGGATCATTCGTGAAAAATGAAAAAATTAGTAAAATTTAGCTAAAGCATTAATATTTACAATGAAGACTTATTTCTAATTGCGCAAATTGAAATACTTCATACACTTTATACATTTTTTAAAGCCAAACCAAGAGAAATGATCAAAACTTCAAGAGTGCCATTTTACAAAGCCCAAGTTGACCAAATGAGAGCTGAAAACAAAGTGTCGATTTGGAAAATCTTGTGAAAAAAAGGATTCAATAAAGCAATCAAAACAAAATTTCGAGGAAGATGACGACAAAAATGTAGAGAGGATAATTAACTTAGTGAAAATCCTAAAAAGGTGTTTAGCCTGATTTTTTGCAGAAAGGGGTCCTCATTATTTGGAAGTACATAGAAGTAGAAAATGTTGTGCAGTATTTTACCACAATGAGGCTCTTAATGGTATGCTCACTGGCACCGGTATCCCGCCCTCAACAGTATGGGTAGAATTATTAGGATTATAACCCCTATGGTCAAAATCCTTCGAGGACATATGGGGCATAATTTCCTCCCAACCGTGGAATGTTAACACGAGGTCCTTATCAAAGAGCCTCTCGATGCCTTTTAATCCTCATTTACCATTTCTCGCTACATTGAACCGGGCACGGATCTGTCAAAGTTAACAAAACGATCCATTTCTTCATAACCCGTATTGGCCTCTAGTACCAACTAAGATCTCACGGTGATTGTCCTAGAAGTTTGAGGAAAGTCCAGAGAAGACGAGCGCATATTACTGACCTGCACTTGTGGTGTTCCTCTAACTCTTGGGTTGACGATTCCATTCGACTCTTGTCTTTTCCAACGAACTCTTACTAGTTTCGCACGCAAAGTGGTAAATTGAATTATCTCATGGAAATTTTCAACATTTAAACTCTTTAGCCATGGCATTCCGACCCATTTTCGCTACCGACGCTATAGAGACCAGGAAATCCCGCAACTCCTCACTTCCTTGAAACGAGGCCAGGAGCTACTCATATCTTGGATCATATTCATGAATGGAGGCATCACCGTCACTTGATCAAGTTTGAAATTCCTTTGATCAACTTCTAACCGGTTGGTTCACTACCTCGTTTTTCAATCAAAGTCAATAAATACATAGCTATGGGGGCATGTGTAACCGAAGAATAGGCCATCGTCTCGGTGCCCGCACCTCGATCTCGTGTACTCTCGGTCCGGCATGTTGTATGATATCTTGCCTAGTGCTCCTTGGAATTGGAACGTCCAACGCTACCGTCGAAGTATCATCCATCGATGATATCATGGGTTCCGTGTCTCGTAATTTTGAAGTCTTCTCCTTCGAAACTCCTGGGAAGAAAAAGTCTCAACCCTTCTAATGCTACCGTCTTTCTCCATCTACCCCAAATCCGTAAAACAACAGAAAGCCAATGCCGTTCGGTGCCAATCTAGTGGATAAGACTTCCAAGGGATAAGGGTAAAGGTAAGGCCAAAGCCGATACCCCGAAACCGCAGTTCGTTTTTGAAACCCCGCGCTCACGATAGTTCGCGAGCGTAAGCCGAAGTACCCTTGTTTTGATTTGTGATGAAGAGCACTACACCAAGGACTATCCTCGATGGGCCAAAGCAGCAGATTTCTCAAAGGCACCCACGGAGCTACGAGTGCTGTTCTCAGGAACCTTTTTCATCACAACGGACCCGGATGGTAGAGAAACCTCAACCCTCTACTCCATTTGGCTCTCGGAGTTTTCATGATGAACATTTACGTATCTCGTGTCTGGCCGCGTACTCGGTTGAAATATTTTACTCAGATCGTGTGAGGTAGCTGCGGGAAAGAGATCCATTTGATGGTCCTCCTCCTCCACTTGCTTTACGGCCCTCTTCAGGTATAGAAAGGCCTAGTACCGAGCTCCGTTGGTACGACCACCTTCCAAAGGTGTACTGCGTCAAGTCTTCTTACAATCCCAATGCCCGTGATACTCAACATTACAAAGTATTGTTGAGGATTTGCCTGGGTAGCGACATACAATGTCCGATACGAAGTACTCTAAGAGTTTTCTATCTCAACGGAAGGCTTTGCTATTTGCACGGCGTGGTCAATCTCCGGGCCGATACTAGCCTTCTCTCTTTCGACTTGGAGAATTTCGTCCCACGACCCCCAAACCAAATTGTGATCATCATACAAGTCGGGTATTAATGGTCTCGGATATCCATAGGATTGCTCAGTGGACGAGTGCGTCCACGTGCGTCATGTCATGCAACGCTTGCCAGAAAGCCATTGGTTCTCCAGACTCCTTACACTCATCACCAAATGCCCTTGGAAGCATTTGATGGAAGAAAGAATCAAAAACTTCTTGGTGTTCTTTGCTAGTTTTCCGATTACATTAGAAGGAAGATAGTCAATGTCGAGGTTGAAGTAGTTGATGCCAAGCCCACTAAAATCTTCCCCTTTGGCCACGACTGGGATCTCACGCTAATCTGGTCGTGTGCTCCATCCACTATCTTTCATGTTTTGAAATTCACGCACAAAGGAAAAGATTGTTATTGTTGATCAATTGTCATTCTTCACTTATTCTTTTTCGAGAACAACGTTCCGTATGTGGATCGTATTCCTACTCCCTAACGAGGTGTGGGGTTGGAGATCTAACTCGAAAGATCCTACCCTCATGGCTATTTTTCCTCTTCCTCCAACCCATACTCGTTCGGATTAATATGATCTCTCAGTCCGTACGGCATGGATCAGTCCCTCCGCCACGAGCGACGAGCTGATTCTTTTAGAGATTCGAGTGTCGTCATGTCCAATCGAGATGAGACTATTGTGAATCCACTTGCTCCGTGAGCCTCCGCCGCTCACGATCATCCTCATTTCAGCATGTATCTCGACACTTATTCTCAATACCCTTGGCTCGGATGGATTCGAATTCACCCAATCCCTTGAAAGAGATGTCTTTCCCTCCAATGAAGCCTTCGTGGAAAGCTATGTCTCCGGAGGATATTCCGTGGGATGATAGTCATCATCATTCCACTCATTCATGCCTAGCCCTCGGGACCATGTGCATGTGTCTTGAGAGGTTTACATCTCAGTTCCTTCTCCTCCCCTTCAAAAGCCTATTCTCGACACATGAAGTTTTTACGCGAGGGTAACTTGAGTAACATCACATGCAAACGATGCCTATCGACATTTCCGCATGAAACCAACAATTATCGAGAACATCCACATCGATGTGGCCTCGTTCTTCGCATGAATTTCGAGTTTATACTAGCCTTTTCCATGAGTTTCTGTGACATATTTGCATGGTTCTACGAAGAAATGCCCAGCGTCAATCCTAGTATATTGGTGCATGGGAATTCCTATCTACCCTAGTTCAAAGCCTTTTCGTCGACCTCTCCTTTCGTCACGTGCACCCTAGAAAGGTTATTGCCTTTAAGGGTGAAGTTGAAAAGCTTCTCAAATGTTGGTTTTATCTATTCGATTCCCTTGTGCGTAATGGGTGTCCGATATTGTCCCCGTAGATAAGAAACAAGGTAACGTTTGGGTGCACGTGATGATTATGCGTGACATAAACTTCGGGCCTGGCCCTAAGGATAATTATCCTACTCCATTTATTGGTCGGATCATTGATGACTACAGCCCGGGGAATGATATATTTTCTCATGGATTGCTTTTTCTCGCTATCACCGCAGTTAACATCCTTCTCGGCGAGTCAAAATAAGATTGCCTTCATCTCTCCTTCGGGTACTTTCCACGCACGGAAGCTCCCTTTGGCTTGAAGAATGTTGGGGCCACATTTCAGCCGCGTGATGTCATCTCGATTTTCATGATATTAAGCACATTGTTCGACCTTATCACCGGATGACCTTCCCGCTCATTCACGACTAGACGTACGGAACCCACCTTGACCATACTATCGTCATATAGTTCTTCGCCGTCAATGCATATAACATCCGATTTAAATCCGCATAAGTGCGTCATCTACGTCGAAATTCCGGTAGACTCTTCGGTTTATCATTTTCCAAAGACGAGATTCGCCTCGACCTCGCTCAAAGTTGAGGCTATCATCAATCTCCCCTCTCCATCCTCATTACTCGCGTAGAAGTACTGCGAGGGAAGGCTATTTTTTTGCGTAGTTTTATACCTAAATATGCTGAAGTGGCTAAAGGATTCAAGCGACTACTGAAGCGTGTCCCATTCCTTTGAGGATGAGATCGCTCAAGTGTCGATGCTCTCAAGATTTTTCTTGTCAATGCTCCTACTCGTTGCTAGCCTTCTCGAAAACTATCATCATGATTTTTCCCTCTGTTTAGTCGCTAATTTTCTGCTAGGCATGATTGCCATCGTTTTGGTGCGGGACGATGATGACGGTGACGAGCATGTTATTTACTACCTCTCTCATAACCTTTTCGACACTTCGAAACACATTATTCTCATGTTGAGAAGTTAGTGTTGGTTGTTGTTCAAGCGAGCTCAACACTTTCGTCATTACGATACACGCTCCGTACCGGGATCTGTGATTTTTTCACCGTAACCCTACGACCTATATATTGTCTCGACAATTGTGCAGCAAGTACTCAAAGTGGATGGTCATCCTCCAAGAGTTAGATTTGGAATTTACTCTAGCCAATTCAAAGAAATCAATAGTCTTTGCTGATCTAACTGCGATTTCGTCCCTCTATCTCCGCTCCAGTCTAGTTCTCGAGGAATGCATCCTAGATGATACTCTTTTTTACGATTAGCACCCTCAATCCTCGATGTTACACAAAATTTTGTCACTATCCGCAATCCCCAACTCGCACATTGGAGGGTCATTTCTATGACCAATAAGCAAGTGTCGTTTTGCTTTGAAAATACCATCCTTGCATCCCTTTTTGATGAAAAAAACATTCTTCTTGTTGAAATTTCCCCTTTAAGAAGAAGTGGCAAATCGCTATTTTTGCCTTGGCATGAGTAGCTCGTTACATCTATTAGTGTCGGTGATCTTCATCCCTCCATCGCTGATCCAAAAATCCTCTTGTTGCATTGCATATTAGGTGTCTCACTCGGTCAAGCATTCCATTAGGAGCATGGATCATCTGACGGTAGTGGCTTGTTGCTCATGTCCCTCATGTCCTTTACCTGCTGGCCTATTTCTATTCATTAAAATCATTTGCAGTCACTTTTGTCTCATAGTTTGCAAAGAGTCATTTTTAGGGTTTTAGTGTCATTAGGTCTAGGGTTTCATTAATAAGGTTTTCAAAATCCCCAATAATGGTCAGCAGGAACATGAGGAATTTAAAATAAGGTTTCAGTCCTAATAACTTCATCATCATATGCTTAATAATGTATTTTTCTTCAAAACTCTGTTTTGAAGAAAAATAGGGTATTTCATATTTTTATGTAGTAATGTAATTTCAAGTTTTCTTAGTTGTAATAATATTTTCACTGGAAACCCTGGTCACCTTTGTCAAGCTCCAGCCAATCCATTCCCTACAGGACAAATAGAAAGCACATCATTCAGTCAAAAATCCAAAATGAAGCAAAACAAAGTTTTGAAAAGTGTCAAAATCTGAAACATTACAAAGTGGGTTTTTTTTTTTTTTTTTAAATGAAGAATTAAAGATCCTTGGTATATAAATCATTTTCATGTTTCAAAATCTCATTTGTATGCCAAGAAAACAGAGTGAGCCAAGGATAAACCATGAAGAGCGAAGGAAGCATTTTGAATGTAGATTTGTGCAAGTTTCACTGCGCGACGCGACGCATTGGACGGGCGCGACGCATTGGGTCGGCCCCCACTGTGTTGAAATTACTCTTGCGCGGTGCATAGGAGTTACGCGGCGCGTTGGGTTTGTTGCGCGATGCGTAGGGCCGCAAAGCAATTTCATTTCCATTCCTCTCAAAACTTCAAATCTGCTCGGTCACTTCCGGTCCAAGTAAGTCAATAAACGTTGCCACTGCCAATGAACATGTGTCTTGTGATATCTATGAGGATTTAAACAAAAATTCAAACCCTATTATCTTGTTCAAAGAATGCTTCTTTAGGGTTTTTAATTTGGTTTTGTGCCTATCATTTCCACTTCCCCACCTTGTTATCCCCTCATCACTGTTATTCTAGTCCCATTAGCACATTTCCCTATCCCTAAATCACTCATTCCCTATCCCAATTCCCATTATCCCACATCCTAATTACAAATTTCCCAAACCCAAATGCTATCCCAAAAAAACCTAGTGACTGCCCCTAAACTCTTCAATTGACAAATTTCAATTGGAAATATCCCATCATTCCCCCTACCCTCTCCCTCCATAGTCCCTCACGTATTATCACACATTTGGAAACAAAAACCAAAGACACCAAACTCCTCATATTCATCTAAGGAAACATAGACTTTGGCAAACATGGAGACAGATTCTTCTTATGACCGAGACAATGACTCCACAACTGAATTGCATGCACCTAGGAGACCTCATAAGAGTGGCAGACATGTGAGGGAGGAGCCTACTTCATTGGCTGAGCTGCAGGCCTGTCCTCTTGCTATTTCATGTTTTCAACAGCAGTCTTGTTATCAATTTTGTGAAAAGGTTACTAGTGTTCACCACCATCATGAGCTGGCCCGATTGTTTGTGTTGCATTTACATAATGGCCAAGTCACTCTTGCAGGTGTGACATTCACTTTAACACCTAAAACTATCTCTCAAGCAACTGGAATTCCAAATGTTGGAGAGCAATGGAACAAAAGGCAGCAGGTTGACAGGGAACACTATGAGCCATATATCAAGCTCGGTTTTGAGACAACTCGGTAAGCCGATGAATTGAGTTTCTAAAAGATTCATATGCTCCTTTGATGAAACTCATTATCAAAATATTTCGATTGTGAGGGCCGGTTTTCACGTCTCTATGCCTATCATATCAGGTTGCTGATGCATTTTACCAGGGTGAGGATGATGAACCTCCCTTACTTCATATGCCAAAATATTGAGAAGATGACAACCCTTGTGCAAAGGAAAACTCCTGAGCAGCAATATAGCAGTATCTATCACTTTGCACTCATCAAAATTGTGGTTATGCATCAACTCGGCTTGCAGGATATTTCATGGGAGGATTTCATTTCTAATGATTTCTTCACAGCTTCTCAGGTACCCTCGGAGGCTTTTCATGAGGCAGGTTAACCTTCATATTAGCATGGAGGTCATGAGACACAAACCACTAGTGTGCCGGTGTTTGTCACCTATCAAAGGGGCACTAGAGGGTTGTTTGCAGTGGCCAGGCGAGTATTATCTCCACCCGGGGTGGAAGGGGTCTCACTTAATTCATTAGAAATACAGGTACAGGACAAGGGTAAGAGGCCAATACATGATGAGGGGTCTTCAGGAGGCCAGGATACAGATTTCATACTCATTGATGATGATTTGGGCTCACCAAGCTCAAAGCTGAGAGAAATTGTTCAGGAGCAGAAGGCGGAAATAAACACTTTGTCCGTCAAGTTGCAAAGATCCCAATGGATAATCAACTACCTTGAGCAGAGAAACAAACAGCTAGAATATCAACAAACTATCATGGAGTTACAAAACATATGTGAGAATCGGCAGGCTGCCAAAAGGAGCCAAACCGAGATGACATCCATTGAGCAAGAGATTGAGGCTAATTGCGAAACTTGGCTTGAAAGGGTAAATATTCATTTGGAAAAGCTGTTGGAGAAGGCCAACAAGGAAAATAACATGTTGAGGCACATGGCGAATCATTATTGGGCAAGAAATCATGTTTGCAAGGCACGAATCAAGATCCTGAAGGCTAAGTTGAAGAAGGCCTCAAAGCGTCGGAAAAGGCAAGATAGACTTCAGATTTTGGGTGAGGCTTCCTTGGCTTAGCATAGTACATGATGGAGGAAATTCAGCCCAAATTTCAAGAAATTTGGGACACATTTTGCAAATTTTGTTTTTTTGGCCTAAACACAAATTTTTCAGATCTACGCGTCGCGCCACTTGGCGCGCGCTTTTGATGGGAGGCTCCTCTTGGGTAAAAATTTATATTTTTGGATTTGTCATGAAATGTTATGCATGCCTACCTATGGCCAAGATATTTTGACAGGTTTTAGGCTTTCAGAAGGGTCAAAAACACCCTAAAAATGACCTTTCTACCCCTTTTTGGACACACAGGAAGCAGTGTTTGGAGAACTCCTTTTTGGAGGGGCAAATGGAAGCCAAATTCAGAAATTCCACTTGTGTTGGAAAGTAGACAGGCAGACCATTCCAAAAATCCCACTTGGAGCAAATTTGAACACCGGGAAGGCCTCCAAAATCAGCTCCAAACTTGCGCGATGCATAGGGAAAACTGGCACGACGCATTAGGGATTTTTGCTCATTTTGGACTCAGTGACTCTGTTTTTCGCCTAGTTTTGGACAGTTTGATTTTCTTACTTCCAAATGTTAAACTCATGCTGTAATTTGATGTAATTTGATGGGTTTTGATGTAATTTTGTCAAATTTTTACTCATGGAGGTAGATTCATCCATCAAAAGGTGAATTGCAACTGAATGAATCAGTTTCCTATCTTATAGAGGCAAGCTGTTCCACTGCCTATTTTGCAGTTCCTAGTTTAGATCTTGTTGAAACAGCTCCTAAAATTGTGAGCTCGACCCCTAGAGGCTGGGGATGAGTTAGTGTTTGTCTATATCTTGTATTTTTTCAGTCATTTTCCTGGTTGGACACTTGAGATTACGTTGAGCATCATTGTACATTCATCTCTGCAGTTTGGCAAAGGAATAGACCAGGGTTTGCAACACTCCTTGGGATTCATGTGGCTCTTTGTTTTGATGATGTGTTTCTCTCTGTTAATGTAAGTTTACTGGTGTTTCATGTGTATCATTTTTCCCTCTTATTTCTTCTTAAGTTAAACAAACAAGGATAAAGGTGGAATTCATTCAAATTTACTGTGCTCTACCTTGGGTTTGTTTGATTTTATATGTTTTAAACTGTTTGAAGAGGATTCCTGAAAGTTTCTTGCCCTCTTCAACTCCTAACCGGTCTGAGCTATCCATTTCATTCAAAATTGAAGTGTCAAAAAAATTGCCTTCCTTGCCCCATTCAGATCTCTGTAAAAACTAGGCCTCATTCCCCAAACCCAAAATCTGCCCTTCCCTTTGATCCAACAAACACCCTCAAAATCAAATCAAACTCTTTTACATATATACCTAGCCTAAAATCAGCCTTTATTCAAGTCATCTCAAGCCTCACTGATCATTTTTTGCTGAGATTGACCAGGAGAGAGCCCTCTCCCGATCTGGTAGGGCTAGCTACCAGATTAAGCGTGGTTTGATGTTACCCTAGATTCTACCTTTCTCAGCCTGAGGTAGATTTAGGCCATAACATAGTGGTGACCATACTGGGGAAGAAAAAATTGTTTGCTTGTTAGTGTTATTCTTTTTATAAACTACAGACGGAGCCTGAAGTTATGCCAGGTAGCCTTCGAAACACTCTTGCTTTGCATTAGCGAAAGTAGATATACACTGCTTCAGTCAATCTCTGGTCTAGTCTTATAAACATAACATTTAACTCTTAAATTTCCCTAATACATCAGATGATTCTAGACTTTTGGGTGATGAGTCTAAAATTTGATAGGCTGAACAAGTTGATTTTGTCTGTTTGATTTTTGGGAATAATTCAACACACTGGCTTCCAGACAACACACCAGAGCTAATCCGGATCCCGATCCACCTCTTGTGTATGAAAATCCCAATCTTATTTCGAGAATCCTTCATCGAGAAAGTCCTGTGATTCCTGTGTTCAAATCTCATTCATGTCCTGTTGTTTTTGAGTATCTTGAAGATCTTGAGTTTGATGAATAATTTGAGTTGTCATTGTTTGAGACTAAATCTAAAAGTGCTATTGATTCTACTGTCCTAAATCCAGAGTTTGTCAAATATCTTGAAATTGAAAAGGCCAATAGATCCATTGACAGTTACATCTTGAATATTCATAATTCCATTGTGGCAACAAACATTCCCGAATTCATAGAGTCTGCATCTGCAACTCTTGGATCATCCGCAATTACATCTAGTTCACAAATTCCTACCGAGCCTCTTTTTATCCCCACCATTCCCGTGCAACCTTCTATCTCTGATCAACAATCTGCAGTAGTATAACCTCCCTCCACACCACATACACCTCATACATCAACTGCTCCGACTCCTCCTATATCCCCAAAACCGGTTGTAAATCCACCCAGAGTAATGGCTGCCCGATTTGCACCCCTTGTGTTGCCTCAAAACTTGGATGACATGCCCGCTGATTATCAAAGAAAAATTCCATTGTTTGATGGCACTCCTCAAAGTGTTACTGCTCAGCAACATGTGGATAGGATGGCAGATTTCTTTGACCTTCATGAGATTGATGCGGAAAATGTGACAATGAGACTGTTTGTACAAACCTTTGGAGGCGAAGTAAGAAAGTGGTTCAGAGCTTTTCCGGCTAGAAGTATTGCTACATTGCCTAATCTTCAGAGACAATTCTTGGATCGATGGGAAGTGAAGAAAGACCCTCTTTCGATCCTTTCCGAATATGACAATATCAAGCAAAACGTTGGTGAGTCTGTTCAATATTATTGTATTAGATTCAATTCTTTTTACAATGCAATTCCTGCTGATATAAAGCCACCTAGGCGGTCTGATTTAATTAAGTTTCCGGATGGTTTTGATCCTGACATGGCCTATCAATTAAGAGAAAGAGATCCGGGCACTTTAGAAGATATGCAGAAAATTGCAGTCAGCGTTGAAGCTAATTTGAATGCCAGGAGAGCTAGAATGAAAGCTGAAAAGAAAGTAGCAATAAAGGAAGAGGTTTCCACTTCAGATCAAGTGCTCTGTAAGATTGAAAAATGTTTGAAATATTAACAATTGATAAGTCTGAACCTCAAATCAGAAATCCTAACTTCCGTGGCCAGCAGCAACCACAATTTCGAATCAAGCAAAGAGAGCAGCGAGCACAAGAACCAGCAGTACAACAACAAGTGAAGACACCCTTACAGCAGAATTTTGTTCATGGTCCGGAATCAGATGATGAGAAGAATGTAATCGGAGAAGAGAATCATTTATTTACACCTGATGATATGCCAATTTTTATCACTGAAGATGAGGAGTATTCTGAGAACTCATCTGTACAAAAGGACGAGAATTTCATCTTGGAAAATGAGACAGCTCTTGAAGAAGAGTCTGATGAATATCAGAGGGGATACATGAATGCCTTGACCGCCTAGCAGCGACAATATTCACTCAGAAGTAGAGATGTACCCGTTAATCCAATTCAAAAGAGAAAAGAAGCTTCAGCACCAAAGAATGATTCACCCGTTGTGCAGAAGAAAGGAAAAGAGACAGCTGATCCTACTACTAGCAAATCACCATCAGCAAATGAAAGATCTAATCAGCCAAATGTATCAAAGGAGAAAACTGAAAAGAAGGATGTTCCCGCTAAAGAGGTAGAGAAAACTTCAATTTTTAACTTAGAAAATGAAATGGCTAAGTTAAAAGTATCCATTCCTTTGACTGAATTGATGAAGAATAGCAGCTATAAGGGTCAAGTGTCTAATATTTTGAGTTTAGATCCATTATCTGATATGGTAAATGTGGAAGATGATCAACCTGAGTTGATTTTTGATCCAACATTGGATGGTGAGTCTCCAGATAGTGATGTACCTCCTTTTTACATCAGCCTTAGATTGCATGACTATGGGTTACATAATGCTATGTTTGATTCCGGAGCCTCTCATAATCTCATGCCTAGGGCAATCATGAAGAAATTGGGATTGGATATCACTAGAAAGTATCATGACCTTTATTCTTTCGATTCTAGTAGAGTAAGATGCATTGGGCTTATCAAAGATTTGGTGGTCAGTTTAGATCAGTTTCCGACTAAAAATGTTTTGATGGATGTGGTTGTGGTGGATATTCCTCCTAGATTTGGCATGCTTCTTTCCAGATCTTGGGGAGCAAAACTTAAAGGGACATTGCAGCTTGATTTATCCTATGCTACTATTCTCATGTTTGGTTAGATGAGGAAATTATACTGGGAGAAAAAGATGAAGTATATGATCACTAGCAAGGAGAAACCAGTAAATCATCCAATAAATTATGTACATACTGATTTAGAATCATTTGTTTTATACTCAGATAGCTTTAACGATGTAAATAGCCAATTAGTTGAAGTAGACGACATTCCGGAAATCACTGAAAATTTCAGAGAGGTCCTAAAGAAAGAGAGACAAAGACTTGATAATACCGCTGAGCAATCAGCCTTCCGACAGCAGCGAAATGTTGATGGACAGCAAGCAGAAGTAACATAGCAAACAAATTTTCAACATTTGGAAGAGGATGAATATGGTTTGTGGACCATGGATTTTGATGGTGCGGTAGGAAATGATGGTGCTGGAATTGGCATTTGGGTATGCAACCCTTTTTCCTCCCCAAACAAAGTGCCAAGTAATGTAAGGGTCTGTTCTTATAAATTGGCATTTGATTGTTCAAATAATGAGGCTGAATATGAAGCTTTAATTGCTGGTCTGAAAATTCTTAGATAGTTAAATGCCAAAAGGATTGCAGTGTATGGCGACTCCGAGTTAGTTATCAAGCAAGTGAAAGGTGAATACCAAGCTAAACATCCTCGAATGCGGGCCTACCACAATGCAGTACTAGATATCTTGAGATTGTTTTCAAATTATACTTTGACATGTGTCCCTCGTATTCAGAATGGCATTGCAAATGCACTTGCAAAAGAAACAAGTAATTTGAAAATTCTGATGAACTCAAGCAACAAATTTGAAATTCATGTGAAGCATCGTCCGACTGTCCCTGACAATCAAAGGTATTGGCAAGTGTTTCAAGATGATAAATAAATTGATGAATTTATGCAAAATGAAGGTAAATTCAAAGACACTTCTATTGATGGGGAGCATAATGATGGCGAAGCAGAGATAGAAGTCAATCAGATGGAAGTTTTGCAGCTGAAGGATAATGTCATTCCTAAAGGTCTAATACCTTTAGAGGAGCTTTTCAACCAAGATGATGTAGCTCGAAAAGCAACCTTGCGACCGACCGAGAAAGGAGTTGAGGACGTGAACATTGGATCAGCAGAAAATCCTAAAATGGTGAAATTGTCCAAAGCATTTCCCCCACAGGTAAAAGAAAAGTATGTCAGTTTGTTATCTTCCTTTGCTGATGTATTTTCTTGGGACTATTCAGATTTGAAGACATATGACACAAACATAATTCAGCATACCATTCCGTTTAAGCCAAATCAAAAGCCCTTTCGGAAAAAATTGAGAAGAATAAATCCAAGGTTGTTGCCCTCAATAGAGAAGGAAGTGAATCAGTTGTACAAAGCTGGTATCATCATTCCCATAAGATTTTCAGATTGGATTTCTAATTTGGTGCCCATGCGTAAGAAAACAGGTGAGATTCGCTTATGCATTGATTATCGAAATCTGAATAAACTATCTTTGAAAGATAACTATCCATTGCCCAAAATGGATCACATACTTCAGCGAGTAGTTGGAGCATCCCACATGTCGCTACTCGATGGTTATTCCGGTTGTAACCAAATTCTGGTCCATGAGGATGATAGAGACAAAATAGCGTTCACCACTCCGTGGGGAACTTTCCATTATGCTAAAATTCCTTTCGGTTTGAAGAATGCTGGTGCGACCTTTCAGCGAGCAATGGATATGGCATTTGCAAATGAGAAAGATGTCTTTCTGGTTGTGTATCTTGATGATTTGATAGTTTTTTCTAATTCAGATGAAGAGCACCTTTATCATTTGAAAATTGTATTTCAACGGTGTAGAAAATATGGTGTATCTCTCAATCCAAAGAAGAGTTTGTTTGCCATGGATGAAGGCAAGCTTCTTGGCCATATTATATCAAAAGATGGCATCCGCATTGATCCAGCTCGAGTAGAAGCTATTCAGAAAATTTATCTTCCCCGAAACAAAAAGGAGATCCAATCATTCAATGGTAAGATGAATTTCTTACGTTGCTTTGTGCCCAATCTTGCAGAACATTTAAGGGAAAACACAAACATCCTCAAGAAAGATAGTGTAGTGAAGTGGACTGAGGAAGTAGTAAAGTCTTTCAATTTAGTAAAATTGGCTCTTTCTTCAGCTCCGGTTTTGATCAGCCCGGACTATACTCAGGATTTTATTTTGTTTTCATTTTCCTCAAATCATACTATTTCAGCAGTCTTGATGCAGAAAAGAGACCAGATTGAGAAACCAATTTCTTTTTTCAGCCAAACCATAAGAGATGTAGCCTTAAAGTATAATATTATTGAAAAACAAGCTCTTGCCTTAGTAAAAGCGTTGAAAGATTTCCGAGTATATATTCCGCATTCTCACATTCTTGCTTATGTTCCTAATGTTGCTGTTAAAGATGTCTTAGTGCAAACAGATCCAGAAAGGAGACGAGGCAAATGGATTGAAGCCTTGTTGGAATATGACGTGGAGATAAAACCTACAAAGCTTATCAAAGGATAGGGGTTGGCTAAGTTAATGGCTGAGTCAAATTTTCATGCCTTGGACATTAATCTCATTGCTGCTATGTTCGAGGAAAATGAAGAAAATTCGCTTGTTCAGGTATCAGAAATATTTGTTCTTTCTCCTTGGTACTCAGACATTGTTTATGTGCTCCAAAATCTGTCACCACCGCCAGGAATGGTTAAATACAAAAGTAGGACACTGAAATTAAAGGCTGCCAAGTTTTGTATCATGAATAATGTGCTTTATTAGAAAGATCCTGGTGGTGTCTTGCTAAATTTTTTGGTTGAAGAGGAGGCAAAACAGGTTATGGAAGATTTTCATAAGGGTGATTGCGGAGGTCACCTTTTCTGGAAAAAAACGGCCAAAATTTTTTTGAGAGAAGGATATTATTGGCCGAATCTCTTTGCTGATGTGTACAAAACTGTTAAAAGCTGCCATGAATGTCAGATTTTTGAAGGGAGGAAAAAATTGCAGCCTTTGCCGCTCAAGCCCATTGAGGTAAGTGCTCCTTTTCAGCAGTGGGGTTTGGATTTCATTGGCGAAATCCATCCTGCTTCTTCAGCGTAGCATAGATGGATCCTTACAATGACGGACTATTTTACCAAATGGATTGAGGCGGTTCCCACCAGGAAGGCCAAAAATTTGGTAATCATTTCATTTCTTGAAAACAATATTTTGTCTCGTTTTGGTTGTCCAAACAAGCTGATTACTGATAATGCAGCAGCCTTTAAATCTAAGAGAATGATTTAATTTTGTGATAAGTATCAAATTAATTTGGGGCACTCAACCGCATATCATCCACAAGGCAACGGATTGGCCAAATCCTCAAATAAATCCTTGGTCAATATTATCAAAAAGCTACTGGAAATAAACAAGAAAAGTTGGCATAAGAAATTGGTTAATGCACTTTGGGCAGACAGAGTGAGTCAAAAGAAATCTATAGGCATGTCTCCTTTTGAGCTTGTGTATGGTGTTGACACGGTATTCCCGGCCTCTCTCGAAGTTCCAGTGGTTAAACTTCTGCAGGAAGCTGGCAGCGAAGATGATCATATGAAACGGAGAATCAATCAAATGATCCATTTACAGCAGATTAGAGACGAGGTTTTTCAGAACACTTTCAAGCTGCAAGAGAGAATCAAGAAGATATATGATTGGAAGGCAAAGGCGAACAAGTTTCAAATAGAAGAAGTAGTGCTAAAATGGGATGCAAGAAATGAAGATAAAGGTAAGCATGGAAAGTTCGAGAATCTTTGGAAAGGACCTTTCAGAATTGCTGCATATCGAGGCCAAAATGCTTTCCTTTTGAAAGAAATTAATGGAGAAGATTGTCCAGGAGGGCCGGTCAATGGTCGACTCCTCAAACGGTACTATTTTTGAAATGTTTTTTGCTGTCATACATGTCATTGTACATACCGGTTGGTTTAAGTTTCATTGCAAGCGTGTGCTGTCATCATTATTTCAGTTTGGGGCCCGAAGTGAAGGCTATAAAACTGAAGGTTGATTTCCGTTTTGTTTTGGTTTGTTGAGTCATGTCTTTCAGTCATTTTTGGTGTCAAAATTGAGTCAGTTTTGAGTCAGTTTTCAGTTCTGAAAATGAGTCAAGAGTCTTGTTTTGGTTTTTCAAAGTTATTGACTCCATAGCCCAATGGACGAAGGCACTACCTACTTTCCCAGAGATCTGTAGTTCTTGGCACCTCCAAGGAGCTACCATCCCCATTGGAGCCAATGTTAGTGTCAGTATCTTCATCCCTCCGTCAATGATCAAAATCCTCTTGTTGCATTTCATATTAGGTGTCTCACTCAGTCAGTTGCATTCCATTAGGAGCATGGATCATCTGACGACATTGGCTTGTTGCTCATGTCCCTCATGTCCTTTACCTGCTGACCTATTTCTGTCCATTAAGATCATTTGCAGTCACAAAGAGTCATTTTTAGGGTTTTAGTGTCATTAGGTCTAGGGTTTCATTAATAAGGTTTTCAAAATACCCAATAATGGTCAGCAGGAACATGAGGAGTTTGAAATAAGGATTCAGTACTAAAAATTTCATCATCATATGCTTAATAATGTATTTCTCTTCAAAACTCTGTTTTGAAGAAAAATAGAGTATTTCATCTTTATGTATAAATGTAATGTAATTTCAATTTTTCTCATTTGTAATAATATTTTCACTGGCAACCCTGGTCACCTTTTTTAAGCTCCAGCCAATCCATTCCCTGCAGGACAAACAGAAAACACATCATTCAGTCAAAAAGCCAAAATGAAGCAAAACATAGTTTTGAAAAGTGTCAAAATCTGAAACATTACAAAGTGGGTTTTTTTGAAATGAATAATTAAAGATCCTAGGTATATAAATCATTTTCATGTTTCAAAAGCTCATTTTTATGCCAAGAGGATAGAGTGAGCCAAGGATAAACCGTGAAGAGCGAAGGAAGCACTTTGAAGGCAGATTTGTGCAAGTTTCACTGTGCGACGCATTGGCTGGGTGACGCAACGCATTGGACGGGCGCGACGCATTGGGTCGACCCCCACTGCGTTGAAATTACTCCTGCGTGGCGCATAGGAGTTACGCGGCGCATTGGGTTTGTTGCGCAACGCGTAGGGCCGCAAAGCAAATTCATTGCCATTTCTTTCAAAACTTCAAATCTATTCGATCACTTCCGGTCCAAGTAAGTCAATAAACGTTGTCACTGCCAATGAACATGTGTCTTGTGATATCTATGAGGATTTAAACAAAAATTCAAACCCTATTATCTTGTTCAAAGAATGCTTCTTTAGGGTTTATAATTTGGTTTTGTGCCTAACACTCCCACTTCCCCACCTTGTTATTCCCTCCTCACTGATTATCCTGTTACATTAGCCCATTCCCCTATTCCCTTATATCCCTAAATCACTCATTCCCTATCCCAATTCCCATTATCCCACATCCTAATTACAAATTTCCCAAACCCAAATGCTATCCCAAAAAACCTAGTGACTGCCCCTAAAATCTTCAATTGAAAATTTCAATTGGCAATATCCCATCATTCCCCCTACCCTCTCCCTTCATAGTCCCTCACATATTATTACACATTTGGAAACAAAAACCAAAGACACCAAACTCCTCATATTCATCTAAGGCAACATAGACTTTGGAAAACATGGAGACATATTCTTCTTATGACCGAGACAGTGACTCCACAACTGAATTGCATGCACCTAGGAGACCTCACAAGAGTGGCAGACATGTGAGGGAGGAGCCTACTTCATTGGTTGAGCTACAGGCCTGTCCTTTTTCTATTTCATGTTTCCAATAGCAGTCATGTTATCAATTTTGTGAGATGGTTGCTAGAGTCCACAACCATCATGAGCTGGCCCGATTGTTTGTGTTGCATTTACATAATGGCCAAGTCACTCTTGCAGGTGTGACATTCACTTTAACACCTGAAACTATCTCTCAAGCAACCAAATTCCAAATGTTGGAGAGAAATGGAACAAAAGGTAGCAGGTGGACAGGGAACACTATGAGCCATATATCAAGCCCGGTTTTTTTAGACAACTCAGTAGAGTTTTCCCTTTCGGTTTCTAAAAGATTCATATGCTCCTTTGATGAAACTCATTATCAAATATTTCAGTTGTGAGGGCCGGTTTTCACGTCTCTATGCCTATCATATCAGATTGCTGATGCATTTTACCAGGGTGAGGATGATGAACCTCCCTTACTTCATATGCCAGAATATTGAGAAGATGACCACCCTCGTGTAAAGGAAAACTCCTGAGCAGCAGTATAGCAGTATCTATCACTTTTCACTCATCAAAATTGTGGTTATGCATCAGCTCGGCTTGCAGGATATTTCATGGGAGGATTTCATTTCTAATGATTTATTCAAAGCTTCTCAGGTACCCTCGGAGGCTTTTCATGAGGCAGGTGAACCTTCATATCAGTATGGAGGTCATGAGACACAAACCGCTAGTGTGCCGGTGTTTGTCACCTATCAAAGGGGCACTAGAGGGTTGTTTGCAGCGGCCAATCGAGTATTATCTCCACTCGGGGTGGAAGGGGTCTCGCTTCCTTCATCAGCAGTACAGGTACAGGACAAGGGTAAGAGGCCAATACATGATGAGGGGCCTTCAGGAGGCCAGGATACAGATTTCATACTCATTGATGATGATTTGGGCTCACCAAGCTCAAAGCTGAGAGAGATTGTTCAGGAGCAGAGTGCGGAAATAAACACTTTGTCTGTCAAGTTGCAAAGAGCCCAATGGATAATCAACTACCTTGAGCAGAGAAAAAAATAGCTATAAGATCAGCAAACTATCATGGAGTTACAAAACATACGTGAGAACCGGCAGGCTGCCAAAAGGAGACAAACCGAGATGACATCCATTGAGCAAGAGATTGAGGCTGATCGCGAAACTTGGCTTGAAAGGGTAAATATTCATTTGGAAAAGCTATTGGAGAAGGCCAAAAAGGAAAAGAACATGTTGAGGCACATGACGAATCATTATTGGGCAAGAAATCATGTTTGCAAGGCACGAATCAAGATCCTGAAGGCTAAGTTGAAGAAGGCCTCAAAGCGTCGGAAAAGGCAAGATAGGCTTCAGATTTTGGATGAGGCTTCCTTGGCCCAGCATAGTACATGATGGAGGACATTCAGCCAAAATTTCAAGAAATTTGGGACACATTTTGCAAATTTTGTTTTTTTGGCCTAAACACAGATTTTTTAGCTCTACACGTCACGCCACTTGGCGCACGCTTTTGATGGGAGGCTCCTCTTGGGTAAAACTTTATATTTTTGGATTTGTAATGAAACGTTATGCATGCCTACCTATGGCCAAGATATTTTGACAGGTTTTGGGCTTCCAGAAGGGTCAAAAACACCCTAAAAATGACCTTTCTGCCCCTTTTTGGACACATAGAAAGCAGTGTTGGGAGAACTCATTTTTAGAGGGGAAAATGGAAGCGAAATTCAGAAATTCCACTTGTGTTTGAAAGTAGACAGGTAGACCTTTCCAACAAGCCCACTTGGAGAAAATTGGGACACCATGAAGGCTTCCAAAATCAGCTCCAAACTGGCGCGACGCATAGGGAAAACTGGCGCGACACATTGGGGATTTTTGCTCATTTTGGACTCAGTAACTCTGTTTTTTGCCTAGTTTTGGACAGTTTGAATTTCTTACTTCCAAATGTTAAAATCATGATGTAATTTGATGTAATTTGATGGGCCTTGATATAATTTTGTAAAATTTTTACTCATGGAGGTAGATTCATCCATCAAATGGTGAATTGCAACTGAATGAATCAGTTTCCTATCTTATAGAGGCAAGCTATTCCACTGCCTATTTTGAAGTTCTCAGTTTAGATCTTGTTGAAAAAGCTCCTAAAATTGTGAGCTTGACCCCTAGAGGCTGGGTATGAGTTAGTGTTTGTCTATATCTTGTATTTTTTTAGTCATTTTCCTGGTTGGACACTTGAGATTGCTTTGAGCATCATTGTACATTCATCTCTGCAGTTTGGCAAAGGAATAAACCAGGGTTTGCAGCACTCCTTGGGATTAATGTGGCTCTTTGTTTTGATGATGCGTTTATCTCTGTTAATGTAAGTTTAATGGTGTTTCATGTGTATCATTTTTCCCTCTTATTTCTTCTTAAGTTAAAAAATCAAGGATAAAGGTGGAATTCATTCAAATTTTCTATGCCCTACCTTGGGTTTGTTTGATTTTATATGTTTTAAACTGTTTGAAGAGGATTCCTGAAAGTTTCTTGCCCTCTTCAACTCCTCACTGGTCTGAGCTATCCATTTCATTCAAAATTGAAGTGTCAAAACAATTGCCTACCTTGCCCCATTTAGATCTCTGCAAAAACTAGGCCTCATTCCCTAGACCCAAAATCTGCCCTTCCCTTTGATCCAACAAACACCCTCAAAATCAAATAAAAATATTTTACATATATACCTAGCCTAAAATCAGCCTTTATTCAAGTCATCTCAAGCCTCACTGATCATTTTTTGCTGAGATTGACCAGGAGAGAGCCCTCTCCCGATCTGGTAGGGCTAACTACCAGATTAAGCATGGTTTGATGTTACCCTAGATTCTGCCTTTCTCAGCCTGAGGTAGATTTAGGCCATAACACAATCTGATTGGAAAAAGTTTCTATTTCTGGTTTCGCTTCATGAATAAAGGGTCTTAACTTGCATTTAACCCTTAGCTTTCTCAAGATCCCTTGTGGATCATAGTTCCACGAGAAACTCTCTTTAAATTTATATTCCAATAACTGATTTTCTGCTTCTTTCTCTGCATCCCTGTGATTGTATATGAATGGCTCTATCTGATTCTTAAGTTTGAATTGTGTCTTCTTCTTAGCTGCTATGAAATTTATTGAATTAGAGTTTAGGATCTGCCTGATATTCTCCAAGGCAAAGATCCTCATTGAAGGATGTTTGGGTAACTTGTAAGGTAACAATTTTGACCCAAAGACTCTGATTTCAGTATATTTCTCATAAAAATACCAGTCACCAACTTTACTATGCTCTGATAACTACAATATATTTTTCATTTCTTCATTTACTCTTGGCTGCTCTATCTTGGTCAACATTGTGATCACTGGATGTAAAAATAACTCTAAAAAAACTGAAATCTGTACGTTCTTTCCTGAGCATGGATGTCCAAAAAATGATAGATAGAGGATTTCCCTCTATGTCAATTTTTTGGAGTGAAATTGGAAAATTATCTGATTGGAAGTATAGAAACATATGGAAAAGGTAGGAGGTATATCTGAATACTCCCTCAATTTGCAAATTGGTCAACTGATAATGAATACTATCAGCAATGAAACCAACATAATCAAAGATTACTGAGGGTGGTTGACCTGGAGAAAAGGTGGATAAGAATCCCAAGATGGACTCATCTGTGTGTTCATTAGTGAAATATCCAATGATGAAGGACAACGTGGAAATCACATGGCTTTAACCTTCAGGGAATTTAGCAGTAGAATATGGAGGATTTAACCTAGGAATTTCTACACGCATCTAGGCATAAAAGTTTGAAAAATCATGAACCTTTTAGGAAAATATGGGCCAATATATAACTTGGTGAAGGCCTCTATAGATAGAGGGACTGCTTGGGGGCAAACTGAAGCTGTAACATCTGGTTAATTGATTCTGCAGTGATGGTAAAAGGCATATATTTACTGACATTTACAATGGCTCTTTGCTTTGGAACATAGTACTGCTAACACAATCTAATAACCTCCTGACAGGGGTGAGTTAATGGGACAACATATTTGGGCAAATGAGATTACCAAATATGGACCTATTCTTGATCATCTAAAGACTTTTCATAACACCAGTTATGGATATCTAGCAGGTTAAATTCAATAATGGGATCTGCTATCTTGTAATTAGTATCAGCTAGGGGAATGTGTTCAATATCAATAACTGGGGGTTGTAATGGATTGAAAACAATAACAGTACTTGAAGTCATGGTAGCGGTAGGTTTAGGTGCTTTGGAAGCTTCAGGCTTGCTTGCGCTCTATTTTTTAGGCATTTTGATTTACTTCTGCAAGTTTAGACAGTTTGCAGAAGCAATTTACTTTTAGCAGAGGCTTAAATGGGGAAAACAAGCAAAGTATAGTCTCTTCTTTGGGTTTTATGTCCAATTAGGCCTATCAAATAGGTTTAGAGGCTTTAGAACTGGTTTAAAACAGAAAAAAAGGGTTTCCTGAGTCTCTGACTAAGAAATAGGGTTGAAAACTATTTTGAAAAGGATCACAGAGGTTTATGGTACCTACAGAGGTTTTTTGGCTTATTTCAGAGCTTGAAATAGATCATTTAAACTGTGAAAACTTATAAATTTCATGAAAAATTGAGCGCAACAGAGAAACAGGGTTTCTAGGAAAAATTTGCTAGAGTCTGGCCTGTTTTTGGGACTTTTTGGTAGTTTATTTTAATTGATTTCTTGAAATCTGAAGTGTTTTTTTCTTTTTAAGGCTTTAAAATCGATTGCAGGTTCAAATTTTTAGAAAAATACCTGTAATAATGCAGGTATTTGGCTTTGGAACAATTTCTGAGGTTTCGACTGAGTTGATTGCTTCTCTAGCTTTTCTGGAGCAATGTGCAACTCCTTGGCGGTATTCAATGGTTTGCAGGGAAAATTATGCAGGTTTCGGGCATTAAAATGACTGTTAATGGTTTAAAAAGAGTGTTTTTAAATTCGGGTAGGCTGTGTAGTGGGTTTAGGTTAAATGCGCAGAAGATAGATGAATGAATGCATTTCCAAGGTTGAAATATGCATTTTGGTTACATTATTTTGCATTGAATGCAGGTTGCATCGGCAGGGAGGGTGGTTTCGGGATTCAATGAGTTAAAAACCTGTGGTTATCGCACATGTTTTTGGTGATAAGTGTCATTAGGCTTAACCCACGTGATCTTGTAGGAATCCTCCACGTAATGGATAGTTAAAACTAAAAAAAACCCATTTCGAGCAGCTTTGGTGTTTGGATACTTGTGCATCTTTTCCATGCGATATTGGATATCCACCGTCGGATTTGGGGGATCGATGCGAAGGGTCCGGATTTGTTCGGAAGTTGCGTTGGAATGGGAGGTGGGACCGGGCTTTTATATATGCGGCAATGGGTTTTGACTTTATAAATAACCATTTTAATTAATTCAAAACCTTGGGTTATACGATGGCGGGGGAAAATAAAATGTATATTTAAATTAAAACATTTATAAAAATGTTTCAATAATACATATACGGGTGCGGTTATATTATATATTTTTTTCAAATGGTGTTGCATTTGTTTGAGTACTATAGGGGAGCGATTTAGTTTATTGATAGCTTTAGACCAGTGGGATTGTTAGGGCGAGGTTTTTATATTTCACATGTGGGATATAAAACTTTCGTCTAAACTTAAAATAATGGGTTTTGGGGGTTATTTTAAATATAAAGGAATTAATATATACAGGTAGGTGTAGTTAGGGATTTAATACACTAAATTAGGTGTTAATGTGAAAAAAGGGTAGTAGAATGAAAGCAAAGCATATGTTACCACTAAGTAAAGTGTAAAAAATAAAACATTACTCATGTTTGTTGTATTACTTCACTTATACTTAGCATAAATTCTTTTTTTAGGGTTTTATGAATGATTTTGAAGGGAATGAAGTTAATTATTTTAGGGTTACAATTTTACTAAGTAAAAAATGTGTTTTACTTAGGAAAAAAGGGATTAAGATGTATGAATGAGGGGTAAATGCTGATAAATGTGGTTTTAAGGTGCGAACTCAATATTTTTAACTAATCAGTCATTGAGCCTTGGGTCTAGTCCCAACAAAAGTCAGAGAAATACTCTAAGCCTTTTTGACTGATAGTTTAGAATATTGAATACTTGTAGGGGAGGGGAAACTAGTGATTTTTCCCGATGATGCTTTATTACATGATTGTTCAACTGCTTTCTACCTACCCAACTTTATTTCTAACATTTTTTCTTCATTTTGTAGGTGCATTTAGGCTTGCAACCTCAATTTTTTTTCTTTCAAAGCATAAAACTATCTAAATTTACCTTATTTCATTCGAGGGCTCAAATTTAATTGTTGAGCTCCTCATTATTCTCTACCTATCTACTCATTTTCTAGGTTTAAACTGTTTGACAAATCTTTATTCTCTATATAAAACATGAAAAGTTAAGATTAAACTGTTTAACTAATCATGGATTATGACATTTATTGACACTCTGCACATAATCATTATTCTTGTAGTAAAAAGTAAAAGTAGTGGCATTTGGACTTGCTCACTTTCAGGTTTTATTTATTTTTCTTTTGGGGTCTATATTTTTCTAAGTCCCTTGATTTTTCTTTTAGGACTTTCTACCCTCTTTTTGGCTTTTTATTATTTTTCATTTTTTCAAAATATGGGAAAACAACTTGCAGAAAGCAAGGTATGTACATATTTACAAGACTATCAAAGTCAATTCAAAATTTATGAACCCTATTATTATAGGACCCTAACAATCTTCATGGGGAAACCAAATGTAGACAAGATATTATTTTCCAAAAAGGAAATAATAGCAAAATCATTTGCTTGCCTAGTTGGGATTGCTTCAATCCATTTGGTGAAGAAATCAGTCACTGTGAGAATCCAGCGATTCTGACCTTATGATGATGGATGAATCTCTCCAATAAAATCTAGCCCCCACTGTTGAAATGGCGCTTCCACATCGATAGGCATTAAAGGTAAAGGTACAAGCTTATTCTTACCATCGAAAATCTCGCATTCATGGCAGGCAGTAATCTTTTTGTAGACATCCTTAAAAATTGTAGGCCAATAATAGCCTTCTCTAAGAATCTTGTTCATTGTGGCCTTCCAATAATGGTGACCTTCACAATTTCCTTTGTGGAACTCCTCTATCACTTTATTAGCCTCCTCTCCCATTAAACAATTCAGCAAAATTCCGCCAGTATCCTTCCAAAACAGATTTCTGTCAAAAATGCAATATCTCAAGGATTTTAGTCTCACAAATCTTGCCTTAGACTTTTTTAGTTCAGAAGGTGCTTTATGATGTTGTAGGACAAAAACAATATCCTTGTACTAATCCAAAGTGATGTACCTTTCTTCAATAGAAACTAGTTCTTCTTCCTCATCTGAAATTTCTGATATTTCTGCAATTAAGTTCATGACAAGATAGTCAAAGTTTGACTGTGCCATCAACTTTGCTAAGCCTTGCCCTTTGACCAATTTTTTTGGCTTAATATCTATATCATACTCTAGCAACTTAGTAATCCATTTTCCCCTCTTACCATCAAGATCATCTTGAGTGAGGATGTCTTTCACTACAGTATTAGGAACAAAAGCCACAATATGAGATTGTAGAATATAAATTCTGAAATCTTTGATAGCCTTCACCAAGGCATAGGCTTGCTTCTCTAAGACATTATATTTCAACTCAGAGTTAGCTAATGTCCTAATAAAGAAGGAAATAGGCTGCTCAATACCTTGTTGTCCCTTTTGCAACAAAACTCCAGCAATAGTACTTTCTAATGCGAAAGTAAAACCCAAAAATTATTTTGAGAAATCCAGACTGATTAATATCGGTGCTTCTGTGAGTGCCCTTTTGATCTCCTCAAATGAGTACTTTGCTTCTGCTGTCCACTTAATGTAAAATCCCTTCTTCAACATCCTTGTTATATCCTTCACAATCTCAGCAAAATTAGGAATAAATCTCCTTACAAAATTTACCTTTCCAAGGAAAGATTAAATCTCCTTCCTGCTTCTTGGAAAATCCACCTTCTGAATTGCATTGAATCTATTTGGATCAATAATAATCCCATATTTAGAAATGATGTGTCCAAGTAATTTACCTGAAGTTAAAGAAAAATAATTTTGGTGGGATTTAGAGATATGCCAAACCTTCTACACTTCAGCAGAATTACTTCTAGATGTTTCAAGTGATCTTCTTCCCTCTTTGATAAAACTGTTATATCATCAAGATAAAAAACCACGATCTTGTCCTTCTCATCATAAAAAGCAATGTCCATTGCCCTCTGAAAGGTAGCTCCTACATTCATGAGACCAAATGGCATCTTGGCATACATAAAAGTGCCCCATGGTGTAGCAAAGGTGGTTTTTTCCTGATCATCCTGATGTATAAGGATCTGATTATAACCTAAAAAACCATCAAGCATAGACATCCTTTGAGAACCAATAATATTTTGCAAAATTTGGTCCATCTTTGGGAGAGGATAATTGTCCTTTAAAGAGGCTTTATTAAAATTTCTAAAGTCAATACATATTCTGATTTCTCCACTCTTCTTCCTAATTGGAACCAAGTTTGCAAGCCAATTTGAAAATCTGATTGGGACAATGATTTTGGCATCAAAGAGTTTTTTGACCTCCTTCTCAATTAATGGCATGAGAAGTGGGTTAATCCTCCTCAACTTCTGCTTGAAATGCCTTTAATTTTCTTTAATGGGAATAGTATGCTTAATAATGGTGGGGTCATATTCTTTCAAATCAACATAATTCCAAGCAAAAACATTTATGAATATTTTCATCATCTCAATATACTTATACTTCATATCAACTAAAAGAAACTTTGAAAGTTTAATAATTTTGGGCATAACTTCTGTACCAAGATTACAATTCTCAAGCTCTTCATCATCGGCTTGTATCTTAGGAGATTTAAAACTATAATTCTGATCAAATTTTTTTTCAAGAGGTATGAGACCCTTTGGTATGGAGTTATTCTTTAGCTGCAAAACTTCAGGATTTCCTTTTGATTCAGCAAGCATATTTTTCTAATCTACTTGTATATTTTCAAACTCTTCTTTCAGCTTAATAAATTTCTTCACTTGTTGATCATCCTAAAAAACTTACCAATGAGAATATTATCAGGGATAGCTGGTCTATGGCGAACTTCAACCTCATATTTTTCAGTGGAATGTATGGGAATAATGAAAGGATTTGCAGAGACAACAAGAGAATCAGCAATGGAGTTTTGGTCTCTAGTTTTGACAATGAATGAATAAGCTTGGAAGTTTTCAAACATGTCCAAAACTAAGTTTCTATATGCCCTCATCCTTATATCCTTTGTTTGATAAGTAGTTTCAACTTGTTTAATGACTAATTTTGAATCTCCAAAAACATAAATCTTTTGAGCATTCATTCTTTTCAAGACTTCTAAACCCAAAATCAAGGATTCATACTTGGCCATGTTATTTGTACAATCAAAGTTCAATTTGTAAGAAAGAAGCTTACTTTCATTGCTTGGACTTGTGATCGAAATCCCAGCTCCTGCTCCATCTCTTCCTGCTGATCCATCAAAATGTAATGACCACCAACCTTCCACTTCCTCATCACTAACTTGCTGATCTTCTTTTTGCTGATTTTAAAACTGTTGAATTTCAGATCTCTAATTTTCTATTTTCTTCTCATCCTCTGCTTCATTAGTCAACTCATTGAAAAGAATAGCAGATCCAAGTTCAGTATCAAGAGCATAAATTGGAAAATTATGAGGTTTGTCTTTACTACTCACCATGTAAGCCATTCTTGTCTCTCGATACAATCTACTTTGCTAACCAAATACAGGTATGGTGGCATAGGTAAGGTCCATCTGCATTGTACCTTTGATTTTCGCTACCCATGAACTTGATAATAGAATACTGAAATTTGGTGGAATGTCTACTACCATGATGTCCATGACCACAGTCTTAGTAGGAACTTTTGTTAGACCAACAACAACATCCCTAATTAAACCAATGCATTGAACTCTTTTCAAATCAAAAGAAAACAAGTCCTTATATGGTCTAGTTATTTCTAACCATATCCTTTCCATGATTACTTTATGCATAAGATTGTGAGAGGCCCCTGAATCCAACACAACATTATGTAATGTCATGTCATGAATGCTAAGGCTTACATAAAAAGGAGGCACCTCCTCATTCTATTCATCTTCTAATCTTGTACCCAAGTATATGGTTGGGTGATCCTCTTGCACATTTAAGATATCAGCAGCTCCCGGTTGTGAATTTAACATTTTAACAATCTTGCTTCTATACTCATTGAATTTGAGAATCTCACGAAAAGGTACTGGAATTTTAATCTTAGAAATTTATTTCTCCAAACTGAAAACAGGAACAGATTTTTCAGCTTATTTGATAGGAGGAAGAGCTGGCATATCTTTCTTACCTTCAGCGACCTTAGGAGCATATTTATTTCCATCATCAACCTTAGGTGTATCTTTCTTAGGCTGTGTTTTGTTTGCAATGATAGGCACATTTCTATTTCTAAGATTGTACTGCTTTTGCATTTCAAAGATAGCATGTTGATCTCCTTTGAGATAATCTGAAGGTTCCTCTCCATGATTTCCTTGATCTAATTCATCATGTTCCTCTTTAGTCAAGAAATTTACAGACATTTCTTCATCAAAACAATGAATAGATTCTTTGGGAATTTCAGGTTCATCTTCTTCATCAACTAAATTCTGCTGGAAAGGAGGTCTCACTGGAGGATTAGGCTATTGATTTCTATTTTCTCTTGGTCTCTGTTGATTCTGAGGTCTCCTGAACTGAGGGTTTCTAAACTGAGGTTCATGTTGTGCAGGAGGGGCGGAGGTATTCCCAAGGGCCAACCTATCCATCAAATTTTCCATTGTTTTCATCATTGAATCAAACTTATCATCAGAAGTAGAGGTAGAAGGCTTCTCTTCTTCTTTTAAATTAGTCTTACCCATTTTTGAATTTTTGGATGCTATCATGTTAACCTCCACTGCATCATTTTTCATTTCAACAAGTGTAGGGGATTCTCTCTCTCTAAGTAGTATAGAAAAGTCATAATCAAAATCTTTTTCATATCTCATCTGAGCTAAGGCCTGTAGAGGTTTTAAATGGGTAGGAATAGAGTCATAAACCTTATTAAACCTCTTTGAAAAGTTTTGAACAGTTTCATCAACAACTCTTCTTAAACTATTATACTCAGTGAGGGCTTATACTGGATTAGTTCTATTTCCCCATTTTCTCAAAAATATATGTTCAAAATCATTCCAATTATGAATACTTCGAGGAGTAAGGGCTTTGAACCACTTCCTAACTTCACTAGTAAAAATTTGAGCAAACAATCTCAACCTAACATCTTCATGATCAAACTCCTCCCTGTCTATAAAATCATTAAATTGGTCTACATGTGCCTCTGTTGTAATCTCTTCATCACTTCCCCAAGTTTTTATTCTAGCAGCATATTTACTAGGGAGGTCATGTAAAACAGCTGGCAGAACAAGAGGGGCATATCTAGCAGGTGCAGCAGGTGGAGGAATTACATTTGCAACCATGGTAAAAGTGACTATGGCAGCTTTTGGGATAGCAGCAGTAGAGGATGAAGAACTATTATGAGGAGGACTATTTGGTATTTGTTGTCCACTAACAATTAAAGTCCAATAAGGAAGAGGTAAACCAACTTTAATTTTCAACAAAACTTCAAAAGGGTCAAGCTCTTTCAACTTATTTAAAGACTATCTTTCCAGCAACAACTCAGAAGTAACAACTTCCCAAAACTCCTCTTTGTCTTCTTGTGTTACTAGAGCTGAGGTATCAATGCCTCTCTTATGAAAATCTAAGATGATTTCAATTAATTATTTTTCAATTTCAGACCTAACAAGATTTCCTGGATTTTATCATCAACTCTTTTATCTTCAGGACTTCTTAATATTTTAGAGGAAAAAGGTTTCGAATGTGATGGAGTAACTGATATTTCAGAAATTCTTTGACTGCCTCTGGAAATAGTGTTTGGATTTTCCATGATGGTGGTGGATCTGGGTCAGGATTACTCCTCATGTGTCTCATTCTCGAAGCCACCTTTTATCATATAAATTTTGAATGGAGTCACCAAGGTAGATGCAGCCTCGAAAATATTCCTAAGCTCCTGCTACCTTCAGAAGTTCAGCTTCAAAATTTCAGGAAAGTATAATCTTTAGGCTCCCGGTAGACACACCAAAATGTTAACACAAAATTGGATCTAATAGGCTGCTTGATCAGTCAACTTCATGTAACTATTTCAAACCTAATCTTTTGATAAGGCTTAGCCACCTTAGCCTGAGAGGGCTCTCTCAAGGGTTAATGATTTGGATAAAGATATAGATGGCTAAATCTATTTGAGTAATGAACAGATAAATGACATATATATGTTAAGAATCATATTAGCATGTATACATTGGGCTTATGGAGTCAAACAGTTCAATAATTCAATGGATCTACTTAACATGGAAGTTGAGTCATATCAGAGTTTTAGTCAAGAGATAAACACGTATGAAACTGTAAAAAACACAGTCAGTTCATTTATATAGGAAGTCAGAGCATCTAAAAGATGAATTTTGAATAATATAGATAAACACCACTGCAATAGGATAATAAAAGAGATGCAAATAGAATAGGAACACACTAAAACTCCTTCTGAATCTTAAGTTGGTTAAGCAGAAAATCTCTGTATTAGTTGAAAATTAGTCAATTACAATAAGCACAGTTTTGCAAAAAATGTCTAACCCTTTACTAATTTGACCTCATGGCATTTAAAAGACCTCTTACAACATGAAATTATTTGCCTCTAGGCTAGATACATTGAATTTCTTACTCCTGCACCTTGCATAACCATAAGACATGGAATTTATTACAAAAAGACACCTAATCTGTTTAAACAGTCCTATTCCAAAAAGGACTCAAACTACTTATTGCTAACTATAACAACCTTATCTATTCAAATTTACATCGTTGCCAAGTGTATCATCACATGGTTAAATCTGGAGGATGGGCTTCAACTCTTCATGACCATATTGCTGATCTCCACCAAAATAGGAAACAATCCCTTGTTTTATAGGCATAAAGTCTTGTGCATTCTTTGAACATTATGACCATGATGTACTCTTTATTTCGAGGTCCTTAGCTCTTTGAAGTTGATTTAATACATCCCAAAATTCCTCCCTAGGCTCGAGTTGTCCAAAACCACCTCCAAAGCTGTTCAAAAGAGCTGTAATGTACTGCGCTACGAATACACAACAGTTTCGTAGTGCCTTTATTACATTGCCATTTTAACACTTATTCTTCAAATTTTCGACTTCTTTCCACTTGCATCATTTCATTTTCCCTTTAATACATCTCCCATATGAATTCCAGTCCTTAAATCGCTTTTCAACCTTTAAAAAAAATGAGTAAAATGAGTAGAAAAGCAGCTACAGCAGCTTCATAGCGCTTTTCTGTTTTTTTACACTGTCTGCACTACAAAACTGCTGAGTGTGCAGTTTTGTCAAAAAAAATTTCAAAAGTGAAAACTGTAGTTATGCCAAAAACTTAGAATACACCTATATGCAACATTTAAAAACCATATTAACTGTAAAAACATAGTAATTGTAGCTTTCTTGACGTTCCTTCTTCATTTGCACTTGATTTAGCTATTGGCTCTTCAATGACTATTATTTTAATGCCTCTGCTCTTTAACTCATCCTGAATCAACTTCAGCTACTGCTCTAAGTCCTCCACTTAATCTTTAAGTCTTCTATTATTATGTCTCAAGTGAGTATTTATTATTCTGACAAACTTGGCTTCCTTTATTGCTGGAACTGTCCATTTGAAAAACTGCTCTGCACTACTTGGAGTTTTAGAAATAGAATCAATTTGTCCTTCCCACAGTGCCTTCATCCTTTTAAACTGTGCTTTCTCAACACTATGCTTTCTAGCCCTTTTCCTCATGACAAAAACTTGCTGGGCTGCCAACCTCAATTTTTCCTTAAGATGCTGAAATTCTATTTTCTCTATCATTTCTTCTTTTCCCCTCTTTTTTTTGTTGGTTGTATGCTTCACTGTAGGTGATGAGAGATCAACAACTTATTTAGGAGCTTTAGGTGTCTCAGTGGGTTTATGAACTTCCTTACTGCGTTCCTTCAGTTTCATAACATGCCTAGTCATAGGATTTCTTACTTGAAAGATGAAAGCTGCATCTTCCCCAATGAACTCTAGCTTTTTGGCAGACTTTTCCTTTTTCAGTTTATGCTCATCTTTCCCAATGAACTCAGCTTGAACAATGGGTGTCTCCTCTATGCCAATAACATGAAGAATTTCCTCTAGATTTCCTTTTGCTACTAGGTTGTCCTCAATAGAAACTGCCTTTCCTTTTTATGCCATTTCTTGGCTTCTAGTTACTCTTTTGATTTCCTGCTTACTGATAGCTTGTTTCTGTTTTGCATCTTTGACAACCTTTGACCTTTGTTTTGCAAGTGATGGAGTTGGTGTATCAAGCATTTGCATCATCTCTGCCCTTTTCTCAATTTGTTTCCTTGGCTTCAGTTTTAAAAATTATTTTGGTTTTACAACCACAGGTTGACTTGGTTCTGCTGCTGGTGGTGATGGAACTCCTTTAGCTTTAGGGTTTCTTGAAGGGGTTAGGGTTTCCAACTCAAAACCATTTATAAACAAGAAAGATGACCAATCCCTTCCTATCTTCTGAAGTTCATCTAAAATTAATAACTTCATTAAACCATGATGAAACAAGGATGTTTCACTCCCTTCAGACTTCGCTTTCACTTTATCAACCATCTTTGCAATACTCCTATGCAGATAAAAAGGCAAATCGAGTGAAATCTTACCAATGAAATGCAGAAGCAACTTGAAATGATATGAGTAAACCTTGTGATATCTTCCTTAACATGTAAAATAGTTATGTATGTTGAGCAGTAGCTTTGAATAAGTGTCTTTGATGCAGCCTCTAGGGACAACATTGTTAAGGTCCATGTCTGTGTATTCAGGCCTCATGAATTCTTTGCATTGCTCCATATCAAACTTGAACTTTTAAACCAAGTTTCTTGACCTCTTGCTGTCTTTGTAACAACACCAATGGTCTCTGGTGTAACATATACATTTATCATCCCAACCTTAGTAGTTGTTCCATTAAAATTCATGGAAAATTATTTGGATACCTGTGGGTGAGATCCCTGTAACTTTGCACAAAACCATAAGCAGCCTACTTTTCTGAATGCCTCCATCATTGTGGGTCTTCAGTTATTATCTCATATCTTCAGGTTCATGTCTTAAGCACTGTCCTCCTCTGTGAATTTTCTTGTCCTCTACCATACTTTTCAGAAATCCTGTCAGCCTCGCTTGATATGGGTGTAGAAAACCTTTATACGAACCGGCCACAGGTTTAGTTTAACACTTCAGAGCTCAGAAATTTTGAATGGAGGAAAAAGGAAAATGAGATTGACCAATTAGGAAATATTTTGAAATTTAAAATGTCATCTCATAACCGAATGATGCCTCATTCATAACCTATAATGACAATGATGACTGCAAACATGGGTGAGTACATCGAATTTTATCATTTCCTAGCTCATCATACCACTAACTTGCCCTTTCCCAACGATTTCTCACATTTTCCAGCTCATTTGACAATACATTTATAAATCCGTGCTTTCGTAGTGCCTACAATGCAATTTTTCATGTTTGCGCTACGAAACTATTAGCGTTTTCGTAGCGCAAAACAAATTTTTTCAACAGGTGGTGCTACGAAAACAAGGTTTTTTGGGTAATTGAACAGTTTTGACCTGAAACTTTAGGAAATGAACCACAAATTAAAATAATGAATATTTGACATGAAAGAAGTTTATAAAGGACTTCATTTGAATCTAAGGATGAGATTTAAATCATAAAAATCTAAAACCTACCCTTGACCAAACCTAAATTGTCTTCTAAAGCAAATTTTGAACCATGAAATTTTGTAACCTTGTCACAATGATGTGATAAAAATTTTGGGTGATAACTGATCCAGATTTATGCAGGAACGCAACAGAATACAGATATAACCATAGATACAGAGGTGCAGCGGAAATAATGCTTCATTTTATTAATAAACGAATGACTGAAATAAGCTTACAAACATAATGGAAACAAGCTAGGGCGCTGGTAGCGTATCTCTAAGAAGAGATGTGGCGTACGCAGGCCTCTGAACTGTGTTACATTGAAGCTCGCAGGCCTATTACAGACATAATGGAAATAAATGAGTTATGGTACTGGCAACGTATCCCTGAGAAGAGATGTGGCGGCTACCAACCCTTGAATTGTGTTACAATGTAGACATGATAGAGATGTGGCGAGTTAGGGCACTGGTAGCGCTTATCTCTGAGAAGAGATGTGTCGGCTCCCAGCCCCCTGAACTATCTTACAATGAGGCTCAAGGGCCTATTTATTGTTGAGAAACAATGTAGAATCTGAAACGTCCAAAACCCTAACCGTAGGAGATGAAGCGCCAAAATTGTGGGCCCCGTTTGGGTAAATTGGTGGTTCAACTTCCTGGGGACGTAACTTTGGCATCCGATCTCCGTTTGATGCGCTCAATAGCTCGTTAGAAATATCTGTCCGAGGAGTACAAATTTTGAACGAGAAACATCAATCCAAGGACCCATGTTGCTCTCCGTTTTCCCAAAAAACATCGTTTAGGGCCTCAAAACGACTCTGGAAGTTTAAGACCCGAAAAACTGCTAAAAATAGTAAGTTGTGCCGAAACTTAAAAACTGAAATAACTGATGGTGGGGGTTCAAATGGACTCAATGGGTGGCCACCAATATCCACCTGGATTATTAATGCCCCAAAACGGCTCCTAGTGTGCAGGACCCGAAAACCTGCTATAAATAGTAAGTTGTGATGAAGCTGAAAAACTGAAAGAATTGATGCTGCGGGTCCAAATGGAATAGGTGGGAGGCCACCGATATCCACCTGGATCATTCCTCCCTCCTTAGGAAGCAATGGTCTCCATTGCGTTAAGTTCCTCCATGGGGGGGAAAATTTTGCTGAACTTGGTGTTGGATTTAGATGTGCCACCGGTGGGCAGCCGTTGAAGGATCTGAAAAAAAAATTGTCCATCATCGCGTTCCTCTGTTTCTCGAGGGCATCCTCGAGCAAGATTTTGATAGGATCTCCTGCTCCCTCGTCTTTCTTTTATTTCTCCATGGAGGGGGTTGCGAGGTTGAACTCCTTATACCCTGGCCACGTTGGGGATATGAAACGAAAACAGAGAAAAAGCAGACCCCCTCTGATACCACTGATCCAGATTTATGCAGGAACACAACAGAATACAGATATAACCATAGATACAGAGATGCAACGGAAATAATGCTTCATTTTATTAATAAACGAATGACTGAAATAAGCTTACAAACATAATGGAAATAAGCTAGGGCGCTGGTAGCGTATCTCTAAGAAGAGATGTGGCGTACGCAGGCCTCTGAACTGTGTTACATTGAGGCTCGCAGGCCTATTACAGACATAATGGAAAGAAATGAGCTAGGGTACTGGCAGCGTATCCCTGAGAAGAGATGTGGCGGCTACCAGCCCTTGAACTGTGTTACAATGTAGACATGATAGAGATGTGGCGAGTTAGGGCACTGGTAGCGCTTATCTCTGAGAAGAGATGTGTCGGCTCCCAGCCCCCTGAACTGTCTTACAATGAGGCTCGAGGGCCTATTTATTGTTGAGAAACAATGTAGAATCTGAAACGTCCAAAACCCTAACCGTAGGAGATGAAGCGCCAAAACTGTGGGCCCCGTTTGGGTAAATTGGTGGTTCAACTTCCTGGGGACGTAACTTTGGCATCCGATCTCCGTTTGATGTGCTCAATAGCTCGTTAGAAATATCTGTCCGAGGAGTACAACTTTTGAACGAGTAACATAGGTCCATAGACCCATGTTTCTCTCCGTTTTCCCAAAAAACGTCGTTTAGGGCCTCAAAACGGCTCTGGAAGTTTAAGACCCGAAAAACTGCTAAAAATAGTAAGTTGTGCCGAAACTTACAAACTGAAATAAATGATGGCGGGGATTCAAATGGACTCGATGGGTGGCCACCAATATCCACCTGGATTGTTAATGCCCCAAAACGGCTCTGGGTGTGCAGGACCCGAAAACCTGCTATAAATAGTAAGTTGTGCTGAAGCTGAAAAACTGAAAGAATTGATGCTGCGGGTCCAAATGGAATGGGTGGGAGGCCACCGATACCCACCTAGATCAATAACAGTAGCTCCACTTGGTATGGTGTGCCCCTGTGGTACACTAAGGACTAGTAGTTCCAGTGCTTCTATCCATTTTCTTTCCAAAATCGAAAAAACTTTGAAATTTCCAAGATTTCTCCTCAAGCTCTAATGGCCTTCACCTCGAGCTCAAGCTTGCTAATTTAGCTTGTCATTATTAGCAGAAAAAATCATAAAATGAAATATGTACAATGATATGAATGACCAACAGATTTTCAAAAAGAGTAATGCTTTAAAAACCTGCCATTGACAAGTCCTCCGACATATGATTTTCCATCCATCTCCTGTAGTATGTAAGTATTGTTTCCATGGAAAGTGGCTATCTTAAAAGGACCTTTCCACAAGTTCTCAAACTTACCATGTTTGCCTTTCTCTTCAATTCTAGCCTCCCATTTTAGCACTTCATCCTGAATTTGAAAACTTTCTTCCTTGATCTTCTTATCAAATGTCCTCTTGATTCTATTTTGAGACTGTTGATTGCTGTTATAAACTTCATCCCTCTTCTCTTGCAGAGCTATTAACTAATTGATTCTTCTCTAAATTGCATTAGGTTCCTCTTCTAATCCTTGAATCAGCTTCATGACAGGTACCCCTAATGATGTAGAAAAAATGGCTTCAGCTCCATACACCAGCTTATATAGTGAAGTTCTAGTTGACCTTTTTGTGCATATCCTATCAGTCCATAAGGCATACTTCAGCTTCAAATGCCAAGCCTTCTTATTCTCTTGCAACACCTTTTTAATGATCCCCACAATGCTCTTGTTAGAAGATTTAGCAAGACCGGTCCCTTGTGGATCATATGCAATGGAATACCCAAGAGTAATATGATATTGATGACAGAAATTGATCATCTTCTTAGACTTAAATGCATGTGAATTATCGGTTATGATCTTCATGGGGAAACCAAACCTAGACAAGATATTATTTTCCAAAAAGAAAATAATAACAGAATCATTTTCTTGCCTAGTTGGGATTGCCTCAATCCATTTGGTGAAGTAATTAGTTGCTGTGAGAATCCAATGATGCTGACCTGATGATGATGGATGAATCTCTCTAATAAAATCTAGCCCCCACAGCTGAAATGGCGCTTCCACATAGATAGGCATTAAAGGTAAAGGTACAATCTTCTTCTTACCATCGAAAATCTTGCATTCATGGCAGGCAACAATATTTTTGTAGACATCCTTAACCATTGTAGGCCAATAATAGCCTGCTCTAAGAACCTTGTTCATTGTGGCCTTCCAATAATGGTGACCTCCACAATCTCCTTTGTGGAACTCCTCAATCACTTTATCAACCACCTCTCCTATCAAACAATTCAGCAAAATTGCACCAATATCCTTCCAAAACAGATTTTTGCCAAAAATGCAATATCTCAAGGATTTTAGTCTCAAAAATATTGCCTTAGACTTTGTTAGCTCAGCAGGTGCTTTATGATGTTGTAGGACAAAAACAATATCCTTGTACCAATCCAAAGTGATGTACTTTTCTTCAATAGAAACTAGTTCTTCTTCCTCATCTGAAATTTCTGATATTTCTGCAATTAAGTTCATGTCAAGACAGTCAAAGTTTGACTGTGCCATCAACTTTGCTAAGCCTTGCCCTTTGACCAATTTTGTTGGCTTAATATCTATATCATACTCTAGCAACTTAGCAATCCATTTTCCCCTCTTACCATCAAGATCGTCTTGAGTGAGGATGTATTTCACAACAGTATTAGGAACAAAAACCACAATATGAGAATGCATAATATAAATTCTGAAATCTTTGATAGCCTTCACTAAGGCATAGGCTTTCTTCTCTAAGATATTATATTTCAACTCAAAGTTAGCTAATGTCCTACTAAATAAGGAAATAGGCTGCTCAATACCTTGTTGTCCCTTTTGCAATAAAACTCCAGCAATAGTACTTTCTGATGCGAAAGTAAAAACCAGAAATTATTTTGATAAATCTAGACTGATTAATACTGGTGCTTGTATGAGCGCCATTTTGATCTCCTCAAATGAGTGCTTTGCTTTTGATGTCCACTTAATGTCAACTCCCTTCTTCAGCATCCTTGTTATATCCTTCACAATCTCAGCAAAATTATGAATAAATCTCCTTACAAAATTTACCTTTCCAAGGAAAGATTGAATCTCTTTCCTGCTTCTTGGAAAATCCACCTTATGAATTGCATTGACCCTGTTTGGATCAATCTTAATCAAATATTTAGAAATGATGTGTCCAAGTAATTTACCTGAAGTTAAAGCAAAAATAATTTTGGTGGGATTTAGAGATATGCCAAACCTTCTACACTTCAGCATAATTCTTTCTAGGTGTTTCAAGTGATCTTCTTCCCTATTTGAGAAAAATGTTATATCATCAAGATAAAAAACCATGATCTTGTCCTTCTCTTCAGTAAAAGAAATTTTCATTACCCTCTGAAAGGTAGCTCCTGCATTCATGAGACGAAATGGCATCTTGGCATACATAAAAGTGCCCCATGGTGTAGTAAAGGCTATTTTTTCCTGATCATCTGGATGTACAAGGATTTGATTATAACCTGAAAAACCAACAAGAATATACATCCTTTGAGAACCAAAAATATTTTGCAAAATTTGGTCCATCTTTGGGAGAGGATAATTTTCCTTTAGAGAGGCTTTATTCAAATTTCTGAAGTCAATACATATTCTGATTTCTCCACTTTTCTTTCTGACTGGAACCAAGTTTGCAAGCCAATTTGAAAATCTGATTGGGACAATGATTTTGGCATCAAACAGTTTTTTTACCTCCTTCTCAATCAATGGCATGAGAAGTGGGTTAATCCTCCTCAAGTTCTACTTGAAAGGCCTTTCATTTTCTTTAATGGGAATAATATGTTTAATAATGGTGGAGTCATATTCTTTCAAACCAGCATAATTCCAAGCAAAAACATCCATGAATATTTTCATCATCTCAATATACTTATACTTCATATCAACTGAAAGAAACTTTGAAAGTTTAATAATTTTGGGCATAGTTGCTGTGCCAAGATTACAATTCTCAACCTCTTCATCATCAGCTTGTATATTAGGAGATTAAAAAATATCATTCTGATCAAAACGTTTTTTAAGAGTTATGAGACCCTTTGGTGTGGAATTATTCTTTGGTTGAACAACTTCAGGATTTCCTTTTGATTTAGCAAGCATATTTTGCCGATCTACTTGTATATTTTCAAACTCTTCTTTCAGCTCAATAAATTTCTTCACTTGTTGATCACCCTCAAAAACTTTCCAATGAGTAATATTATCAGGAATAACTGGTCTATGGTGAACTTCAACCTCATATTTTTCAGTGGAATGTATGGGAATAATGAAAAGACTTGCAGAGACAGCAAGAAAATCAACAATGGAATTTTGGTCTCTAGTTTTGAAAATGAATGAATAATCTTGGGATTTTTCCAACATGTCCAAAACTAAGTTTCTATATGCACTCATCCTTATATCCTTTGTTTGATAAGCACCTTCTACTTGTTTAATGACTAATTATGAATCTCCAAAAACAAAAATATTTTGAGCATTCATTCTTTTCAAGACTTCTAAACCCAAAATCAAAGATTCATACTCAGCCATGTTATTTGTGCAATAAAAGTTCAATTTGTAAGAAAGAAACTTAATTTCATCACTTGGACTTGTGATCCAAATCCTAGTTCCTGCCCCATCTCTTCCTGCTGATCCATCAAAATGTAATGGCCACCAGCCTTCCGCTTCCTTATCACTGACTTGCTGATCTTCTTTTTGCTTATTTTCAAACTGCTGAATTTCAGATCTTTGATTTTCTATTTTTTTCTTATCCTCTTCTTCATTAGTCAACTCATTGAAAAGAATAACAGATCCAAGTTCAATATCAAGAGCATAAATTGGAAAATTATGAGGTTTTTCTTTACTACTCACCATGTAAGCCATTCTTGTCTCTCAATACAATCTCCTTTTCTCACCAAAAACAGGTATGGTGGCATAGGTAAGGTCCATCTGCATTGTACCTTTGATTTTCGCTACCTATGACCTTGATAATAGCATACCAAACTTCGATGGAATATCTGCTACCATGATGTCCATGATCACAGTCTTAGTAGGAACTTTTGTTAGACCAAAAACAACATCCTTAATTAAACCAATGCATTGAACTCTTTTTGAATCAAAAGAAAACAAGTCCTTATATAGTCTAGTTATTTCTAACCCCATCATTTCCATGATTACTTTGGGCATAAGATTGTGAGAGGCCCCTGAATCCAACATAGCATTCTGTAATGTCATGTCATGAATGCTAAGGATTACATAAAAAGGAGGCACCTCCTCATTCTGTTCATCTTCTAATCTTGGACCCAAGTATATGGTTGGGTGATCCTCTTGCACATTTAAGATATCAGCAGCTCCTAGTTGTGAATTTAACATTTTAACAATCTTTATTCTATACTCATTGACTTTGAGAATCTCACAAAAAGGTGCTGGAATTTTAATCTTAGAAATTTCATTTTCCAAATTGAAAACATAAACAAATTTTTCAGCTTCTTTGATAGGAGGAAGAGTTGGCATATCTTTCTTACCTTCAGCGACCTTAGGAGCATCATTCTTGCCATCATCAACCTTAGGTGTATCTTTCTTAGGCTGTGTTTTGTTTGCAATGATAGGCACATTTCTATTTCCGAGATTGTACTTCTTTTTCATTTCAAATATAGCATGTTGATATACTTTAAGATAATCTGAAGGTTCCTCTCCATGATTTCCTTGATCTGATTCATCATTTTCCTCTTTAGTCAAGAAAATTCCAGACATTTCTTCATCAAAATAGTGAATAGATTCTTCAGGAATTTCAGGTTCATCTTCTTCATCAACTAAATTCTGCTGGAAAGGAGGTCTCACTGGAGGATCAGGCTACTGATTACTATTTTCTCTTGGTATCTGTTGATTCTGAGGTCTCTTGAACTAAGGGTTTCTAAACTAAGGTTCATGTTGTGCAGGAGGGGCAGAGGTATTCCAAGGGCCAACCTATCCATCAAATTTTCCATTGTTTTCATCATTGAATCAAACTTATCATCAGAAGTAGAGGTAGAAGGCTTATCTTCTTCTTTTAACTTAGTCTTACCCATTTTGACTTTTTGATTGCTATCATGTTAAGCTCCACCTTCACTACATCGTTTTTCATTTCAACAAGTATAGGGGATTATCTCTCTCTAAGTAGTATAGAAAAGTCATAATCAAAGGATTCGACATATCTCATCTGAGATAAGGCATGTGGAGGTTTTAAATGGGCAGGAATAGAGTCATAAACCTTATTAAACCTCTTTGAAAATTTTTGAACAACTTCATCAACAACTCTTCTTAAACTGTTATACTCAGTGAGGGCTTGTACTAGATTAGTTCTATTTCCCCATTTTCTCAAAAAGTTATCTTCAAACTCATTCCAATTATGAATACTTCCAAGATTAAGAGCTTTGAACCACTTCCTAACTTCACTAGTAAAACTTTGAGCAAAAAATCTCAACCTAACATCTTCATGATCAACCTCCTCCTTGTCTCTAAAATCATTAAATTGGTCTACATGTTCCTCTGCCATAATCTCTTCATCACTTCCCCAAGTTTTGATTCTAGCAGCATATTTTCTAGGGAGGTCATGTAAAACAGTTGGCAAAACAAGAGGGGCATATCTAGAAGGTGCAACAGGTGGAGGAGGTACATTTGCAGCCATGGTAAAAGGGACTATGGCAGCTTTTGGGATAGTGACAGTAGAGGATGAAGAACTATTATGAGGAGGACTGTTTGGTCTTTGTTGTCCACTAACAATTAAAATCCAATTAGGAAGAGGTAAACCAGCTTTACTTTTCAACAAGACTTCAAAAGGGTCAAGCTCTTTCAACTTATTTAAAGACTCTCTTTCTAGCAACAACTCAGAAGTAACAACTTCCCAAAACTCCTCTTTTTCTTCCTGTGTTACTAGGGCTGAGGTATCAATGCCTCTGTTATGCAAATATATGATGATTTCAGTTAATTATTTTTCACTTTCAGACCTAAACAAGATTTCCTATATTTTATCATCAACTCTTTTATCATCAGGGCTTCTTAATATTTCTGAGGACAAAGATTTCGAATGTGATGGAGTAACTGATATTTCAAAAATTCTTTGACTGCCTCTGGAAATAGTGTTTGGATTGTCCATGATGGTTGGTGGATCTAGGTCAGGATTACTCCTCGTGTATCTCCTTCTCGAAGCCACCTTTGATCATATAAATTTTGAATGGAGTCACCAAGATAGATGCAGCCTCGAAAATCTTCCTAAGCTCCTGCTACCTTCAAAAGTTCAGCTTCAAAATTTTGGGAAAGTATAATCTTCAGGCTCCCGGAAGACACACCAAAATTTTATCGCAAAATTGGATCTGATAGGCTGCTTGATCAGTCAACTTCATGTAACTATTTCAAACCTAATCTTTTGACTAAGGCTTAGCCTCCTTAGCCTGAGAGGGCTCTGTCAAGGGTTAATGATTTGGATAAAGATATAGATGGCTAACTCTATTTGAGTAATGAACAGATAAATGATAGATATAGGTTAAGAATCATCTTAGCATGTATACATTAGGCTTATGGAGTCAAATAGTTCAATAATCCAATGAATCTACTTAACAAGGAAGTTTAGGCATGTAAGAGTTATAGTCAAGAGATAAGCACATATGAAACTGTATAAAACACAACCAATTCATTTATATAGGAAGTCAGAGCATCTAAAACATGAATTCTGAGTAATATAGATAAACACCACTGCAATAGGATAATAAAAGAGATGAAAATAGAATAGGAACACACTAAAACTCCTTTTGAATCTCAAGTTGGTTAAGCATAAAATCTTTGTATTAGCTAAAAACTAGTCAACTACAATAAGCACATTTTTGCCAAAAATGTCTAACCCTTTACTAATTCAACCTCCTGGCCTTTAAAATACCTCTTACAACATGATATTATCTTCCTCTAGGCTAGATACATCGAATTTATTACTCCTTCCACCTTGCATAACCATAAGACATGGAATTTATTACAAAAATACACCTAATCTGTTTAAACAATCCTATTCCAAAAAGGACTTAAACTACTTATTTCTAACTATAAAAACCTTATATATTCAAATTTACATCATTTCCAAGTGTATCATCACATGGTTGAATCTGAAGGATGGGCTTCAACTCTTCATGACCATATTGCTGATCTCCACCAAAATAGGAAACAGTCCCCTGTTTTATAGGCATAAAGTCTTGTGCATTCTTTGAACATTCTGACCATGATGTACTTTTTATTTCGATGTCCTTAGTTGTTTGAAGTTGATTTAATACATCCAAAAATTCCCCCCTAGGTTCGAGTTGTCCAAAACCACCTCCAAAGCTGTTCCAAAGAGTTGTAATGTACTGCGCTACGAAAACACTACAGTTTCATAGCGCCTTTATAACCTTGCCATTTTAACGCTTATTCTTCAAATTTTTGACTTCTTTCCACTTGAATCATTTCATTTACCCTTTAATACATCTCCCATATCAATTCCAGTCCTTAAATTGCTTTTTAACCTTTCAAAAAAATGAGTAAAATGAGCAGAAAAGCTGCTACATCAGTTTCGTAGCACTTTTTTGCTTTTTTACACTTTCTGCGCTCCGAAATTGCTGAGTGTGCAGTTTTGTCACAAATTTTCAAAAATGAAAACTATAGTTATGCCAAAAACTTGGAATACACCTGTCTGCAACGTCTAAAAACCATTTTAACTATAAAAACATAGTCATTGTAGCTTTCTTGAGGTTCCTTCTTCATTTGCAATTGATTTAGCTATTGGCTCTTCAATGAATGTTATTTTAATGCTTCTGCTCTTTAACTCATCCTAAATCAACTTCAGCTGCTGCTCTAAGTCCTCCACTTGATTTTTAAGTCTTCTGTTATTACCTCTCAAGTGAGTATTTATTATTCTGAAAAACTTGGCTTCCTTTATTGCTGGAACTGTCCATTTGAAAAACTACTCTACACTACTTGGAGTTTCAGAAATAGAATCAGTTTGTCCTTCCCACAGTGCCTTCATCCTTTTAAACTGTGCTTTCTCAACGCTATGCTTTCTAGCCCTTTTCCTCATGACAACAATTTCCTGGGTTGCCAACCTCAATTTTTCCCTAAGATGATGAAATTCTATTTTCTTTGTCATTTCTTCTTTTCCCCTCTTTGTTTTGATGGTTGTATGCTTCACTGTAGGTGATGAGATATCAACAACTTATTTAGGAGCTTTAGGTGTCTCAGTGGGTTTATGAACTTCCTTGCTGCCTTCCTTCAGTTTCATAGCATGCCTAGTCATAGGATTTCTTGCTTGAAAGATGAAAGCTGCATCTTCCCCAATGAACTATAGCTTTTTGGCAGACTTTGCCTTTTTCAGTTTATGCTCATCTTTCCCAATGAACTCAACTTGAACAATGGGTGTCTCCTCTATGTCAATAGCATAAAGAATGTCCTCTAGATTTCCTTTTCCTACTGGGTTGTCCTCTGTAGCAACTGCCTTTCCTTTGTTGCCATTTCTTGGCTTCTAGTTACTCCTTTGATTTCCTGCTTACTGACAGCTTGTTTCTGTTTTGCATCTTTGACAACCTTTGACCTCTGTTTTGCAGGTGATGGAGTTGGTGTATCAAGCATTTGTATCTGCTCTGCCCTTTTCTCAATTTGTTTCCTTGGCTTCAGTTTTACAAATTATTTTGGTTTAACAGCCACAGGTTGACTTGGTTCTGCTGCTAGTGGTGATGGAACTCCTTTAGCTTTAGGGTTTCTTGTAGGGGTTAGGGTTTCCAACTCAAAACCATTTATAAAAAAGAAAGATGACCAATCCCTTCCTATCTTCTGAAGTTCATCTAAAATTAATAACTTCATTAAACCATGATGAAACAAGGATGTTTCACTCCCTTCAGACTTCGCTTTCACTTTATTGGCCATCTTTGCAATACTCCTATGCAGATAAAAGGAAAATCGAGTGAGATCTTACCAATGAAATGCAAAAGCAGCTTGAAATTATATGAGTAAACCTTGTGATATCTGCCTTCACATGTAAAATACTTCTGTATGTTGAGCAGCAGCTTTGAATAAGTGGCTTTGATGAAGCCTCTAGGGATAGCATTGCTAAGGTCCATGTTTGTGTATTCAGGCTTCATGAATTCTTTGCATTGCTCCATATCAAACTTGAAACTTTTAAACCAAGTTTCTTGATCTCTTGGTATCTCTGTAACAATAGTAATGGTCCCTGGTGTAACAGATACACTTAGCATCCCAACCTTAGTAGCTGTTACATTAAAATTCATGGCAAATTCTTTGGATACCTGTGGGTGAGTGCCCTGCAACTTTTCACAAAATTGTAAGCAACCTACATTTTTGAATGCCTCCATCACTGCCAGGTCTTCAATTATTGATCTCATATCTTCAGGTTCATGTCTTAAGCACTGTCCTCCTCTGTGAATTTTCTTGTCTTCTGCCATACTTTTCAGAAATCCTGTCAACCTCGCTTGATAAATTGTATCAGCCTTGCTTGAATATATGTATCAGCCTCGCTTGATATGGGTGTAGAAAACCTTTGTATGAACTGGCCATAGGTTTTGTTTAACACTTCAGAGCTCATTCATTTTGAATGGAGGCAAAAGGAAAACGAGAATGACCAATTAGGAAATATTTTGAAATTAAAATGTCACCTCATAACTGAATGATGCCTCATTCATAACCTATAATGACAATGATGACTGCAAACATGGGTGAGTACATCGAATTTCATCATTTCGTGGCTCATCATACCACTAACTTACCCTTTCCCAACGGTTTCTGACATTTTCCAGCTCATTTGACAAGACAGTTATAAATCCACGCTTTCATAGCGATTGCAGTGCAATTTTTCATGTTTGCGCTACGAAACTATCAGCATTTTCGTGGCGCAAAACAACTTTTTTTCAATGGGTGGCGCTATGAAAACAAGGTTTTTTGGCTAATTGAACAATTTTGACCTGAAACTTTAGGAAATGACCCACAAATGAAAAAAATGAATATTTGAAATAAAAGAAGTTTATAAAGGACTTCATTTGAATCTAAGGATGAGATTTAAACCATAAAAATCTAAAACCTACCCTTGAACAAACCTAAATTCACTTCTAAACCCAATTTTGAACCATGAAATTTTGTAACCTTGTCACAATGATGTGCTAAAATTTTTGGGTGATAACAGGCACAGTCTAGGAGCCATGGTCAAATGAGGCAGGGGATTAATGGGGGTCTCAGAGGAGGTGAGGAGCAGCTCTGACCCGAGACAGGAGGTATGAAACGAGGTGTTATTAGACAGTGAGGTACTCTGATAGAGGATGCGCAGTAAGGGGGGCAGAATCAATGGAGAACGGGCTGGTGAAACTGGCAAGGCAGGTGGAGCCGAGGTGAGGCATGCATTCAGGGGAGTACGCAACTCGGGGGATTTTGCGAAGCGCAATGCTAAGGGGGAGGCTACGTGGAAGACTGGGCATGCAGGAGGGCTGGGACTGAATCAAAAATACCAGAAGGAGCAGACTGTGAGTAGCTCTGTGTTGTAGGTCCTCCCCTTTTTTAGGGTTGTGACACATGCGAAGATGCTGAGCATTATTACGCCTTGCTCGCAACCATATGCTGTAACTAATTTCATGAGTAGGCATGTGCGTAGAGTTATGGCCGCACGTCATATCCGTCCAGGAGATCATTCAAGAGATTGCAGCAGAGAGCTGCCCCTAAGGGGATGTTGTTGTCTTTGCATGTCTTCATGATGCCAGGTCTCTATCATCTCATGTGAATGATTGCAGGAGTGAGGATCCATGTCGAGTGAAGGCCTATGCTGCAGATCTTCATCATCTCAAGCGTAGGAGAGGCTGTATTCATGCATGCTGCTACTATCACCCACAACTAAAGATAAATTAATTATTCACTTAATACACAAGGTTTAATATTTATTAAAAAAATTTATAAATTTTAATAGAGAAATAAAATATGTACATTATTTTAAATTTATTATTTGATAATTTTTTTTTTTTTAACCTATAAATTAAAAAAATCCATAAATTAATTTGATTAAATTATTCGCTATATAAAAAATTTAAGTACATTCACATTTTAATATTAAAAAAATTGTAATATATTATATAATGTCTTATTAACTCAATATAATATATCTGCAAAATTAAAATTATAATAATAATAAATTTATTTTTATATCTTAGATTTGGGAAGCAAATATCAATTTTTTTTTTTTTTTTTTAATAATATTTCAAACCGACAATTAAGATTCATTATCAAGACTCAATTGATTAATTCCCTTAGATCATCATGGTCAATTAGTTGATTCCCAGTCCTAATTCACTGCACATTAAAAAAAATCGATGCAATACAAACTTTCTCCAACAAATTGAATCTTACAAAAATAGTAATCATTCTAAAAAAAATTTAAGTTTTAAGGATATGGAAATCAAATCATATAAATGATTTGAAGGGAATTTGCTATATATGCTTTAGTAATTTGTTTTTTGGGGGGCCAATTTCAAATAATAGAAAGGGAAACCAATATTTTTGATTGATTGATAAAATTAATAGAATTACAAATATGAAATGTTAACATTATCTAGTTTTGATGGATTGTATTAGTGGTATTTGAGGTTATTATGTTTATTTTTTAAAATAAAATAAAAATTATTAATGTGAAATTGTAATTTGGACAAATACTTTTACTCAAATAAGGAGGGGAATTAACATTTTTGTTTGAATTTTGATGAGATTGATGTTGGATAGATGGAATTGCAAATATTAAATGCTAACATTGTGTGTAATTGTACTAGGGACATTTGAGTGTATTAAATCAAAATTTTCATTAAAAATAACAATTTTTCATCAATTTAAAATGATAATTTAGAGAACCAATTTAGATTTTTGATACAGAAGAGGTTTAGACTCTCTGTTAAAGTTTTTTTTTTTTTTCAACTTACCCTTTTCGAACTAGGGGGATTTTTTATTTATTTTGAACTTACCCTTTTCGAACTAGGAGGATAGAAGCACGATATGATGCTATCACTAGGATTGTTCGAAGCAGCTCATTCGAGTTTGGACACCCCTTGGATAGTTTAATTCCCACAAAGGTGGCTCCCATCCTCAACCCCTCCCCATGAGATTTGAACCTCCAACATGGTGGAGACTAAACCCCACACAAACTAATTGGTCTACACCTCATGGGTTAAGGTTTATGAGGGTGTAAATACTCTATCCCTTCTGGATTTAAACTTGTGACCTCTTAGAAGGAAACATATTTCTAACAATTAAGCCAATTCAACTTTGATCGATCCTACATAAAGGTCTTTAAGGTATTGAAAGTTAAAGCTAACACATCAATATAAATTAAATGGATGGTAAACATTGATAGGCATCAATCAAAACACTTAAGTCATGATACTCTCACGTTGCTAAATTTCAAAAATCATAAAAACTAACTAAATTATAACTTTATTCTAAATTATTATTATTATTATATAAGTTAAACATATATACATTTGAAAAAACATAGAACAATATTCTTAACCATGAATATTTACCTTCACTTTACCACGAGAATTTTTAATTTGTAAATAGGATTTGTTACAATACCATGGGATAATACCATGCCTTATCAATACCACTTGCCTAAGAAACCATAACTCACTTCGTATGACACTTGTTCATATGGAATTTTTTTTATTAATCAATTTAATTAAAAGAGAAAAATCTCCATGGAATAGTATAAACCTTCACTAAGACCAATATAATCTATTTGACGGATAATTTCCTTCTACAAACATAAGCAAACTCCCTAAATCTAGTGGCTTAATCTAGAAACAACAAAGACAAAAAGAATATCCTTTCCCTATACAAGTTTAGAATATGGAAGAAGGACTTACTTGGAATCCAACATAAGCCCTCCACTTCTCCTTGCTTGTACGCTCCAGCTCCAACTCCAAACGCTAAAAGTGGAACCTGCAAAACAACTAAAACAAGCAAGAGAACCAAAATATACTACATTAAATAGTTAAAACCACTTGGGAAGCTTCTAGAAAGAGAAGATTCAAAATTAATTTTTATCGTTACCAAATTCTAGAGGCCATCGCACTTGCAGCAAAAGAACCATGCGTTGGTCAATGTAGTTCCTCTGTGTATAACTCACAACAATTCAGTTTGCATGAAGGCTAAGTGTCCAGTGGAGAAAAAATTAGAGTTTTGAGTTGTTTAACCCAGAATTCTTGGAATTTTTGGAGAGAGGGTGTTCTTGGATTTGCAAGGGATGAATGAAAAGTGTCAATGGATATTGATTGATCCAGTTTGAAGGCCATTTGATTGGATGTGAAAAAAAGACCTCTAACATGGTCTATCGAACCTCAAGAAAGTAAGCGATTAATTGGGATTTTTTAATATTTTATTTCTATGATCGAAAGAAGGGAGAGAAGTGTTCCTAGATCACTATAGCTTTGATGACTTAACAAGTCATTAAGGTTGGTAGTGTGGAAAATATTTAGAAAATGAGAGTGAATGTGAGTAAGTGTTGATCAATCCAAGAGAAAGTGTTTTTCATCTTCAACCCTCTTAGTATCACAAAGGTGAAAAACTCTTTCATTCCAATGTGTTTTGGGAATTGACCAACACCTTAATTCACTTTGAAGCTCATTATAATTAGTTCTTATCTTCACAATGTTCATTTTATTCTTAGCACTAGTCAAGATAGAAAGATAATTTTGGTTAGCAAGATTGGGATTGATCTGTTGGAAATGTTGTCATTGATGGCAAAGGAGATGACAAAGGAGGAGCACCTGAAACATCATTCAAGGGGCAGAAAGGCAACATAGACATCAGAGGAGACAGATACAAAGAGAGATAGAAAAATAAAGGAAAAGGAGACAGACAAAGAGCAGAGAGCTGCAGAGCTGGAGAGACAGAGTAGGTTGCAGAAGAGCCACTTGATTCAAAGATCTGGCCAGGACAAGTAGTCTTGAAAGTGAATTCATTTGTTCCTGAATGGATGTGTATAGGTTGATTAATTTCTGTGTGGGACAAAAGAATAAATGTCAATTATGGGCTGTCGATGTTGTGGTTGAACAAATGCATGAGTTGTAGTCATCAATGAAATGGTAATGACATAGAGTCCACTGTAAAATTCGATATTACAGGCATCGATTGAATAAGGCGCTTGAAGGAAATTACAGGCTCTGTTGTGAAATTATGGGCTGTGAAGTTCTGAATTTTGAATTCCATATAAGAGACCCTATTGTAATGGAGGACTAGCTTAATTTGATGTCTATAATCGGGGATTTATAATTTGGAGGAGCTGCAGTAAACCCAAAAGCAGAATGATGTCATAGTAATCCTACGAGACAGGCTTATTACACATGTTGTATTAAAACATTGATGGAAAAGGAGGCAGCAGAGGTAGAGACAGAAAAAAAGACAGCAGGTCTTTACAAGGAGCATGAGAAGAACAGAGGGAGAGTATATTTACAGAGACAACAAAGGGAACCTACATAGAGACCTGCAATTAGCTACATAGGAGACCTGGAGAGATATGAAGAGTTGTAAAAGGAAGAATCTGTTCAAAAATACATGTGTAATGTCTGATCGTATTATATGAGCATTGTTTGGTGAAATTCCGTGAATGGCTTTAAACTTCAATAAGCAATTGGGTTTTAAGAAAGTTACAATACGTTTGGGTAGTTGAACAATATTCTGATTCAAATAGTGACTCGAATCAGTGCCAAATTTGAGGTAGATGGAATGGTTAGTTGACTGTAATTAGAGGGGCAATTTTCTGTTCATTATAACTGTATTGATATATTGGTAAAGAACCCACGCAGCCTTTGAGTGAAAATCGACAATGAATCTCAATGAAGTTGGGTTAGTGAGATGGTGTTTGGACCACCATTGATAGATAGATGAAGTCAAAAGCGGAAGGGAAGAACCCTTCCTGAATATTTCATGGGGGAATTGAATGTCGAATGAGATTTGATTACAAACGCTGTTAATTGGGCTTTTATCTGAGGTCTTATAACCTCTATTCAAAATTCTGAATTGAGCCATCGTGGGATGGATTCGATGAGTCTTGAATTATGATGGACTAAGGGTTTATTGAACTCTGTTGAAAAAAAATCGTAGAGCGATCGGTGGAGCAAGAGTGTAGATCAATGGTAGGAGCCAAGGCCGAGGGTTTTAATCCTACCAAACCTTGAAGCGAACCACTACATTAATAATAGAATGAGATCTTTTCTAAAACTATCTCAGTATTTGACTCTCTAAAATCGAGATTGAGAATCGATAGGTCCGATTGATAAGTGGATGAACCAATCAGGAATTGTTGTAAAAGGCCTATCTATGATGATGAAGATGGTTAAAGGCATAGAGTTGTAATGCCGCGGAACCCCGAGTGATGAAGAAGATGGAACCACGAGGGAAAAACAGTAACGATGGTTGGAGTTCAACCCGACGGTTTTTGCGCAAGTGAATGATGGTAAGCTGTATTTAAGAAATTAACGCGATCCCATAAACTGGGTGACGCATGTCCGTGAGCAGTTTTGAAAACCCACTCTCATCGCGAATTAACGATCGTGCAATTAACTCGTGCGATATCTAGTGCGGATCGTCAGATTATCAAGGCCAAAGCGACATCTCGTCAGCCGTCGGATGGGTGAGGTCGTTAACACCAGATAACAAACTGTGGGCCTGGATATATGGTATTCTATTGATTATATGGAATCGACCCTTATATTAATGTTTATAGCGCTTGATCGGCGCTTTGGCATATTTGGTCATTGAATGTTGTGAAAGCCTATGTAATATAAGCTGATGCATTAGCAAATGTATGACGTGTGACGATTAAGGTACGGTCCAATGTATACACATATGGTTGCATAACCGTATGTTAAAAGGAAAGAATTCGCTCACGTGATGGACTGAATAGGGTTACAAAGAAATAGTAGTATGTCTGGGCCGAGAAGCATATAGATTGGTTTTGTCCCAAAGTCCATTATATATATATATATATATTTGAATTTCGGTGAATCAAAGGAGAAAGGCGTATCGACATTGACTTTGGTTTAATCTATATGAAGGCTACGCTATACCCATGGGATTTCTTAATATTTGACAAGAGTCCCGCATTCGAAGATTGAACCTTTGCTTTAATTAAAAGGCGTTTCGTGTGCTATTGGGTTTATAACCATGGTGATATTAAAGCCTCTGTATTCATTTATTTAAATTTCCAGTGAAGGAAAACAAAGCATTGGAATTTGCCCAGATTTAAAATCAATAGTTATATTAAAAGACAGTTATGTATGCAGCGGTTACACAACTGCAATGATGCTAAAGTTCATTGGAACACCCTGAGGGAAGAAGTGGGATTGAAATTATAATACGAGTTTTAACCATTGAGTTTAAGTTCATATATGGACAGAGAATGTGTGAGCAGGTAGCCCGAGCACAGAGATTGAGAATGAACAGACATTGCCCAGATTTATATTTATTTGAGGATAAACTTGAAAAGCAGTTATATATGCAGCAGGTGCACACAAGTACAGTGAATAGGTGAATAAACACAAGGATGAAAATGTGGACCTAACAGAGGTAAACAAAGAATGTAGGAACTGAAAAAAGTCACCGGTCATTTTATAGGCATGATGAACAGAAGAACGCAGAACAGTTACCTGACAACTGCAGAAAAGACAAAGCCAACAAAGCCAAAAGCCAGAAAATGGGTTGAGTAAAATTGTCTTGATGTAACTAAAAATGTGAAAGTAAATGTTGTAATTGATTTTTATTGTTTGTGATGCATTGGCAAGTCTCCGGAAGAAAACAAAAATCCCACTGTAATATCGAAATTAATACATACAATTATATTTTTCTGAGTGAGCTGGAAAATAAATGAGAAGGCAGAAAGCTAAGAGGTATGGTTGTCTATTTTGAATTATCTGTGGAATGATAACAGTCATAAGGGAATTTCTATAAATAATATCATATTGATATGCATAGAGGAGTGAGTGAGTGAGGTTAGAGAATGCAGAATTGAGGTAGAAAGGATAAGAAGAAAGAGGAGCTAATAGAGAATCTAAGAAGATGCAGAGATGATACAGAATAGATATGAAGACTGGAGGACAACAGTAAGAAGGTATAGAACAGAGCTGATATCCAAGGTAAATCAACAAGTGTTTTCTTTTGAAAGAGTAAGGAAGTTGGAGCTTCCCTATCAAGTTGTAGCCTGATAGATGTCAGTTGTAGTTGATTTAGGTTGGAGCCTCCTGTAGGTTGGTGCCTGCAGAAAATTGATGGGAGTAGGAGCTTCCTTGCAAGTTGTAGCTTGCAGAATTGAGGTAGGAGCCTCCTGTAGGTTGGTACCTGCAGAAAAACAGTGGTGAGAGGGAGTTGGAGCTTGCCTTTGCATCACAACAATAATAAGATGTGGTTTTCTCCCTTTATGGGTTTCCACTTATATCTGGTGTCTCTGTGCATGATGTTTATGTGTTGATATGGTTTATCTAATCTGCTTAATACTTGTTGCTGTCATATTAAGTTTGCTGTTACATTATCTTAATACTTGTTGCTCACATTCTAAGATTACTCACATATTAAGTTGAACATGAAATGAAGGTGTAAATAAGTTTTAATGAAAAGTTTTAAAATTCCATGTATGTGTTAAACTGATTCACCCCCCGTTCTCAATTTAACTAAGGGTTCAACATGATCACCTCCTTATAATACCTTAGATTCATTTTTCCTTCTAGCTCCTTGCCATCCCACAATTTATCCTTAAATTTGGAAGTAATAATATTTTTAATAATATCCTTATTCTCCAAGATGATCTCCTCCTTTATCCCCCAATGGTCGAGCCAAGATTGGGCATCCTTATGCCACCCTTACTTGAGCTACAGGTGGGGGTTTTGGATAGGGTTAGAAGTAATTTTCAGAAACCTCTTGGCTTCTATGTTATAAAGCTTGTTTTTATACATGATATACCTAAACATAGGAATGCTTTTAATGGGAGAAAGGATAAATTCAATAAAGAGGATATGGTAGGGAATATTTATTTTGATCTTGAGGTTGTAGGTTATAAAATGATTTTGGATCAACTCGATCTTCCTCCATGATTCTCTAGATATATGAAAACCCCAAACCTCACATCCATATAAAATAACAAGGGTGGTGAGAGTCTCAAAAATGAACTTTTTTTTTACTCCATACCAAATATTTGTTGACTAAAAATTGTTTTCAAGCTCATAATAAGCTTTATAACCTCCTATTATCCCTTTCTCAATATTATAATTCCAGTTGATTTGATGATGAATGTCAATACCTAAATATTTGTATGAAAAAACCTTATCCAAGTAATTATTATCATAAATGAAATTATCATAGTTTCTCTTTTTGGATTTAATTATCATGAATTTAGTCTTGTTGGTATTAACAGTCATACCCATCTTGGAGCCGTAATCATGTAGAATTATAAGCTATGTTAGCCTCTTACTCCCATGAACAAACATTAAGTCCTAATTTACCACCTTTATTTATTTCACATTTTGGGATATATTTTTTTATCCTAAGAATGTTTCTAGAGTTTCTATATCCTACTTTATATCTCTTTTGTGAGGTGACAAGGTGAGAGCATATTAGGTGGTTTCATCATTGTATTATATATATTTGTATCATAATTAAACAACGTAATATCGTGAATACGCATTATGGCTTAGATCCTTTTCTTCTAGATTCATTGTTTCTTGTCGAGATCATCATGGATTCTAGTTAGAATAATGATATATTCAACATAAAGGAGAAGATTAATGATCATACTATCGAGCTTGGGGCCATCACATCCTGTAGCTTCCAAACACTCTTCTAGCTTATCAATGTAAATGACAAGAGGGGTAAGGGATAGGCGGAACCCTTGCTTAACTTCGATATTTCATTTAATTTCTTCAGACCAACCCTCGGTGGTCCTAAGCTTGGTAATAACATTCTCGTATATCCTATAGTCACAACAACCCTAAACTTGAGAGGAGACATTCTCTCTTCAAGTCTCTTCCATAACTCATCTCGAGGAACTCTGTCGAAATATTTTCTAAATTTAACAAAATAATATAAGAGATCAGTTTTATTATTGTGAAACTCCTCTGTAATGATCCTAAGAGTAACAAGATGGTCTATAGTTGAGTGATGTCTCCTAAAACTAGCTTTCCCTTTAGCACTTTTATCATGGATTTCAATCCAAAAGCTAATCTTCTTTTCCAAAATGAGCCCATACAATTTGGTTAAAATGTGGCTAATCATAATGGTCTTGTAGTTATAGGGAATGTTTTTATCCCCACTTTTAAAGATAGGAATAATAAGACTTTCAGTCCAAGGATTAGCGAAGCCGTGTTTCACTGCCACATTGAGGAGTTTGTGTATATGAGGGCTGAGGATAAACCTTCCCATTTTGAAAATTTTAGCTTGGTAGCCTTCAATATTCCTAGATTTCCAATGAGCGTGTTTCTTAATTCAAAAATACATTTCTTCCAAAGAAATGATATCCTCCTCTATAGGAGCGTTCAATATGTTTCCCATGGTGTCCAGGGAATCATATAGATTCTTAAGATAGATATCTGTTGAGGCCTCAAAAATTTGTGGCAACAACAAGGGGGATAACCACCCGGTCCGGACCTTAAGACAGTTCCTTTTCCGTTTGGGATAGTGGCTCCGACTGGATATAATGGGACCAGTTTCCCAAAGTTGGGTTTTTGTTTGATTGTTGGGTTTCTTTCAAGGAATTTACATGAAGAATTACTAAAAACTAAAAAAAAATTATTCTAACATGAAAAACTTGAAATTGAGACTAATTTAATCTAACCCGGGATCATACTAATTCGATGCGATCTAAAATGATATCTATTCAATCTGTGATGATTAAGATCATCATAGATTTAATAGAATTATTACTTTGTAAGATGATTCTCTTGAAAAACAATTAATCAAAAGAAAATGAGAAACATATCGCATATATTTGATGATCGTATACAAAAAAAAATCAATTCCTATCTTTATATCATACAATAGTGCAACTAATATTTCTGACAAAAACAATTGATTTCATATATCATTCATGAAAGCTGAATTCATCACTAATATTCAAAACAGAACTAGCATACATGATAATAGTACCAGATGTGTATCGTCCTGTTCATCTGATCAATGATAATAGGCCACATTCAACTCATATTCAATAAGTCTTTCAAAGAAGTAGTGGAAATAGAAAGATAGTGATCAACAAAATGATATGTAACTGAAATGGCCGTGTTCCATTATTTCATCAAGACATCCACAAACTCACTTACAATTAAGCATCCTTTGAAAATGTTCTCAATAAAATTCTGGACCTTTCTTTAAGTGCATGAGAAGGGTTTAAATACTATGCTAATTACCTACAAAAAGATTATACAAAATATCTAATGAGGTGGTTTCAAACAACCTTCCTCATCTTTAGTATCTATTCTCTAAAAATTGAATTTATATAAAACAAACTAACTAATAATCATGCCAGATGATAAGTTACTGCCAGTTGTGCTTTTTTGCTCACAAATGTTAAACATATGTTGAACTTGTGGAGGTTTTCCGAACTCTATCTTCATTTGTGCAGCAAATATAGCGTCCAGTAAAAGCGGCTGTATTCTCTGTATGGAGTTCAGAAAACAGTTCAGTGTCATAATCTGACTGTGTGGTTTGACTAATAGCTGCCAGTATGCTTCCCATTCAGTTTTCTTTAGTTGTATAAGTGCTTCTTCCTTGAGTTTACTGGCTTCTTTCCAACTTTGTTCTAAATCTTTGATATCAGGAAGAGATTTGAAATTTCCTTCTTTGATGAGCCCGGAAGTATGTAATATATGGTTAGTCATTTTGACCATATTCTTTGATATACCTGCTGCTCTGGATATGGCTAATTCTTTCTTGTTTCACTCGTGCATCCCATTCTGTAAAAAGAATATCTTTGAAAGTTTCCTTGATCTTTGGGAGATCTGACTTTTTCCCTTCTTCTGTATCTTGCCATTCAATATAATTAGAGATTTTGATATTAAGTTCATTGAACTCAATTATTTGATCAATGATTGTGTTTGTTAATTGTTCACTGATTTCTAGATGTGGAATTATGTTTGACATTTGTACAACAAACATGTTTTTTTGTTTTGAGAGTAAGGCACTTAATGACGATGCTTCTTTTATGAATTCCTCTGTAGTAGGAATTCCTTCATATTTGGTAAGATCTTCTCTTAACTATTCAATCAGTGAATTTTTCTAGATAAGTCATTTTCATGACTTATCTTAAGCATTTCCATCTCTTGTTGTACTCTGAGAAGTTTTTGTTCCACTTTCTGATTTAAAATTTTTCTTTCTTCATCATGCTAATTTTTTAGTTCCATGATTTTGACATCCTTTTCTTGGATCAAAATAGATATTTCTGCTGCCTTATCAATTGTCACAGTGGTGTATGCACCAACGAATTGAGATAGCTGAGTTAAATTTTCAATCGGATTTGATGGAGTATCCTTCCATGCTACTTCCATAACTTCATTCCTTGGGGGTGTTTCAATCCTTCTTCTTTTCCTCTGTATTCTTACTACAACCTTATGAAGAGGGCTATATAATACATCTAGTGGGGGAATATCAGTCACCTTGAGGATAATCTCATCAGTTGGATTTTTAGGAATGATTTATGTGTCTTGGGAGATCATCTCAGGAGTTTCAATGATTTCCTTTGTTGAAACTATTTGTTCCTGTGGAGTCTAGAATTCTGTATTTTTCTGTGATGATAATGCCTCTGGAGTATTTGCGAATGCATTGCTGAATGAAGTACATATTTTATCTAATTCACTTTGATTTTGTGAATTTGATTGTTTTGATCTAATTTCTTGAATTTATTAATCATATAACTGGTAATCAAAACATCCTGTGGAATATGTCTGAGTCTCTATTCTTTGAATTCATTGAATTTCTGTATTTCTTTTGGATTCAGGTTCAATTTGACAAAATTTAGGATTTCTTCAAAAGTCCTGGCATATTGCAAAATATCTTCAAATTTGTCATCAGTGTGTACAATAGGTTTGAGTTTGACTGACAAAGTGAATTTGTTAGCAACCTTTTATGGGTCAAACAACCTGGAGGGTAAAATAGGGAGCTTTAACAGCTCAATATTCTGACATTCTTTCAATGTGTGATTAAAATTGCTGAGTGTAAATGAACCACATGAAATTGGAAAACTTGGCCATAAAGAATTTTTACTGTCTTTCAAATATTTAGTGAGTCCATTACCAACTGTTTGGTAAGTGACTTCTCTTGCCATCAACTTATCTGAAACATATAATGGAAGAATATGCAGGGGAGCGGAGCTTCCAAAAATTCTAATATATGAAAATGATTCTTTAACAAAACTTTTGCCTATCATTTGAAAGTCGGCAAGGGCTTCCTTAGTGAACCTAGGGCTCACTGTGTCATACATAAATTGGTGTAACGGTAATACAACTCCATAGCACAACCTATGAAAATGTGGTGCATAATTATGTTCCCATATCTCTTTATGACTCAAATGTATCGGGGTAGGGTCTTTAGGGGTCCATTTCCATCCCATAACTGGAAAGTTGGTAGAAAAACATATGGCATAAAAAATATATGCACTCATAAAGAATTGGGGAACAGATTTGGAGGAATAATTTCTGGTTTGGCAATATTCATTAATTGCCTTAACTAGATTATCTGAAAGGATAGTCACCCAATTCATTATGAGGGAATTAATAGAGGAGTCAATTAGGGGAAGCCAATTTATGGAGAACTTGGTATTATCAGGTAAACCATATAATCTGAATAAAATTGCTGCTGCAAAGTTACAAGGGTTTGATAATGACGCGATAGGATACATACCGATTTTCTCATATTTGGACTTGTTGTCTAATTTCCTCCAACCTTGAATTGACTTGAAGGGGTCTTGGTTCTTCTCAGCAAACTTTGCAACAAACTGATTGTTGTAGGTATCTTGCGGGTTGGGCAGCTTATACATGATTTTCAGATCTTCAGGTCTGAAAGAACCTAGAATCTCATCCTTGCAGGTTCTCAACTGTCTGTCTTCAATCACTGATTTATTAAGCACCCATAGAATCATGTCGGTATATGGAAGAAGAGTAGCTCTTGCTGCTATTCTATGGAGGAAAGAACATGCAATATCTTTGAATTGTAAATCTGAAGGTGTTGCATTATCGACAATCGCCATTACTTCCACTACTTCTGGCTCTTTCTCTCCAAGTATAGTGTAAATAATTTTCCATTTGGTAGCTCCTCCATCAGTAGTGCAGACAGTATCAGAGACTATAGGTGCCATTCTTGTTTGTTCGAATTCTGCAACAATCTGTTTGTCGTGTTTCTGAATAACTTTGCGGATGGACATATATTGAAAGGAAATCCCTATTAAAGACAGATTAAATGATCAAATGATAGAAGATCTATTGAAATGATCTATTTTGAAATGAAAAATCTGGAAAACAACTATATCATTAATTAATCATGACGCATCCATAACTGTTTACATTGGGATGATAAAACATAATTAATACTTTCTGACATGATTTATTTTGTGTAAAAACCTTTATTCAAACCTGTCAGATCAATCGCATCGCGCCCTTTGAACCTGTCTTAATAATGTGTATTGCCTTTTGTTTATGCGATATGCGATTTCGCGAAATCGCAAAATCGCAGTATCACAATATCGTAGTTTCGTTAAGAATTGCTTAAATTCTTGCAGTGTAAATCTGCGATATGCAATTTATTATGTCACTTGCGAAATTTCAAATCGGCGATTGCAAAATTGGGATTTCGCTGATTTATTTTTTTAACTAAGAAACGATTTGTGCGAAATTGCGATTTACGATAAAAATGTTTTTATTTAAAAAGCGTTGATGTTTTTTGGAGTTTGATTTTTATCAAAAGACAAAAACACTTTTATAAAAAGGGTCCCTGTTTCTATTTATGAAAGGTCTAAATTATTTTAAAAATAAAAATGGGGGAAGTTGTTGCATAACACAACAATTGGCGATTCACTTGGGAGAACCAGATATCTCTGATTGGTTTATTTTGACATTTCTAAACTTTCAAAACGAAGAAAAGATATAAGAATTAATATAATATAATTCATGAATTAAACAATATTTTTTCAAAATATAATCTATTTACCTATCTCATTTCTTTTAAATTAACTCCTTCAGTGAAAATATATAGGTATCTATATCAGTCAGTACTTAGATTTAAAAAGATAAAGTAGGTTTTCTCTAAAATTGGTTTCATATAGATTTTTACTCTTTTATCACAGATAGAGCCACTGTTGCCAATACGCATTTATAGCCTCGACAGGGTTATATTTTAACCAATAATGATTCATGGTCCCATCCAAATTTGATTTCTTATTTTAACATATAATTATGACATATCATTAAATTTATTTTTCTTGATACATTTCCAAAATCATTGTCTAGGTTTGGTAGTATGATAATGACAATGTCATTCACTGATAGTAATTTAGACTGAATAAGCTGGCTCGTGATGAGACCCCTTGTCTATTTATTTTTTATAATAATATAGCTATTACCCTGTTATAGTATGCAGTCTTGGTAATATCAGTGTACATTATTTCTCTATGATCATGATAAACAAGCTCGTGATGAGACTTATTTTCTTTTGAATTTATTCATTATATATATTTCTTTCTTATTTTTATTTTATTTTTTTAATATTTTTAAAGAAGAAATTTTATCAGATGGGATCAATGATTAGCTCGTTTAAGAGTTATGGATGATAATTGTAGATTTGATAGATACTTTTTTGTAGAGAATCCTTACTAAGTTAAAAATTTCATTTTCTGACTGTTACATAATAACTATATTTTATGATATCTAGAGTCTTTTTCGGAAAGAAAATGCCTTCAGTAAATTTCAATTTATCTTAAAAAAAAAATAAAGTTTATTCATTTCTCATCATTATAGTCATGTTTTTCTTTACTTATTTATAGAAGTGAAAGATCAAAATAATTTATCAGAAAATTTGAAAATTTGAATGAACCAATGATGATACTATTTTCAACTTTTATTTTCCTAAAGAAAAAATAAAATTTAAAAGCTTGATTTTCTAAGAAAAATATTTTTTGAGAATTTGACCATTTACAAGCAAGGAATCTTTCCTACTTGATAAATCTTGTAGGAAAAAGGTGGATAAGCCTATTTTTTCGAGGATTTGAAATGGACCAAGCCATAATCTTTGGAATTTGGTATGCTTACCTTTTTCCTCATGTGCCTTATCCCATTTTAAAATAAGATCTCCTATTTAAAAAAATTTTGAACTAGCGGATGATGTGTCAAATGAGGTTTTCACTATTTGTTGATGATGAGCCTGTATAGCTTTAGATTTTTCTCTTTGTTCTTCCATTTTAAGAATTTGATCTTGTGTAAGTTGAAGTGAAGATGAACGATTTTCATCAGTAAACTGAACTAAAGTCAATGATGGTATTGTTATAGGTCAATTTGGGCACCATTCCCAATGACTTGGTTAACTGGACATCATCGCTAGGACCAATGATCAAGGGTCTATCATTCCCTATCATTTCATTTGCTGCATGCTCTAAGACAAGAAACAAGAAAAATCAAGCAAGACATTCATCAAGAAAAGGTTTCCATGGTTTGAAGCTTATTATATAACATATGAGAGCTCACCAACATAGGCTCTAAGGGGCCTAAGTGCATTGACTATGCAAGTAGCCCCATTCAAGGCTGCTCTACAAAGCACTTCCTGACATTCATAGGTGTGTTGGTCACATTGGGAGCGAAATTCTCATTGTTCCGGAATTTCCACTTGGACAATGCCTTCTAGAAGAGTTCACATGTGTCAAGCTTCGTATCCAAGTGCCCATTTGACATCTACATGATTGGAAACATGTCTTGCCTATTATTGGAAAGTAATTAATTTCAAAACAACATACAGTTCATCTATAAATTGAGCGTAGATCTAAGTGCTTGAGGAGGAAGAATTTGAGTAGAGAAATGCTGGAGAATTTTCAATTGAGAGCTAGATTTGTGAAGCTGCTGCTGGAGAGATTTATACTGTGATGAGGTTTGGGAACATTTCTGGAAGGTCACTTCAAATCAGTCATTAGGTTGTAACCTCTCCTTCTATCATCAATAAATAGTACTGCTTATTTTTCCCTATATGCATATGTATTGACTTTGATTTTCCATATTGCAAGATCTTGTTTGAAGTATATGGTTTATGCTTTACTGATTTAGCTAACTAGCTTGAATAGATATCTATATTATTACATCTTCTCTTTTTTCAGTGTTCTTTCTTGCAGGAAGCATTCAGCTCACAAAACGCTTTAATTTTAAGCTGCAACGAAAGCGACAAAAGGAGCCATTTTTAAGCCTCCAATCCTCTCTGTGTATCTATTCTGAGTTAGGAGAAAGAGTCATATAGTCTTTCACTCGTTGTTTTAGACTAGCACCTGTCTAGGGAAGCGTGATTTATCCGTAATTCACAATTCTGGCCCAACAAATTGGCGACTTTACTGGGGAGAATTTCTCTTATTTCTAGGTGTATAAGCCTCTGATTTTATTTGTTTATCCACCCAGCAGTTGTTACACATAAATATTAAACTTTTTTAGAGCTTAATTTGCAAATACAGTGAGTCAAATAGTAGCATTTTTCTTTGTATACTGCACCCAACGCACCCTTAGACTGGACACAGTGCTTTGCAGAGCACTGTCCCCCTTCCTAGCCTGCATTGCAGAGCACTGTCTTCCCTTGGAGACTGCGTTGACTCCTGAAAGTACCCAAATTCCCTTGAATTTGACATTGCAACTTGCTTCAGTTTTGTTTGCTGCTGTGTTCTGAAAATTTTGATGCTCAATTGACTAGTGACTCTATATACTTCTTCTCCTTTGACTGAAAATTTGTTCAATGTTTGTTTAATTTTTTTTTTTCTTTGTCAATGACAATTTTATTTCAAAGTATTTTTTATGGTCGCATTAAGAATCATTTTCTTTCGAAATAGGAAATTGTCGTAAATTCTTCATTTCCTTGATAGGAGAAATTGTTGTTGAAATCCTCGTTTTTCCTTCAAAAGAGAAATTGTTGTCTGTATTCTTCGTTTCTTTAAAGCAAAAATCATTTGAATTATTGATCTAGTGCACCTAGTTTATTTTCTGCATTCATAACATTAAGGAAACTGAAAAGAAAAACTTGCATTTGCATGTGGAATAATGTGTGTTTTGCAAAACGAACATTAGGAAATCTGCATTTAGTTTGTGATTCATTTATTTGTTTGTTCACAACTTATTTTCTCTCTTCCCTTAGTAGCTAGGTTATTCATTGAAAAAGCTGAAAGTGAAAGATTGTTTATCATCCTTAGCTTGCATTTTAGGAATTTCATACACATCATCACGGTGAACCTTTGAAAGGAAAATTGTTAAGAAAGATCAACATAAAATTAATCTCAATTTACTTAACAACGCATTGGAACCATAACGATAACATTTAGAAGGTCTAGGCTAGAGACATGCTCTGGCATCATAAAACATAGCAGTTGTTGTTAACTTGTCTGCGGTACATTCCTAGTGTGATACCTCACTCCATGTACGTAAGTATATCATAGCTCATCCATGTACTTTCGGGTATATCAGGCAGTGTTACAATACGATAAGTATAATGGGGTGCTCTCACTGTGCGTTTTCACACTAGACAACACTAATACGGACTTGGGCCTCCATGTACCTTCGGGAATATTTGGGAGGGAAAATTTTAGGTGCTATCCATTCGTAGTGAACCGAGTCGGCCGCCTTGAAATTGTGATACATCGAACACAACATTCGGGGAGATTACTTGCTTGTACTTCTTGGTTCGCCAGGAGGTATTCTATAGTTCACAATTTCTTGGTAAACCCTTTTTCCTAGCATTACCCTTTTTTTGTTTTTTTATTTTTTTGGATAAAATAAATTAGTAATCGTGGAAGAAAAAAATCCTATCCCCCGTCGTTCGCATATATTAGCTTTAAAACGACTTTTACCACCAGAAGTTACTTCTGGTAGGCGAAGGCGATCACGATCTCCCAAGTCAAGTACAATCCTTACCTCTGGAGAAACATCATCTTTTAAACCAGAGTTAGATCAAATTGTTTCCACACATCCCTGCTAGCTTACTGTTGTCAAAATGGAGTCTTCACAGCTACCCGTGGTCACGATCCATTCAATCGCTGAGACCATACCTCCTAGACCCGATTTTGTTCAATCACAAATTGATCCAGATCCTGTCTCTTATTTTACAGAACATCTGAATCTTGAAGTCGAACAACCGGAAGTTGTTCCTACCTTGGTCATCCCACAAACTTCTATAGCTATTGAAACTCCTATATCACACAGTCAACCGTCTGAAATATATTTTGGGCCAGACGATGAAGTTCTTCCTCCTGGTTTAATTGCGATTGAAGAAATCCCACAAGACGATACACCTTTAAATCCAACCCATTTTTGGGTGGACCTTTACCTGTACCAGTCTTTTCCTCAATCATTTCCACGTGCTTTTGTTGATCCTATTGCCATTCAATCTCCCGTCGATTTTCGAGGGTATACATTTGGTCAAACAACCATGTCTAAACCAACATCTTCGGTTGGGTCTGCTGTTCCAATTACGTTAGCTCCTACCCTCGCTACTCTGTCGATGTTCACATCCTCACCAGAGTCATATTGTCACGGTGGCCCTTTGGTCCCAACAGGTTACAAATCATTATCTGGCACTTTCTCTGGTGCATCTTCACGTTCATGGTCTTTTCCAATCTCATCATCTGGTGTTTTAACTGGTAGTCCTATAGTTAGTACTGAACGACTTGATTCATACATAAATCATTAGGGCGATATCAAGTCGGTCCTTTTGGGTCAATTCCTTTAAATACCATATCAACTGGACTCCCAACATTTGGGGAACAATATTTTCTATCTAATTATCCTCCTTATGTTGGGGGGCAACCTTTGGTCACCCAATATGATAGTACTCAGTCACTTTTTGGTCAAACTAATGTTGACATGAATGTTTGTCAATGACAGCCCACTCTACCTATCCAACCACAAACGGTTGTACACTCGTACCAACCGGTTCAACCTATTACACCCATTTCATTACCACTTGTTAATACATCTATACCCCTGTTACAGAATCAAAATATTGTACATCAACATTATCAGGTGAGTTCTTTGACTCAATATCATCAAATGTTGGGTCCACAGACTCAAAATCCTTTGGTTAATTTACAACAACTTGTATCAAGAATCATTTATTCACAAGCTGGTTTACCATTTTATGGGATGTCACAAACGCAACCTAGTTATATATATCAACCGAATCCAACTTATACTAACTTGGGTTATAACATTGGTGGACAGACCCCTTGGCAGCCACAAGCACAAATTCTTCAAACTTCATTTCAACAAGTATCATATCCAGGTTTTGGTCAATATAATTCTCAAGCGTTTGCTATGCAAAACAACCCCTGTCTGGGTTACCAGTAGCAAATTTCGTATGCTGGTGCTCAAATACCTGTTGCCCAAGAAATTCCATATTACCCTGGTTATGCTCAACCTGACCTTAATCGACAGTTTCCTTTTTTTGCAACCTTATAATTACCAGATTTAAACCGGTTAACCAATGATCCTATAAATTATGCTCCTTGGTGGCCGATGATACCTCATAAATTACCCTCCGATATTCCTAAATTTAATGGAAACCCTGGAAAAGATCCGTCAACTCATGTCATGACTTATCATTTAAGGTGTTCATCAAATTCCCTGAATGATGATTCTATTCGACTACGTCTTTTCTAGCATACACTTACAGGTTCAGCTGCTAAATGGTACATTGAGTTACCTAGAGCTTCTTTTGAAAATTTCACTGCTTTAGCTACTGTATTTTTGACCCATTTCCAGTTACCGATCTGATACAAAACTGGAATGAAACTCTTGACCAACTTCAAAAATACTAATGCTATTCACATTTCCGATCATATTCATGAGTGGCGTCGCCATCGACGAATGGTTAAGACATTTGTTCCTGATCAACTCCTTGCTAAATGGTTCATTAAGTCCCTATTACCATCTATAACTGAGGATTTAGCTAAGGGTGGCATCGTCACAGAAGAGCAAGTTATCGCTCGTGCCCAATATTTAGACTTGATTTACACTCAGTCTGGCATGCTCTATGAAAAAATTCCTAATGTGTCGCGATCTAATTTCAATGTTCCTCCTCAAATAAAGGATTCTCATGCCGAAGACGGCTTGATAGGCACTGCAAACATACACCACACTACTGCATCTGATCCTGCTCCTACTTCCGAAATTAATTCCGTGTCATTTGACAAAGGCAAAAGTGACAAGCAACCAGGAGGTAAGAAAAAGGGGAAATAAAAGAAAAATCAAACTTCTAACCCAGAGGAAAGATCATCTGATCAACCGTCTGGACCACAGAAACCTCATTATCCATGCATAATATGTAACGAGGAGCATTTTGTTAGGAATTTCCCTCACTGTTCTGAAGTCTCAAAAATCATCAAGACTTCAAATGCATCAGCTGTGTTGACAAACCCATTTTCAAATCCAGACACTAATTTGGTTGCTATGGATCTAGCTACTAGTTCCAAGTGTTAATGTTATCCACCACAAAACCTTCACAATATATTTTGGTATTGACGCAGAATAAAGACTATGGTAGTTCGGCCATTGATCAACCTACTACCTCGACAACGAATCCATCTACTGAACCAGTACCACCTAATGTTATTCCTGAATTGACAATTAAGCCATCGAAGGGAGTGGAGTAATTCATAAATCGACATATAATCCTCGAGCAAGAGCTACACAAAATTATAATATAGTTGAAGATTTGGCTCAATCCCCTTCAGCTATGTCTGCTCTTGAGGTATTACAAAATTTTCCCTCCCAGAAGCAGGCTTTATTTTCGGCCATTGGTGGAATTGATCCGACTGATTCTAATCTTGTCGTCTTTAACCATATGGGCTATGTGCCGCAATTACCAGCAGAAATGGCATTCTCCATACAAGTTAATGTTCTCAATCACCTTGTTCATCGCACTATTATTGATGAGGGAGCATCTACTTGTATTATGTCTCTAAACTGTTGGAAGTCACTTGGCTTGCCGCGATTATCGCAATCATCAACGACGTTGAAGGATTTTGATGGAAGAACATATAAACCCTGTGGTATTATCAATAACATGCATGTTGAACTAGGGGGAAAAACAATGAGTATTGATGTCGAGGTTGTTGACAGACCCCTTGACTATAATATTTTACTTGGAAGACCATGGGTATATGCAATGACTTCCATTGTTTCTACATACTTTAGAATGATAGCCTTTCCACATAAAGGTACAATCACAATCATTAATCAATTATCCTTTTTGCCTCCACTTCGCAGGTAACTGGAAGCATTTCGTTTGTTCAATTACCCCAACTATAAATTCAAAACATTGGTGTAGGACTCTTAAAGGATTCCACTCTTATGAGAACCTTTGCATTACCGTCGCCTGCGATGTCGGCAGAAATTGCAAGTATAGAGACCTGCTACATGATCTCTTCCACTCTATCTGGCTTAAGGGAGAGTACAGGTGATTCTGATATTTCTACATTGGATGATGTTTTACTGCCCAACCCTATTGAGCTGGCATAGCAATCAATATATTTGGCTTGGGCGGAAAATCCAAAATCAGTGTCGCCGAGTGTTTGGGTTGATCGTTCCTTAGATTTTGGTACTCCATCTAATCCATTTTCCTTAAAAAATTTGACAGATGAAAATATTTTAGAAGCTATGATGTCAGAAGGAGAACCATGCTAAGATTATCATCATCATTTCCATATTATTGATTATGAATAAATAATCTCAGTGGACTATATCACCCATCCATCAAAACTTTCTTTTCGAATTCTTTTCCAATTAATGCAATCTATTTTGAGCGAAACTTGTCAAATATCGAAGAAACTATTTCTATCGATATTCGACCAAACCTGGCATTGTAGAAAATATTCATGTCGGTGTATCTTGTTCTCCATCAGAACTTGATTCATATCGCTCTCTTTTTCATGAATTTCGTGACTTATTCTCTTGGTCTTACGAGGAAATGCCAAGCATAGATACTAGTATAGTTGAACACACTATTAATATGTATTCTGATGTCAAACCGGTGCATCAATGGCTTCGTCCTGTTCATCCAAAGGAAGCTGTTGCCATCAAAGTAGAAGTTGAAAAAATTTTGCGTGCTGGTTTCATTTACCCTGTTCTGCTAACTGAGTGGGTTTCCAATATCGTTCCTGTTATGAAAAAACAAGGAACCATTAGAGTGTGCGTCGATTATCGGGATGTTAATCATGCTTGTCAAAAAGAAAACTATCCTACTCCCTTTATCGACCAAATTATTGACGATTGTAATGGATGTGAAATATTCTCGTTCATGGATGGATTTTCTGACTACAATCAAATCAATATCCGCCCAGATGACCAACATAAGACAACATTCATCTGTCCTTGGGGCACATTCGCATATAGGAAACTTCCATTTGGTTTAAAGAATGCTGGGGTAACTTTTCATAGAGCAATGGATTATTCTTTCAACGACATCTAGCACATTGTTCAACCATATCTAGATGATTTACCAGTGCATTCACGAATTTTGACTGGTCACCCGATGCATTTGAGAGCATGCTTTCGACACTACAAGATACACCTTAATCCACATAAATGTGTGTTTTGTGTTGGTTCTGGTCGAGTACTCGAATTTTTAGTCTCAAAAGAGGGAATTCGAATAGACCCATTGAAGGTTCAGGCCATTCTTGATTTGCCTACACCATCAAAATTACTTCAGATACAAAAACTTCAAGGAAAGGCTAACTTCTCGAGAAGGTTCATTCCAAACTATGCCGAAATGGCTAAAGGATTTACTCGATTATTGAAAAAGGGGGTTCCCTTCCATTGTGACCAAGTTGCACAACCTTCTTTTGATCCTGTCAAGGACCATCTTTTCCGAGCATCATTAATGTATCCTCCTAATTTTCAAAATGATTATTTCCTATATATTGCCACGGCTGAAACGACCATCACTATGGTTTTGGTCCAAGTAGAAGATGGAATTGAACATCTGATCTATTATTTGAGTCATAATCTCAATGATATGGAAGTTAAGTACTTGTACGTGGAAAATATTGCCTTGGTAGCTGTTCAAGTTGTCCAAAGATTTCGCCATTATATCCTGCTTCGAAAAACAACAATATTTTCAGATTGCAACCCCATGACTTATATCTTATCACGTCAATTGCTGGGGGGAAAATATTCAAAATGGATTGTCATTTTGTAGAAATTTTATTTGTAATTCATCAAATACAAGTCAAAGAAGTATTTAGTATGGTTATATTATTGTTGTAGTCGACTATTTTACCAAATGGGCTAAAGAGATGCCTACATTCAACAACACAAGACAAACAACTACATTGTTTTTATTCAACCACATTATTTCACGGTTTGGAGTCCCACAGGTTATAGTTACGGATCATGGGAAGCATTTTCGCAACCATATGATGTCTGAATTGACTACAAAGTTAGGATTTTCACATGATAATTCTACTCCTTATTATCCAAAATCAAATGGACAAGTTGAGGCTATTAACAAAATTCTTAAACGAATGCTTCAACGAATGATAGGAGTCCGTAAAAGGAACTGGCACTTGATCCTGTACTCCGCCTTGTGGGCATATCGAACCTCGATGAGAACGCAACTGTATTTACTCCTTTTCAATTTGTGTATGGTCTAGAAGCTATCTTACCAATCCAATGCGAAATATCATCGTTAGAAATCGCGATAGACTTGTTACCTAACACCTCAGAAGAAGAAGTGTGTCTCCTTAATCTCATCCATCTTGATGAAATGCGTCGTGAAGCCCAATTGGCCAACGAAGCACATAAGAGATGTATAAAGGCGCAATACGACAAAAATTTCCAGCCTCGCATCTACTCAGAGGGCGACTTGGTCCTTCTTTATGATCAAGAAGCTAATATAATAGGTACAGGGAAATTTGAACCATTATGGCATGGCCCCTATATTGTCAAAAGAGTTCTTGCTAAGGGTGCCTACGAGTTAGTTGATTACGATGGGATTCCATTGGCACAGCCTAGAAATGGGTTGTATTTGAAACGTTACTATGCTTAATCATGAGCGTAGTAATTTTTTGTATTATATTGTATATATGTTGTTGATTTGCATTCACTATCTTAATTTGTTTTTAGAGTTTTCTTGATGTTAGTAATCCGCTTTACATTTTGTGGCAGATGTTTGAATCTTCGGAACCATTTGTTGGATATGATGATGGTGCTATTTGCAGTACACAGAATTTATCCTCTGCAGCGTGGGCCATTTTCGCTCCGAACGACGAGTTAGTGAGTTTTCAAGGGATTTTTATTGGTAGATCGATGAAAAATATCGTTGAGTATAGCGCGTTGATCGAACTTCTCTCTGATTCCATTTAATTTGGTATTAACTGCATAATCATGAGGTTAGACTCACAACTTGTGGTATTACAACTTACTAGTATTTATACTGTTAGAAATCCAACACTTCTTACATTGTTCCTAAGAGTTCGACTTTTGGAAAGACATTTTGATTTTGTTCAATATCAATACATTTCCAGAAATTTGAACACTTTAACTGATTCATTAGCTAATCAAGTTTTAGATAGACATTTCCGACATAGGTAAAGAAAACATTCACATCATTGAACATGATTGCGCATTTAACATAGGAAAAACTCTAAAATCATATATATAGATAGTTATAGGTTTTTACAAAATTTGTGCCCAAGACACATTGGTCATCTGACCTCAAAATGTATGCAAAAAATCAGAAGTAAACTAGTGGTGCTCATGGTAACATGCTATAGATCTAGGAATTCTACAAAGAAACTGCATCCAACGGTTAGGAACCCCAATAGTGTGTCGCTGCAGTTGCATGGGAAGCTCTTCGATCCAGCAATCCGGAATCCCAAAGGTCAACCCCTCTATGTGCTGCTGAAGCTCAGCCAAAGTCTCAGCCATATCAAGGTCCTGAAGGACTACTCTCCCAACAGCCCTCTCTGTTGGCGCATCTGCTTCGCGCTTTGGTTCCTCTACTGGTTGAACACGACCGATATCTGCATTACATCAAACATTTAGTTTAGTCTTGGAAAGAAATAAAAACACAAAAACGTTGTATAAACCTTAGAAAAATCAAAAAACATGGTAAAAAAATTCTTACCTATTGCACCCCACTGAGCGCCTTCTAGTAATACTAAATCTGGATCTCCTCAGAAGTCAACGCCTGCGTATGTGTACTCATCGATGGCGATGATCTATTTCCGGAACCAGGCGAAGAATGCAGTAGAGAACACAACGGTCGATTAGCCTACATGTCGACCCATGAGTTCTACCCATCTCTACATTCGAGGATCTCTAGGACTAGATGTATCCAGTGTTACATGCTGTGGCTGCATCAGTGGAATCTGGTCCAAAGCGAAAGAGATAAGGATTGAACCATAACTGAAATTTTTCTTCCTTCCTCCCTTTTCTTTATTTAGTTGTTCCTTTATCTGAGATAGAATAGCTTCAGACCAATTGAAGACTGTTGGCTCTAAGCACTCTACCACATACTGCATATATGATCTGTTCACTACATGTAGTGTAACAGTGCCAACAAGTTTAGCGATTGTAAAAAGGATGGTTCTCACAGGAAAATCCCTAACATTCCAGATGTTTGTTTTTCCATCTTTGCTAGGTTCTGCCCCTGGATAGCAATACTGCATAACATAATCCCTCACTGTCTCTCTTCCAACGGTAGACCCTGTGAGAGAAATGGGCAAACCTCTCCTCAACAAACCTGTGAGAAAACACACATCCTCAACTTTTATGGACAACACTTGATTTTTTATGTGAAATGCCTCTATCACCAGATCCCATGCTCGAACTAAGAACTCCAAGAGTTCAATTTGTTGCCTCATTCCCGACAATTTGAAGTACTTAAGTAGTCCACAATCTCTTAGGGCTCTTACAGTACCCGGATCATTCAAGGCATTCATATCTTGTTCTTTATGTTCTCTTTCCATCCATGTAATCGTAATTTTAATCAGATGGAAACCTGAAATACAACCATAGGATCCATTAGATTCCATTCATTGCAAAAAACTAGGCAAATTTTGGGGACAACAATAAAACCAAAAACTTAAATTGCGCCCAACGCACTCCCTGGGCTGAGACAGTGCATTGCACATGCAAGTACCCTTCATTTTACCTGCTATGCAATGTAGGTTTCAACATTCAGGGGTGCGTTGCCCTCATTTTGAGCAGAATTTACCCTAGGGGCCTTAAAACCCTAAAAATTTGCAAGGAATGGAAATGAAATGAATACTAAAGGGAAGAGGAGGTTCATGGTACTAACCTAGATCAAACGGCGATGAAATCCATCCACAGAAATGACCGCCATCAACGACTGAAGTTTGGGGGAAAAATCAGGTTCAACACTCCAAAATGCAAATCGTAACTATGGAATGGTAAAAATGAATAGTGAAACTACTTTATATAGTCATTTCATTGTTTGAAAATTAAATTTATTGCTATGACTATAGTTTTATTATGTTTTTATCATGAAACAGGTATTTTTAATCCATTTGATGTTGTTCTGAACAGGAAATACAACTGATGAATAAATTAGTCATGCAGATTTATTTCAAAGAATGACTTGACCACAAAGCATAATTTTTCTCCTTATTTTTCGAGCTTTGTTAAAAATGCAAAAGGATTTGAAGTGTGCTTTTATCTCTTTTTCGAGCTTCGATAACAGCGAAAAAGGAACCCCTGGAGTCTTCTTTAAGCTCTTTTCAGACTCCAATAATGTGAAAATATTATCGAGCACTTGTCTTTTCGAGCTTGTTAAAGTAAATGAATTGATATCTACTCAGTATAAGTTTAACCCTTTTCCAGACTGAGATGGATTATTTACGAAAAAGGAATACCTTGGTTAAACATGACCAAAGAGGTTCTTTCAGATATTATTTTACACTTTTTCGGATCTGAGAGACAAATTTACGAAAAATTACTTTTGGAGTTCTCTTTCGTCCTCTTTTTCAGACTCTCTAAATATGAAAAAGGACCGGGCTATCACTGTCATTAAGCTCGTTAAAACATAAAATAACGATGGGCTTGTCGACCATGGAAAGAATCGAGTTTCATTCATCGCTAGACTTGTTAAATTATTAAATAGCGATACATTATTCACCCGAAGGGTTGAATTATAGATCAAGCACATGTTATCCTCCTCAAGCTTGTTAAAAAACAAAGAGGTACTGGTCGACAAATGACTGGGGAAAATTTGGGAAAGTAAGCAAAATTTCTCTTTGGTAGCAAGTCGCCCTTGAACATGACACTTCTTTCACTCCATGTTCATGACTGTTTGGGTTGGGTAATCATATTAACGGTTCATTCACACCTATGGTTCATCATACCTTCACTTCGGTTTTGGGTAAATTCTTCCAACTCATTACAGTATCGCCGATATGTTCAAGAGAAGTCATCTAGTGATTAAAAACTCATCCTTCTACAATACTCATAAACCTTCATTTTCATGACCATCATCCCTGAAAATTGCTATATCAAGTCATACCCTTGTCTCCGAAATCAATAAATCCAGTTTTGTAATAAGGTGACTTCCTATCAATGACAAATCAATATCCAGAAAGTTCACTTAGAAACATCATATTCCAGTACCATGAGGCTTGTTATAGCATCGACAAGATCCTTGCTTCTGGACTTTTGACCGAAAGATTTTGTTTGGCATTTGACATCAAATAATCTATTCACGCCTTACGAAATGTACTGTAGTACCTTAAGGGCCATTGACATTAATGGTGGTTCTCTTGCGTTTGTTAACAACACACATCATTGGCTGGCAATCAAACGATGTCTTTCCATGTTTGACTACAAATCATATATTCACATGGCTATACTTGTACCCGAATGATCGAGTGAATGAGATAGGAAGACCCCTGATCTAGTTTCAGCCATCTAGGCTGCGATTTCAGGATTGTTTTACACATCATCTATACGATGACCTTGCATATAGATTGTCATCCAAACATGGGCATATATCTATAGGCATGTCTGCATCTGGGCAACATTCCAATGAAGACGACTTTTTGAATTATGTACATGTTATTAGATTGTTTTATGTGCTAAACATGGGAATGCTTACCCTCAACAATTATGATCAAAAGAGGATATATCATGATGTAATGTATTGTAATATTGATGCAGGTGACCACTTCGCTTCGTTTCTAGACTCATCACACTGTAAATCATCTCAATCAAATGTTCTTATTATTTGGATCTCATGCTTTAGGGGGCAATTGTTATAGGTCAATTTGGGCACCATTCCCAATGATCTGGTTAACTGGACATCATCTCCAGGACCAATGATCAAGGGTCTATCATTCCCTATCATTTCAGTTGCTACATGCCCTAAGACAAGAAACAAGACAAATCAAGCAAGACTTTCATCAAGCAAAGGTTTCCATGGTTTGAAGCTTATTATATAACATATCAGAGCTCACCAATGCAGGCTCTAAGGGGCCTAAGTGCATTGCATATGCAGGTAGCCCCATTCAAGGCTGCTCTACAAAGCACTTCCCGACATTCATAGGTGCGTTGGTCACATTGGGAGAGAAATTCTCATTGTTCCAGAATCTCCACTTGGCTAGTGCCTTCTAGAAGAGTTCACATGTGTCAAGCTTCGGATCCAAGTGTCCATTTGACATCTACATGATTGGAAACATGTCTTGCCTATTGTTGGAAAGTCATTGATTTTAAAACAACCTACAGTTCATCTATAAATTGAGTGCAGATCTAAGTGCTTGAGGAGGAAGAATTTGAGCAGAGAAACACTGGAGAATTTTCAATTGAGAGCTGGATTTTTGAAGCTGCTGCTGGAGAGATTTATACTGTGATGAGGTTTGGGAACATTGCTGGAAGGTCACTTCAAATCAGTCATTAGGTTGTAACCTCTCCTTCTATCATCAATAAAGAGTATTGCTTATTTTTCCCTATATGCATCTGTATTGAATTTGATTTTCCATATTGCAAGATCTTGGTTGATGTATATGGTTTATGCTTTACTGATTTAGATAACTAGCTTGAATAGATATCTATATTATTGCATATTTTGCTGTTTCAGTGTTCTTTCTTGTAGGAAGCATTCAACTCACAAACCGGTTGAATTTGAAACAACAACGGAAGTGACAGAAGGAGCCATTTGGAAGCGACTGAACGAGTAAGCCTCCAATCCTCTCTGTGTATCTATTCTGAGTTAGGATAAATAGTCGTATAGTCTTTCACCTGTTGTTCTAGACTAGCACATGTTTAGGGAAGCGTGATTTATACGTTTGTGGGTAGAACTGCTTCTTTCCCATAAACTAACATAAATAGAGAAGTACCTATTGAGGCTTTCTGGTTGATTCTATTTTCCCACAGAGAAAATAATAGTGCTTTATGCCAATTTTTATGATTTTGTTCTACAGTTCGTTTGATGATCTTGATGAGGTTTTTATTTGTAGATTCAGCTAATCCATTACCTTGTGGATAATAATTAGCTGAGTATTTTAATTTAAAACCTCTTTTCAAAGCGAATTCTATCATGGAATTTCTAGAAAAGTAAGATGCATTATCAAATATCAAAGCTGATGGGAGACCAAACCTGATGATTATAAACTGATCAATAAAATCTGTAATACTCTACGTATTAACCACCTTTAATGGGATAGCTTCTACCCATTTTTTGAAATAATCTGTTGTAGTTAGAATATACTTATGCTACTTATAAGAGTTTGGAGTTATTTCACCTATAATATCTAACCCCCATTGTTCAAATGGTTGTTGGATATTTACTGGTTGTAATGGAAATGTTGCTTTTCTTTCTCTTCCTGCTGCAGTTTGACACACTTTTCATTTTCTTGCATATTCATGTGCATCTTTAAATAGAGTTGGCCAATAGTAGCCATCATGCAATATTTTATGAGCTATGGTGTCTCCTCCGAAATGACCTCCAGCTGGTCCATCATGTAATTCCCGCATTACTTTTCAGCTTCAGTTTTTTCTAAACATCTTAATAATACATAATCATAATTATTTCTAAATAAAAAATCATCTATGAGTTTATATTGATTTGCTTTAAGTCTCAGAGCACACTTTGCTGTGTAATTGAGATATAATGGAGCATATCCATTTTTCAAGAAAATTTTTAGATTAGCATATTGTGACTGAGAATCGTTTAGGCTTACCTCAGGCAGTTGCATTTCATTTGATTGATCTTCTTCTGTTGATGTATGAGAAGCTCTAGTTAACATCTTGCAAAGACCTTGTCCTTTAACAATTTTAGCAGGGTGTATCTCTTCATCATATTCTTGAAGTGCGGTAATCCAATTTTCTCTCTTCTCTCCTACTTCTTGTTGGATTAATAATTGCCTTACCGATGAGTAAGGTACTATTATTTTAGTATGTGTTTTTAGGAGAAAGTGTCTAAAATGTTTCAAGGCTTTAAATACAGCATAAGTTTGTTTTTCCACAGCTGAATAATTCAACTCAACACCTTGTAGGTTAGAACTAAAAAACACAATTGGTGCTTCAATGTTTTGATCGTTTAACTATGTTAAAACTGTTGCGTATGATATGTCGGAAGAAAATGTGTATAATATAAATGATTTAAGAAAATCAGGAGTTGTTAAAGAGGGGGCTTCTATGATGGATTTCTTATTCAACTCAAAAGAATTTCTCTCTTCTTTTCCGCATTTAAAAATTGAATTTTTCTTGATCATTGATTTCAGGGGTAAAATGATTTGGGAAAAATCGGGAACAAATATTTTTACAAAATTAATTTGTCCTAAAAATGATTGTATTTTTTTTTATTATGTGGTAAAGGGATTTTTTCAATTTCCTGAATTCTATTAGGGTCAATGTGGATTCCATTTTTGGAAACAATGAACCCTAATAATTTAACTTCTGTTAAGGCGAAATAAAAAATTTTTGGATTCAAGGAAATACCAAATTTTCTACATCTTTTAAAAATGTGTTTTAGGTGATTAAATGATTGCTTCTATGCTTAGAGTAAATAGTAATGTCATCTAATTATATAACAATTGAGCTATTGATTATTCCTCTGAAAGCTATATCCATAGCACGTTGAAACGTAGCACCAACATTAATCAACCCAAAAGGCATTTTTTGGTATGCATATGTTCTCCACTTTGTCCTAAATGTTGTCTTTAATCTATCATCCGAATGTATCATAATCTGATTATATCCTGAAAATCCGCCGAGGAAAGACGTCAATTCAGATCCTGCAACTGACTGTAATATCTGTTCCATGGTAGGCAAGGGAAAATTATCTTTTTGGCAAGCTTTATTCAAATTTCTAAAGTCTATGCAAATCCTAATGTCTCCATTATTTTTTCTAACTGGAATCATGTTTGACACCCATTTCGAATGTCTAACAGGAAAAATGACTTTGGCTTTGAGCATTTTATTTAACTCAGATTTAATTTGACTTTCTAAATTTGGGTGGATTTTTCTAAGTTTTTGTTGCACAGGCTTATCATCTGAGGTCATAGATATGGTGTGCTAAATTATGGAGGTATCATATGTTTTAAGATCTGAATAATCCCATGCAAAGATATCTTTATATGTTTTCAATAACTTAATGAATGACATCCTTTCTTCAGGTTCTAATCCAAGACCTAAGTTGATATTCTGAGGTTTTTCTAATGTACCAAGATTAATCAATTCAAATTTTAGAGTAGAACTCTGTGTTTTTGAATTGGTAGTCTTCTTAAACCTATCTTTCAAATCATAGACATCTTCCATTTTGACTACAGATTTAGGAATTGGATTTGATTTTTTTTATCTTCAATCTGTGAATCATGTTCATGTTCATCTATAATTTGACCTTCATAAGCTCTGTTTGACGTAAGAAAGTCTATTATATCTGCATCACTGTTAAATACTCTCCTATTTGTTATATTGTCAGGAATGGAGGGCCTAAAAATTAACTCAATGGAAAATCTGTCTGGGCTAAATTCTTCAGATGGTATAAGTCTAGATGCTACATTAGCAAGTAAATCAGCACTTGCATTTTGTAATCTAGGAATTGTGGAGATATTAAATGTAGTAAAATGAGAAGTAAGATTCTGAGCTAAAGTTTGATTATGTTTTAAATGTCCAGAAATACAATGAATTGTATTTCTGAATTGTCTAATAATTATTTCAGAATCTCCATATACTTGCAAATATTTAACATTCAATCAAATAGCTTTATATAGGCCTTGTATCAATGCTTCATATTTGGTGGTATTATTAGTGCATTGAAATTCAAGTCTACAATCTAGCATTTTTTTTTCTCCTTGTGGATTGATTAAAATGCAACCTTCTCCTGCACCATCTTCTGATTTTTAACAATCAAAGTATAGAGTCAAAAATAAAGACCGCTTTGGAATCTGATCGCTAAGATTAACACATCTAGAAGCATCTGTTTGGGAAAAGTTTTCAATTTGAGAAATAGCAGTGTTTATTGGAAAAGGTGAAACCTGAGCATTGAATGATCCAAGAAATGATTCAGCTGAATAATTTCCTATAATGTTATTAGTGAAAGCTACAGGCTCGTTTGTTCCTGCTAGTTTAGTAACTGTATTTTTCATAAATTTTTCACGTTCAATTCTGATTTGATTTGGTTTTCCATTATATGGTAGCCACATGTGTGACCAATTAGTAGCAAAATATCCATGTAAATTTTCAGACCAATCTCTGCATAGAATAAGACCATAAAATTCAGGGATGTCTGCAACCAAAATATCAATTACTTGTAGTACCTTTGGATTGGATGATAATCTAATGGATACTGACAACATTTCTCCAATGAATTCTACTTTTGTTCTATCCAATTGAACTATATGTACAACAGATTTTTGAGGAGTGATGTTCAACTTTTTACATAATGTTTGAAGAATCTCCTGAATCAATAAGACAATTATGAAAATTTTTGTTAAAAATCTCATAAGTCAAAAGTAAAGGAGGAGCGTGAGAAGTAGATCTATCACTAATTAAGACTAAATCATTAGAATTTACTTTGTTTGGAGATGATGGAGGTTTTCCCATATCTTTTGAAGCTTGAGCTATAACTGGTGATTGTATAGGATCTACAGGGATAGCCTTAAGTTCTATAAGCAAAATTTTCTGTTGTTGTTTGAGTTTGGTCATTTTTTGTAATGAAATATTTGCTCTGATCTTTTTCATATCTTTGACTATATTATATTCCATTGTATCTGAAACTATCAAAGTTTTAGAATTTGTATTAGGATCTGGTGGAATAAAATATGTCTGAATAGTTTTAGATTTTTTTAACAACTGTTTGCTCCTTGGTGGGGAGAGTTTTCTTCTTTTGATTTGATATAGTTGAATAAGAAGGAGTTTTACTTCTTGTAGATACATGCATAGCTTCTCTTTCTTCTTCTGAAGGAAGAATGAAATCCCATAACCCATTTAGTTCAACTTCTTCCTCAGACTCTGATTCTCGTTCAGATGGAAAGGGATCTTCAGTATCTTGATCGGATTCAGCATTTGAAATCACATTTGGTGGTTGAGATGTTGAAGAAGGGTTTTTCTTAAATGGACAAAATGATTTCTTAGGAGCTGAAGTTTCATCAACTTGTTTCTTTATTTCAATCATATCATTTGACATAGTCTTTAATACTTTTTGAAGACCTTCAAGATCAAATGGATCTTTCGAGGCTTTCTTTTTAGAATCTTGACTAAATGTCACTTTCTTGAATTTTCCGTCTTCTGTCTTTGAACATTTTTCTAATGCTAAAATTATTTTCTCTACAGCGAGAGCTTCTTTCATGTTATCTAAAAGGGTAGCTTTACTAGCTCTATGCACAAAAAATAGCTATATTAGAAGGTAAAGAAGAAATATACCACTCTATTTGTACATCAACAACAGGTTTAGAAGTAGTTGGAATTTTGTTTAATAACTTGTTAAATCTGGAGTTGAAATATTTGATCCTTTCCCCTGAATTTGTTTTAAGATTGGAAAGGGCGTTAATCAGGGATGAAATAGTTATATCATCTCCAAATTTTGCAAGGAAAACTTGCTCAAAAGTTGACCAAACGGCGATAGATCCTGCTAGAAGTGAAAAATACTAGGATCTTACAGATCCTTGTAAAGTATAAGGAAACAATATAACTATAATATCTTCATGAGAAACTCCATTAAGATTCATGGCCAACATAAAATTATTGATGTGTTCTTCAGCAGGAGGACCATCATCAGGATTATATTTAGGTGACCATTTTTCTGGATGATCTGGAAGAGGATTTGGATTTTCTATCAATACAACACCAAGATTCGTCCAAGGTTGAGTGGCCATAATTGGATTAGAAGTTTCTGAAGATACCAAAGTAGATCTAGAAGTAGGGGGAATGAATGAAGAACTTACAACTGGAATAGTACTACTTGTAATAGCACTAATTGTTTGAGTAGAGGAAATGGAAGACTGAGAAGATGCAGAGTGGGTAAGAGGATATGAAGAAGTGACCAGAGGAAAATTTGATGTAACTTCACTTGTATCTGACTTAGATATGCATACCAATTTTTTTTTATGAACTGGTTCAATTGGAAATTAGAAAGGTGGAATTCTGAGTCTCTCGCGTTTGGATCTAGTTAATATACCAGTTTCTCTAAATAGAGAATTAAAAATTTCTTTGGAAGTTTCTGGGTTAACAAGATTTTCAGCAGAAATAGATATTCCTTATAATTTTTGAATTAAAGACTGAATTGCAGGAGACTCAGGAGTGAATTCTGAAGCAGATGATTGACGAAATATTTGAGGAGATGAAGGGGAAGTTTCTACAATTTCTGATTTTTGAGTTGGTGATTTAGAATTTGATCGGGAAGTTGTAGGATGCTTTTGGGGAGATCGACTCTTATGAGGGCTTCTATTTTTAGGTTTATATCTATGTGTCATTCATAGTCGACCCTCCTTCTAGTGCTAAAAATGTTGAGGCCTCATAAATCTGTGGCAACAATAAGGGGGATAACCACCTGATCCGGACCTTAAGATAGTTCCTTTTCCATTTGGGATAGTGGCTCCTACTGGATATAATGGGACCAGTTTCCCAAAGTTTGGTTTTTGTTTGATTGTTGGGTTTCTTTCAAGGAATTTACATGAAGAATTTCTAAAAACTAAAGAAAATTTATTCTAACATGAAAAACTTGAAATCGAGACTAATTTAATCTAACCCAGGATAATACTAATTTGATTCGATCTAAAATGATATCTATTCAATCCGTGATGATTAAGATCATCACAGATTTAATAGAATTATTACTTTGTAAGATGATTCTCTTGAAAAACAATTAATCAAAATAAAATGAGAAACATATCACATATATTTGATGATCATATACAAAAACAAATCAATTCCTATCTTTATATCGTACAATAGTGCAACTGATATTTTAGACAAAAACAATTGATTTCGTATATCATTCATGAAAGTTGAATTCATCACTAATATTCAAAACAGAACTAGCATACATGATAATAGTACCAGATGTGTACCGTCTTGTTCATCTGATCAATGATAATAGGCCACATTCAACTCATATTCAATAAGTCTTTCAAAGAATACAGAAGTGCATAAACAGTGATAAAAAATATGATATGTAACTGAAATGGCCGCGTTCCATTATTTCATCAAGGCATCCACAAAATTACTTACAATTAAGCATTCTTTGTAAATATTCTCAATAAAATTCTGGACCCTTCTCTAAATGCATGAGAAGGGTTTAAATACTATGCTAATTACCTACAAAAATATTATACAAAATATCTTATGAGGTGGTTTCAAACAACCTTCCTCACCTTTAGTATCTATTCGCTAAAAATTTAATTTATAGAAAACAAACTAACTAATAATCATGTCGGATGATAAGTTACTGCTAGTTGTGATTTTTTTCTCACAAATTTAGGACATATGTTGAACTTGTGGAGGTTTGTTGAACTCTATCTTCATTTTTGCAGCAAATATATCGTCCATTAAAAGCGGTTGTATTCTCTGTATGGAGTTCAGAAAACAGTTCAGTGTTATAATCTGACTGTGTGGTTTGAATAATAGCTGCTAGTATGCTTCCCAATCAGTTTTCTTTAGCTGTATAAGTGCTTCTTCCCTGAGTTGACCGGCTTCTTTCCAACTTTGTTCTAAATCTTTGATATCAGGAAGAGATTTGAAATTACCTTCTTTGATGAGCCCGGAAGTTTGTAATATATGGTTAATCATTTTGACCATATTCTTTGATATACCTGCTTCTCTAGCTATGGGTAATTTTTCTTGTTTCACTCGTGCATCCCAGTCTATAAAAAGGATATCTTTGAAAGTTTCCTTGATATTTGGGAGATCTAAATTTTTCCCTTCTTCTGTATCTTTCCATTCAATATAATTAGAGATTTTGATATTAAGTTCATTGAACTCAATTCTTTGATCAGTGTCTGTGCTTGTTAATTGTTCACTGATTTCTAGATGTGGAATTATGTTTGACATTTGTACAACAAACATGTTTTGTTGTTTTGAGAGTATGACACTTAATGCCGATGCTTCTTTTATGAATTCCTCTACAGTAGGAATTCCTTCATATTTGGTAAGATCTTCTCTCAACTGTTCAATAAATAAATTTTTGCTAGATAAGTCATTTTCATGACTTATATTAAGCATTTCCATCTCTTGCTGCACTCTGAGAAGTTGTTGTTCCACTTTCTGATTGAAACTTTTTCTTTCTTCATCTAGTTGTTGTTGTAGTTCCATGATTTTGACATCCTTTTCTTGGATCAAAATATATACTTATGTTGCCTTATAAATTGTCGAAGTGGTGTATGCACCAGTGAATTGAGATAGCTGAGTTAAATTTTCAATCTGATTTGATGGAGTATCTTTCCATACTACTTACATAACTTCATTTCCCAGGGGTGTTTCAATCCTTCTTATTTTCCTCTGTATTCTTACTACAAAATTATGAAGAGGGCTATAAAATACATCGAGTGGGGGAATATCAGTCACCTTGACGATAATATCATCAGTTGGATTTGTAGGAATGATTTCTGTGTCTTGGGAGGTTATCTGAGGAGCTTCAATGATTTCCTTTGTTGAAACTATTTGTTCATATGGAGTCTGGAATTCTATATTTTTATGTGATGATGATGCCTCTGGAGTATTTGTGAATGCATTGCTGAATGAAGTACATATTTTATCTAATTCACTTTTATTTTGTGAATTTGATTGTTCTGCTCTGATTTCTTGAATTGATTTAATCGTATAATTGGTAATCAAAACATCTTGTGGAATCCGTCTGAGTCTGTTCTCTGAATTCATTGAATTTCTGTATTTCTTTTGGATTCAGGTTCAATTTGACAAAATTTAGGATTTCTTCAAAAGTCCCCGTAGATTGAAAAATATCTTCAAATCTGTCATCAATGTGTACAATAGGTTTAAGTTTGACTGACAAAGTGAATTTGTTAGCAACCTTTTCTGGGTTGAACTGCCTGGAGGGTAAAATAAGGAGCTTCAACAACTCAATATTCTGACATTCTTTCAATGCATGATTAAAATTGCTGAGTGTAAATGAACCACATGAAATTGGAAAACTTGGCCATAAATACTTTTTACTGTCTTTCAAATATTTAGTGAGTCCATTACCAACTTTTTGGTAAGCGACTTCTCTTGCCATCAACTTATCTGAAACATATAATGGAAGAATATGCGGGGGAGCAGAGCTTCCAAAAATTCTAATATATGAAAATTATTCTTCAACAAAACGTCTGCCTATCATTTGAAGGTCTGCAAGGGCTTCCTTAGTGAACGTAGGGCTTAACATAAATTGGTGTAACGGTAATAAAACTCCATAGCACAGCCTATGAAAATGTGGTGCATAATAATGTTCGCATATCTCTTTATGACTCAATTGTATCGGGGTAGGGTCTTCAGGGGTCCATTTCCATCCCATAACTGGAATGTTGGTAGAAAAACAGACGGCATCACAAATATATGCACTCATAAAAAATTGGGGAACTGATTTGGAGGAAGAAGTTCTAGTTTGGCTATATTCATTAATTGCCTTAACTAGATTCTATGAAAGGATAGTCACCCAATTCATTATGAGGGAATTAACAGAGGAGTCAATTAGGGGAAGCCAATTTATGGAGAACTTGGTATTATCAGGTAAACCATATAATCTGCATAACATTTCTACTGCAAATTTATAAGGGTTTGCTAACGACGTGATAGGATACATACCGGTTTTCTCATATTTGAACTTGTTGTCTAATTTCCTACAACCTTGAATTGCCTTGAACGAGTTTTGGTTCTTCTCAACAAAGTTTGCAACAAACTGACTGTTGTAGGTATCTTGTGGGTTGGGTAGCTTATACATGATTTTCAGATCTTCAGGTCTGAAAGAACCTAGAATCTCATCCTTGCAGGTTCTTAACTGTCTGTCTTTGATCACTGATTTATCAAGCACCCATCTAGTCATGTCGGTATATAGAAGACGAGTACCTCTAGTTGCTATTATATGGAGGAAAGAACATCTAATATCTTTGAATTTTAAATCTGAAGGTGTTGCATTATCGGCAGTCGCCATGACTTCCACTACTTCTGGCTCTTCGACTTCAAGTATAGTGTAAATAATTTTCCATTTAGTAGCTCCTCCATCAGCAATGCAGACAGTATCAGAGACTATAGGTGCCATTCCTATTTGTTTGAATTTTGCAACAATCTGTTTGTCGTGTTTTTGAATAACTTTGCGGATAGACATATCTTGAAAGGAAATAACTATTAAAGACAGAGTAAATGATTAAATGCTGGAAGATCTATTGAAATGATCTGTTTTTAAAGGAAAATCTAGAAAACAGCTATATCATTAATTAATCATGACGCATCCATAACCGTTTACATTGGGATGATAAAACATAATTAATACTTTCTGACATGATTTATTTTGCGTAAAAACATTTATTCAAACCTGTTAGATCAATCACATCACGCCCTTTGAACCTGTCTTAATGATGCGTATTGCCTTTTGTTTATGCGATATGTGATTTCGCGAAATTGCAAAATCGCGGTATCGTAATATCGGAGTTTCGTTAAGAATTGCTTAAAGTTTTGCAGTGTAAATCTACAATATGTGATTTATTATGTCGCTTGCGAAATTTTAAATCGGCGATCACAAAATTGGGATTTCGCTGATTTATTGTTTTAACTAAGAAAAGATTTGTGCGAAATTGCGATTTGCGATAAAGATGTTTTTATTTAAAAAAAGTTGATGTTTTTTGGAGTTTGATTTTTACCAAAAGACAAAAATACTTTTATAAAAAGGGTCCCTATTTCTATTTATCAAAGGTCTAAATTATTTTTAAAATAAAAATGGGGGTGTTGTTGCATAGCTCAACAATATCCTAGTTTTTTAAGGGGATCAAATTATTTTCTTTCATTTTAAGAACAAGTATTTTCCCTCAAAACTTTCTATGCTTAACTTTAGAAGGTGAAGAAGATGTTCTTGCCTCTTAATTATATATGACATTTTATTCCTTTTGATAAGAGATTTTTACATACTTATTTTTTCAAGCTTTACATTTTCGTTAGGAGAATCTCTAATCTATCTCTAGGTAATTTTATAGCCATTATCATACAAAGGGTCAGAAGTTCTTTTATTCTTTCTATAAGACACTTTGGTAGAACTTGTTAATGGTAGTGGAAATAGTTGTAGTAAAATTGTGGTAGATGTGATTAATGTTATCATTAAATGTTAAGAATCTTGAATCCCTTTTTAATCCTTTAAGAAGATATCAATTTTACTTTTTTCAAAATGAATGTGCTTTTGACTCTCACAATTATTTTGCACGTGACTAGTGTGCATGTCAAGGTTTAGAGTTAAGGTTAGAGGTATATGGTCAAAATGAGGCTCATAGTCATTTATAAGGTCAAAATTTACAATATTGTTGAGAACATGGGTTTCATATATCACATAATTCATAACACTACTTCCAAGCCCATGAATACAAGTCATATGGCTAGAGCTTGGCCAGTTATAATTCCATTATAGATTATCAGGTCTTAGGAACTATAAAGCTTGATTATTTCAGTACCAAGTAGGTTCTTGTTTATGTATTAAAAATATATTTTGAATCTACTCTCTAAGTCAAAGTCCTCATCTAGCTAGAGGGGATTAGGGTTAGAGTTATTACTTAGGAGAGTCGCTTGGTTAGTAGCAGTTCTAGCACTGAATTCCCCAAGAAAAAGGATATTACCTCCATTCCTTAGACTGTGGATAACCTGATCTAAGGTATTGAAGGGGTAGTCCTTATCTAGGTTGTTTTTCTTATAGGAGTTAGAGTTGTTAAGATAAATTTAACAAATTTCGAGAAAATCCTATTGGTGTTAGAGTCATAAATTTCAATCCAAATGTACCGATTGAGGGGGTTGATATTATTGGGGTTCCCATGTTTTGGCCAGATTGGCAAGACCAAAAGATGAGACAACATCAGAACCACTTTCAGACCTCAGGATCTAGCCCTCCTGGGTCCAGAGAGGGATCTCTCTATGATATGTCAAAGGTATATGACTTTGAAGCTTAGTATTAAGATGTTAGGCTAGTTATAGGCACAAGGTTTGTTTTTTTTATTGTTTGTTTGGTTGCTAGTTATCAGGAAAGAAGGGTTCAATGTAAGACAAGGATGAGCAAAGAGGAATAAGGCAGAGGTGAAGTATTCCAGGGAGCATTCAAAACCATTGGGCAATGGAGTCAGGAAAGGATTTGCTTGCTAATCAATATGCAGGCTTTCAATTGGGCTAGTCATCTAAAACGTTGGATCTTAAAGATGATAGTGTGATATGGAAAGGTAGGAGAGGAGGAGACAACGCAGATTCAGGGCACAAAGTTAAAGACCAGCTGGTCGCACAAGGATCCTAGTGGACAGGGCTTACTCTAATCCCCAGTGTTCCCAAATATTCTAGTTAAATCCTTAACAAGAAACATCTAAGAACAGATTCATTTAATTCATACATCAGAGAGCAGGAAATAACATCCACTACACTGGTTAAATTAACTGTAATCAATTCTTAGATAACACATTCAAAAGGAAAACATTAATGGCAAGGAGAACAGAAACATAGGGTACCTAACAAGGGTAAATCCTATGCCAATATTCTGATGCAAGCCAGTAGAAATGAAATGAAATGAATTAAAACACAGAGATAGGAAAACATCACCGCTGCTTTAGGTCAGGATCCAAAGAAATGTGCTTGTCATATTAATCAACAATACCAGTCAAGTACAACATTGCCAATAGCTGAATACTCAGTCTGAAATCATATTCCTCAGCCTATCTTACAACTTTACACAGAGACTGTGTCTCAAAGAAACTACTTGAAATTCTCTAATAACTGATCAACAACCTTTACAATAAGTTTCTTCATGAATTTATAGCTCCAGTGGAGCAGAGAAGGTAGGTGAAAACTAAATGAAACAGTAAAAACTCAGAAGAGGAAGAAGGCCGAAGCCCACTTTGTATAAATTCTGTGCATTTAGCCATGGCATTCTTTGGGTGAAAGAGTGGTCTTCTCCTGGCTCCCATTTACTCCGGTATGCCTTTGATGTACTAGTCTGCAGTACTCTGTAGTACTTCTGGTGAATTAAACAAAAACGTAGAATCAAGATGCTAAGATCTGCCATACTGTGTAATAAATGCTTCTGATAGCCTAGGACTGTTGTAGGGGGGAAAACTTCACTTGGACACCACGCAGACTGAAACAATAAAGTGTACCGTGTCCTGGCTCAGGAAGAAAAATTCCGCTGATTTGAAAACCTGATAGCATTTTTTTCTGCATGCTGGGCCTTTCATGCGATCCGTGATGTCTTTGAATCGATACCTTTACTTTCTAAAATCCCTGACAAAGATCAAAAAATCTTCTATTTCTTGCCTCGAGCTCTCTGCTGCTCTCGTACCATCTTTGTTCAAGAAATCTGAGCGTTAATGGCGTCGAAGAGGGTTTGCAGAGTTTAAACGCTGTCCTTTGATGAAATTTATGTTGCAAACACATTTCCGGACATCTTCAGGCTCTGAATTCAACTTCTTCTGTGCACTGTGTCATTACAACAATGCATATAAGTCATGGTGATTTTCTGCCTGCCTGTAACCCTGCCAAAACACGAAAACATGTTAAGAAAAATACGTATGGAGGTGGTGGATGCAACTGGGATGGCAAGACTGGCTATGCAGACTGGTGAAATGGTGAAAAATGCTGTGGAGGATTCACAGTGAGGTGGAAACAGTGGGAAATACAGTAGGGAGGTGGCGCGGATGGAAAATATAATGAAAAACCTTAAAATCGACCTTGGAATGGAATACATATGAAGGGACGGGCAAATATACGATGGGAACATGTGGAAGGATGACGTGGCGGGACGGGGTTACGGCGGGACTGAGAATAAATCTAGGCCGTCCGATCTCGGGAGGAGATCGACGGTGGACAACACGTCGGATGGCGATGGACGGTGGGCCAGGGGTATGGATGACTATGATTAACCCGCGCGCAACTTCCTGGAGCGACGACCGTTGAATGGGCGATTGCAGATCTGATGGCGCACAACAATATCGCTCTGCGTCCACGGACGAACTTTAATGCGTGATGGGAGGGTGGTTTTCCAGCCGTACCGATGCCACGCATCAGAAGGTGTATGGAATCGCTTCAAAAAAAAAATTCCCGCCTACTGCCCAAAGGCGGTGCGATAGAAACCAGTGGTTTTCGGAATAGTGCACAGCGGGGACCACAAGGGATGGTGCATTCTGGACCGTCAGATCAATGGCTAAACGGAGGGCGGTGGCGCGATTGGAGAGATGGACTGTGAACAGTGGGAGTTGCGAGGGCCGCGATCGCCATCCAATCTATGTAGATCAACGGTGGAAACTGCTCTCGATAACCAAATGAGATAAGCGCTCGGTTTCGGCGTTCGGTCACGTGGGGAAAAGGGTTAAGGGGCTAGGGCCGCAATGTGCAGAGTATGGGTTCTTCGGCCCTTTTTAATGGAATTTGAGGCCGACAATGGGTGACGATAGAGGGAAGAAGGGGAAATTTGGCTAAAACAAGGGTGTAGGAATGGTTTAGGGGGAGTTTTGGGGAGGTTTTATAAGGATTAGGGGAGATAATTTGGGGTAAAAGGGGAACTTTGAAAAAGGGAAAAAGGGATGAAATGGACAATTCTGTAGGGGTACCAGGGGCAAACAAAGGCCTTCAGGAGCACATTTTTTTGCAATCAGAGAGGCTTCATAATGAGAATCAGTAGAGGGGATTTCATCACAGGGCAAAGGCACAGGAGACTTCAAGGATGATGTGTCTCCAGGGGAGATGCATTCATTGAAGGCTCAGAAACAATTTAGCCCCTTGCTTTGCTTGTCAAAAAATTTATAGGGGGCTAACAGATCTTATGAAGTTGAATTTGAGAAGACATATATTTTTTTATATAACAAAATATTCCACCAAAACCTATTTGAGAGGATTTTTTGTTCCGGGTTAACCACAAAATGAATCCTTCTATGTGGAGGAACCTAGATTCATCATGCTCCCAAGTTTGAACTAAGAAAATAAGATCAAATATCACTTGGGATCCAACTTAACATAGGACCTTTTCACCATGGAAAACCATGACAGGTTAAGAAGAGAATCTAGAGTATACACAAATAAAATTTTAAGATTTATTTCCAAAGTAGTTATGCCCCTTTTTCCTTTTATAATTAAATTGATTAATTATAAAATATCATATGAACAAGTGCCATATGAAATGAGTTACCATATTTCCAGCATATGGTATTTATAAGCCATGGCATTGGCCCATGATATTGTAACAAAGCCTATTTAAGATTAAAAGTCTCCATAGTTAAGAATCTTGTTATATATTCTTTTAAAATGTATAATTGTTTAATTTATATATTTATTATTTTTATAATTAGTACTAATTATAATTTAAATAAATTTAGAATTTGGTTAATTTTCATGATTTTTTAATTTTAACAACGTGACATGTATTATAAGTGTTTTGATGTTTATCATGGATTAATGTCTATTTCTTGCCAACCATTTAATTTATATGACTACACTAATAATTATTAATAATTATATTAAAATTCAGTTCTCTTCCAAAATAAACACACTTGTTGACATAAATGTTACATCTCATTTTTTTAATCCTTCTTAATATTTAATAAAGTCAAATATAAAATATTTTTGTATTTAAATTTAAACATAAGATTGATTTATATTCATTATTAGTTATTATGCACCTTATGGATTCTTATTGATTTTAATTATTTCTCTTTTATGATTGGTTCATAATTTTATTAGTGTTACTTTCATAATTAATAAACTCCTTGGAATAAAGCTCAAATACCTGTAGGAACCCTTGGTTCTCTTGATAGGTAAGTTAGGCTTGTTGGCATTGATGTCAACAAGACCATGGTCATGATCATACTTTTCATATGCATGTGTGATGGATGTTGACTTGGTGGTCCTGTTGGTTGACATCGATGTATTGACAGTGAGATGGTATGTGTTGGCATTGATGTCAACTCTAAAGATCATGCACTTATGTCAATCTCATGATGATGCAAATTGATAGACCATGGTGTATATCAATATGTGTTGGCATTGATGGAGCTTGATGGTAGCATGATTGTCTTGGAGGAGTTGGCATGTGTTGGCATGTACATTGATGGACATGTCATGATGATTGTTGATGTTGCTATAGGTAGATGGTGCTGTTACAGTTGACATTAGGGGAATTTTGAGGTCTAAATTGGGCCTCCTAAGAAAAATGTACAACAAAAATAAACTTTATAAGAACCAATATGATTCAAGATGATAATGTCAACCATGGGGGATAATTAACCATTTTTTAAGTTAAAAGGTAAAAAGATTAAAACATAATAAAATAATAAAACTACTTTTTCAACTCGTATTTTCAACTATCTCCCAAAGTTTTTACTCAAATTTTGAGCGTGAGTACTCTTTGGATGCAAAATTTAATTCCTCATCCAAGGAGTACCCATGTTGCATAATTTTGATGGACCCTGCTACACGAAAAATGAGAAATACATGAAAAACGTGATTGCAATCACATTTTTCATGTATTTCTCATTTTTCATGTAGCAGGGTCCATCAAAAGTATGCAACATGGGTACTCTTTGGATGAGGAATTAAATTTTTCAATCACATTTTTCATGTATTTCTCATTTTTCATGTAGCAGGGTCCATCAAAAGTATGCAACATGGGTACTCTTTGGATGAGGAATTAAATTTTTCATCCAACGAGTACTCCCGCTTGAAATTTGAGTAAACAATTTGGGAAATAAGTTGAAATACGAGTTGAAAAATTAGTTTTTTCTTTTTTTCCCTCTAAAATTTGATGATGTAATCAAATATTATTTTATTATTTCCACTATTATTTTATAATTTCCTTAGGAGGCCCATTTTAGACCTTAAAATTCCCCATAATGTCATATGAATCTACATGTGATAGTGATGGTTCATGGCACACTAGTTGAGTTGTCAACTAGGTCTTCATTCTTATGCTTCATGGAGATGACTTGTTTCAGTATGATGGCTTCATGATGATGATGATGTTGTAGAGGTGCTATAGAGGTTTGTATTTATGTCAGATGTGTTGCAAATTGTTCATAGGTATCATGGAGAGTGGAGGAATTGTTGGCACACTTTCCAACCTTGTTTATTGGCCCTTCTAGGTCAACTTGGAAGTGACACTTGGGAGGCATGTTTGATCTACTTGCAGATGTGTTAAAGGCCATGCTAGAGTTATGGAGGCTAGTAAAAATGCTGGAAAAGAGGGTGGAATAGATGGTATAGTTCCTAAGCTGAAGGACTGATGGTTTCCCTCAGTTTTAGCCATGGTCGCATCCATACAAGCCTATGGGAGTGGATGAAATGCTATAGTAACATGGAGATGAGATCAATGGAGAGGTTATAGCCCCATTCAAGTTCATACAGTGTCAAGGGAGCGATGATAGGATTTCACAAGATTTCCTCTGCATTCATCGCGTTGTTCAGATGAAAATTATATTGGAAATTCTCAAAGGCCTTCCATAATTAGTTAAAAAGGTTGTAAATGGTTTGAAAATGACCTCTCATGTTGTGAATGAATTTAGTGCACTAGTAGAGTAGTGACCTTATTGGATTGATTTGGTCCAATTTTTTCACCTTTGATCATAGCCCTAAGCTCAATTTCTCCCTACATGTTTTATATACTTGATCTTGGAGTGGAGGATTGTTTGATGATGGAAGTGAGTGATTCAGAAGGTATCAATGAAGGAAATTAGGCTTCATACCTATTGGAGAGCCTAAATGCTTCAGTACATGAGTTTTCATGGCTGAATAGTGAGCAAATATGAAGCATGCTGCAGAATAGATCAAAATTGGAGCTGCTGGTGTAGAGTTTGAGTTGGAGAAGTTTTAGTATGCTGCTGGAGTGTATGTTGGTGATCCTCTCACACATGTTTTGCAGGAGCTGCTGATGCATTTAGCACATAGGCATGTGTCTTATGATTTTATCTGTATTATGAAAAAATTTACTGTTGTGAGGATTTGATAACATTCGGATTGATTATTCAAATTTGATGCATAGTTGTGGCCACACGTTTCCTATATTAGAGAGCATTTTTTTATGGTTTTATACTTGATTTAATGATGATGTATTATTTTTGAGAGCATATTTTCAAAGTTGAATTCTTTTTGAGTAGAGAGTCTTGGATCCAGTTTGAAAATACATGAAAGGAGGTCCGCATGGTGGTGAGGAGGAGTGACTTCATGGAGGTGGAGCAGTGATATTGGAGCTTCAATGAAAGGAAGAAGTTTCTCAATACAATGGTGGTTAGATATTCCAATGGTAGTTGGGCGAGGATCGATTGATAATGGTGGATTTCAACGGATGGAGAACAAAGTATTCTGAGTTGATCAGTTGTATCGAGTCTCCTAGCCAATCATAATTGGAATTTGTATATGAGGCCGAGTATCCATGTTGATGGGAGTCAACACACTATGTAAAAGATCAATTTCTTGACATAATAGAAATTCAGAGGAAATAAAAAAAATCAAGGGTGTTTTTTTTTCCCAGTAAAAGGTTTTCCACTAGATATCCCGTGTCTCTTGTTTGGATGGTATTTTTGGTTGTTCTTTGATGCTTTTCACTAGTATATGATACTTATATGTTTTTAAATTTTTTTTATCCATATGATCCTAACATATTGTGAGTTTATGGTGAATATATGTGTGATTCAGTATGTGAATTCAATAAAAGGTAAAAATTGTATATATATCACACTACTGACTCATGCGCCCCCTCTCAGTAGTGCTCAAAGGTTTCCAAGAAGGATATTTAAAAAAAGCATAATTGTAGAACCCTTGGCTCTCTTTATAGTTGTGCTACACTATTAATCAACGTAGATCTATTTTAACTCTAGATATACGAAGCTTTGAGAGAGATCAAATATCTTTTCATTCTAAAAGAGGTTTTCATCTCAAGATATTTCATTCCTCTCGACACTTGGTACATTCAGAGTTAAGATGGATCTAGATTGATTTAATTATTAATTAATTATAATTACAATTATTATATTATATTATATTATATTTTGTTTTTATGTATTTTGATGAAGTCAACATGTTTTTATTGATAATTATAATTTATTTATTTATTTTTTCCATAGAAAAACAACACGTAATTTTATTCATCAGAGAAGAAAAAACATTTTTCATATGCACAAGTGCATTCTAGAAAAATCAGATAGAGATAAAAACATTCACCATTCGAGGAAACCCAAAAGGGCTTGCATGCAAGCCATGGAAAAATTGTTTACATTTAGATAAGTGTGAAAACTAGGGAATGCAAACCCTAGGCCACAAAACTAAGAAGAAGAAAATGGCACACATACCAACCTTGAAAACTCAAAAAGGTGTAGATCTACACAAAGGAAAAAAAACCCTAATAAGAACAACCATAACCCACAACTTGCCCAAAATGGAGAGGTGAGTTGCAAAATACATAACAATGGCTAGGGCCACTAATAACAAAGCTAAAAAAATTAGGCACATGCTTCCTAAATAACCCAAACATCAAGAAAAAACCCAGTGAAAACCAGAAAGAGATCCAAGCAAGAAATAGACGATCTAACAATGAAAATATGGCAGCGGTGGTTGGGTTAGGGCATCGACGCATCCATGTGAAAACCCCTAGAAGAAAACTCTAACGGCATCAGAGGAGGGACCTCCACTTAAGCATAAGGTTGCATCGAACAAAAAACCACGATGAAGACCCAAACATAATGTCCACCAATAGGTCGCTATGACAACACTCACAAAGGAAGGTAGGCCTAGTAATGCAAGTGGTCAAGAGGCACGAACTAGAGGGTCGAGGTGGTAAGGGCTCACCGCCTAACTTCTACACTCTCTCAACTCCCAATCATTTTTTTTTTTTTTACTTTTATGTAATTTGACCAAGTCGATATGTTAAATAGGAAATTACATTACAATATCTCTACCATACTAGGTTGGAGAATGTCTCTCAACACAAAAAAGCACATTGTATATTGATGTAAACAAAGCCAAATATGCTAAAGAGATATACTTTATCAAGAAAATATGCATAATATACAGTTATGATATCATGATAGAAATAATACTTATGACCCTAAAATCTGTAAAGTTGGAGAGAGTGTTTTTTTCCATTCAAAATTTTAGATTTTTTGAAATTCAAAACTTGAACATTGAATAGCATGATGAATGTAAATAATACTTTATCCTAAAATATGTGAAGTGGAGAGTAAAATCCAAAATCATATTCCTTAACATTCAAAATTAAAATTTGTATAATTAAATTTGATTTTTAATCTAATAGTTGAAAAGTGTGATACAATTTTTTTGGGATTCCATGCTTGTGATGAAATAGAAGAGTGTTAGTTTTAACTTTGTATTATAACTATTATTAAATGAAATTAAAAGTATTATTTATGTATCTAATAACATTTCATTTTATTATGGTTTTAGGGAAAGAAACAAGGTTGTTGATTTGTTGAAGGCTGGTGTATAGTTAGCACGTGAACATTGTATTATTAAGAAGAAGAACATGATCATACCTTTGACGATATCCACTTACTTGTATTTTAATTCAATTATATGTAACCATAAACTAGGATTTTTGTCATATATTTCCAAGGTTTTTTTATATGATGTAATATTTTATAAGGTTTAGAGCCTCATCAAAGGGATATATATATATATATATATATATATATATATATATATTAAATAACAATGTATAGGGAGGTAAATAATGTGTAAGAAAGTGGAAACATAATATGTAGTTTAAGCATGTAAGATAATGAATATGATAAGTATGAGTGTGTAATAAGATGTTAGCAAGGGGTACACATGATGATCATAACTAATAAATTGATATAGAGGTAGTGAGAGTGATAATGGGTACAATTATTGGTAAGTTGAGGAGTTACATGAGAGGTGCAATTATGTGGAATAATAATATATAAGATGGGAACCAAGAGGATCATTTCAAGTAGCCTTTGCAGAGAAATCAATAGTTGATTGGATAGTCCTTATAAAGTTCATAGTGTGTAGAGAGTCAACCAAGGGATAGAGAAAACCACCAAGGAAGTAGATAGTAATATGCACATGTATTGTGTATTCTATTAAGAAGAGTGTGACCATAAACATATTCCCCTTATATTGCACAATTAGATTTTGTAAATTATCTATGTGCTTGCTGAAGAATTCAGGTTGTAAATTGTTGCTTTATTATTACCTTTGAGTTGCACACTACTGAAAAAATTGCATGGGAATATTGGTACATTGAATTTTCCATATATGCACAATAACCTTCATTTCCATTGTTTTCTAAAGGACAAGGCCTAATGAAAATTTGATTATGTGTTAAATACCAATGCATGCCTCAAAATATGGCATAATTATTATGATTTCCACCATGTGAATATAGTTGTGTTGCATATAGGGTATATTAGTGTCATGATTTTTGGGTGCTAATAATTGAAATCATAGAAACGCTGAAAAAAAAACAACATGACTTTCCACTTTAATTTGTCTAATTTTCCTTCAATCACCATAATGCATCGTAAAAATGGCTTAGAAATATGCTCTCATAGTTGGATATATTGATGAGTTAAGCACCTTTCCTTGTTAAAGAACAAGTATGTGACTTGTGACATTGTATCATTATTCTTGCAAGAAATCATGATGTCCATCTTGCTAAAGTGATCCATCACTCTCATGAGATGGTCAGATTCACTTCTACTAGTAATCAGTGAGCCTTTAAAAAAGACCAATTAATAGATTTATGTGGTTTACAGAGGAAATATAGTGGTATTTATTTCCCTAATTTTTAATCAACCAATTTTGAAATGTTGTAAATGGAGCAATTACACAACCTATACCAACATTTGCACCATATCAGGCCAATAAAAATACCTTTACAAATTAGTGACTATCTTCTCACTTCAAAATTCCACCGTATCTTGTGATAGTGGCTTCATACTACACTTAAAATTTGTAATCTATTAATAGGAAAAAAAAATTATGCTAAACTTGTATAGGGTCCTACCTTCAAAGATACTTGCATAAATTCTCTATTTGTGGTGTTACAATATAGTGTCCCCAATCCCCATTCAAGCAACATCATTCATCCATAATTGCATAATTTCATTTAATTTAATCAGTGGAAGCGTGCAGACACTCAAGTTTATCTTCATTAATAACTTGTGCCTAACAAATAAATATAAAATGAAATGTAGTTCTACATGACGAACAAGAATTATGCATCACATACAATTTACTTTAGATAACACGATGAAAAATAAATGTACATTAAGATCAATAATCATGAACCCAAAAAACTAGGGTTTAAAAGTACAAATATTAACTAAACAAAACACATAAATAAATTTTCATACATACGAATGTGGTTACTTATTTGAGAAAGTAGATCTGATCTTCTATGGGCTCTCCATGTTCCTCCCAACCATAGAATTGGTGGTTCAGTGGTTCATAAGCACAACCACTGGTCACCCTCAATCTAGGACAATAACTCCATAGGAAGCAATCACAAAACCAATACAAAACTTGGCTGATGCATCAACCCCAGTAGCCTTAGACTCTAGCCATAGGCTCACATCCCCCTGACCAGCACCCAAGTGGTGCAGCCTGAGTCTCTCGACAGTGCCCACCTTCCAAGCCAAATTAAAATAAACCAAGATGGTCTCAATCCACAACTCCAAGAGTTATTTTGTTGTCTGGGTGTCCAAGTCCTAACAATCAAACTGAATTAATCGTACAATTAGTTCCAAATCCCCAACAGGACCCACTAGTGATCTTCGAATCGAGTTCCCCAAATAGAACTCCATGGCCACCAAACCATAAACATGGAAAAAAAACCATCAAATCCATCAAGCTCTCAGAGCCAGCAAAAGGGGCTTACATCATAAACAAGATGTGTGCAGTTCGACATGATTTCTTGAATAATCACACCTTTGTCGATCTCAAATTCCACCATAGTATTCACTAACTAATCTATAACTAAATGAATGATTGACTAATTGAATTACCCTCCTAAAAAAACTACACTTATTTAGGTATGCATGACCCTAACTTGCCATGTAGCACCCTCTAGAAACCAAATGGGCCCCAGTGCACTTTTCTCCCAAAATTCCCAACTGTTTCCTTGTCCCTGAAGTTGCATCCATCCATACTCTTTCCGTGGAGTGGCTTCGTATCCAACATAATTTTATTAATATCATAATATGTACAAATTTAAAATGTAGGGCATGACAACCCCAAAAACATGACTAAAAATAACTACATGGGCCTGCAGGCCACATATTCAAACATTTGGCTCACCTGCCTAAGATTCAAGGGTATCTAGCTCAATAACGTAATATCAAAAATACATATATTCACATAATAAAAACATGTGTGTGTATTACGTTCCTCCCCCAATTATTTTATGCATTGTCCTTAGTGAACCATTTATACAAATATACAAACATATACAATATGTTAGTAAAAAATGTGAGGGTATTTTCCCCTCATGGCTTCTTCTTACTCCTAGTTCGCATCCTCAGGACCGAGCACAATCCATTGTACTTTTACCATGCATATGGATCAATACTAAATCTCTTTAACCTTGTTTTCGAAGATCTGCACCCGCTGAACCTAGAAGAATCGCTTGTGTTCCACCTGTATTATTTTCCAACCAATAACATGATTAGTTCCAATGACATATTTCTTAAGAAATGAAACATGAAACACATCATGAATATGCAAAGATTCAGGAAATGAAAGCCTATATGCAATGGGTCTAATCCTTTCCAAGATCTCAAATGGCCCACAATATCTAGCTACCAACTTGGCACAATTTTAATTTTAACGAGCTCTTCTTTCTTGAAATTGGAAACAAGAAATATTGAAAATGGCAACAAAAGGGTGTCTGATTTAATTTTTCCCTTAATTAAATTAGAAGTAAATTGTAATTCCATATCACATGCCAACTTGTAAGTGTTAACTGAGTCAATAAGACTTATCTATCTCAGTCAATTCGATTTGAGGGTCAAACTGGAGCCAAGTAGAGTTCTTTCTAAGTTTTAGGGGGTCCAGTTGCAGTTTATTTTGAGTTGTAATTAGTTAATTCAATTATTTCAGTTAAAATCAGTTTAACTAGTTCTAACTAAGAGATGAGCTAGTCATAGGTCCAATGAATTAAATCTGATTTAATTCACATGCAATGATCAATCAGATAACTAATAATTTGTTATAAATAGTTGTTGCATGTTAGTTCTAAGGAAGGCCCAGTTGAGATTGGGGTTAAAGGGAAGATAAATATTAATTGTATAATTAGAAAATTGTACAGGTGGTGCATGTAGTAAAAAAAAGGCCTAAAATAAATCATTCCTAAATTAGAGAAAATTGCCTTTACAAGGAGGAATGAAGGCACTAGTTTAATCATTGTTTTGGGGAGCACGAGTTGGTGAGACCAAGAAATCAGAAGCACAAGTTTGTGAATGGAGCTTGTGAAAGAAAGGTGTGCAATAGGTCTAATCCTCACCAAGATCTCAAATGGCCCACAATATCTAGCTGCCAACTTGGCACAATTTCCCAATTTTAACAAGGTATTCTTTGTTTAAATTGGTAACAAGAAATATTGAAAATGGCACCAAAATGATGTCTGATTTAATTTTATGTTAGTCAAATTAGAAGAAAATTGTAATTCCACATCACATGACAACTTTTCAGTGTTAACTGAGTCATGTAGACTTAGTTAGCTTAGTCAATTCGAGTTGACTTGAGGCATGTAGAGTTTTCTTTAAGTTTTAAGGGGTCCAATTGCAGTTTATTTTTAGTTGTAATCAGTTAAGTCAATTATTTCAGTTTAAATCAGTTTGAATATTTATAATTGAGAGATGAGCTAGTGATAGGTCTAGTGAATTAAATATGATTTAATTCACATGTAGTGATCAACCGGATAATTGATAATTTACTATAAATATATATTGCATGTTAGTTCTGAGGAAGGCCCAGTTGAGATTGGGGTTAAAGGGAACAAAACTATTGGTTTTATAATTAGAAAATTGTACAGGTGGTGCATGCAGTCAAAATAGGGCCTAAAATAAATCATTCCTTAATTAGAGAAAATTATCTTTAAAGGGAGGAATGAAGGCACACATTTAATCATTGTTTTTGTGAGCACAAGTTGGTGAGACCAAGCAATTGAAAACATAAGTTTGTGCATGGGGATTGCGAGAGAAAGGTGTGCAAGAGAAGCTTGTGCAAAAGTTGGTAGTGTGAGACAATCAGTAGAGTGCAGAGGTTTCCCAGGAAGGGAAAAAACATTGTATTGTTTCATGTTCTTGATTTTATGCAATATACAGATAGTGGGGATTTTAGCCAAGGATTTCCCTAGATACATCTTGTATTGTTGGATTGATAATTTCTTTTTCTTACTTGTTATGTGATTATGCGATTGAAATTGGTTTCCGCAATTTGTAGAATAGATTCAAGTATTTTGTTTTAACATACTACAAGACCAATTGAATCTATGTGGATTTTCCACATGGTATCAGAGTGCCAGGAATCACAATAGAAGAGAAGAATTCGAGTTTGTTTTGAACATGTGAATCAAATTTGCAGATTTATTCTTTAGGACCAACAATATATCAAGATGTGTTTTAATGGCTTGAGACTCGAATATTCCCTTGAGGTAAATTGTAATTACGTAGAATGGAAGGACATGATGGAGACAATGATGTAGGAGAACAGACTGAATGAATTCATAGACAACGATATTTCCCATCCCGCAACAACAGATGCTCAACTTCTTGATGCATGGAAGAAGAGGGTAGAAAAGGAAAGAATGATCTTGTTATAAGGAGTTTGAGATCATATTGTCTCGAACCTCCATGTAAAGGAAACTCCATATGCTATGTGGAAGGCCTTAACAGATTTATTTCATAATAGCAACGACCATAGGAAGCTGGCACTAAAAGACAAGCTTAGAAATATCAAGATGGAGGAGGGCAAGACGATACCAAAATACTTGATGAGGTTCACTCAATGTCAATATGAGCTTGGAAGTGTTGGTGTGTTACACAGTAATTTGTCACCATGCTCATTTTCCCGTCCTTGATCCTGAAATTCCCCATGATAGATCCTGTGCAATGTTTCCACCATCAAGAAATATGTTAACATATCCCTTGAAGATCCAAAGAAGGCTACCTTGGAAGATTACTGAAGAAACTTGGTAAAATTCCTAGTTTCCTGGGTCAACACCCTTCCTAGTGCCATGACCGCACTGATGTCCTTTTCACAGTTATGGCTTAGCTCTTTCAACGCCCTTATTTCTTGGAAAACCGCATTGATCCACTTTCTGGCAATGTTTCCTCAATTGGAGGAGAAGCTTCGACCTCTAGAAGCTCAAGGGCGATGAGTTGGTTGTTAAACGGTGGTGATAAGGTCGAGCTCTTTAATTTTAGAGCTTTTATCTCATCCATGGGGGTTCATCCCTTAGAAATTGGGCCTCCCTACTCCTTTCATGGGCTCCTCAACCTCTTCTCCCTTCCTATAAATTCAAATTCCTCATTCCACAACTTTAGAGCTTGGTTGGTCATTGTCAAACTCGTCTGAACTCTCATCCCCTTACATCCTAGCATTGTGTTAAAGCCTAAGTGTTCGAGAGAAGGAATTCTTTTGAGCTTCGGTGAAGGACTCAGATTTTCACCAAAGCACACCTCCAACATCAAGGCCTGGGTTGTAAGCTCTCCTTTTTTATTTATCAATAAAAACATCTGATGTTTGCTTTCTATATTTTTCTAAATGTTTATGCAAATATTCTGGTACTCCTTGATATGCTAGATAGCTCATTTTTACGATTATTATGTAATGTATTATGCTTATTGTTGTCTCTTGATTACCCGCAAGTATTCTCATGCCATCAGTAGTAGAGAGTGGGCCTAAAAGGATCGTGGATCAAGGTCATTATCAACGAAATCAAGTGTAGTGTTGGGAAAAAGGTATTTATGTCTCTTTTCTTGTCGCATTGTAAATGTTAGTTAAGAGAGATTTGCATTAGAAATAATCTCGTGTTTCTAGACCCACTCCAAGGCGAGAGAGATCATCTATGTTCACAAAGGGGATTTATCTTGACAACAAAACTAGTGACTCCACTAGGGAGCTTAGCCTCTTAGTATTCCTTCCCCAAATTGATCTTGGATCAATTTCATCGATTTTTGAAATCTAAACCTGCTTAGGCCTTTTTTATCTTGTGTAAGGATTGATATTCACTTCACTGTGTCAGATTCTGTGTTTGTGTGAGTCTCTTTTTTATTTTTCCTTGTTTTTAGTGACCAGCGCGCTTTTTGTTTGCATAGTAGCCCTGGAAGCGTTGTTATATTTAATACATCCGCTCTGATTTGCCTTTGATCACCCTTCTTCTAATCATAGAAGCATTGATCTCAGACCTAGGAAAATTTAGAGTTTCCCTTTTTATTTTCCAGTGTGTCTTGGCCCTTGAAGGAATTATGTAGGATCTCAATGACCTCCTTGCTGTTTGTTTGACCTACTTTTCTTCTCTGAGCAAATATTTTCATCTCTTTGATTTGTTTGTAATTTTGGGAAATTCTTCACCATTTCAAACACCCTTTGTCACATTTTTCTTGACTTGATTCAAAGTGATTTGTTGTATGCTTTATTCATCACTGCACCTCTGATCTTCCCTTCGGTTTAGTGTCAAACATAGGATCACAAATTGTTTGATTCAAAAGTCTAGAAGAGTGTGTCTTTTGTCTGAATTCAAAAGAAATTGAAAGTGATTTTCATTTTGGTTTTGATTTAGATTATATTTATCGTTTTAAGAAGATTGAAAAGCATTTCATTTGTGCATTTTTTAAAGAAATTTTTGTTTTGTTCGTTTGAAAGAAAAGTGAAAGGGTTTTCATTTCTTCTTTAGTTCATTTGTTTTTCTTTTGATTGCATTTCAAAGTGAAAAACAAAAACAAAAAATATTTTTTGTGCATCTTACTTGTTGGACACCTAATCCTCTATGGGTAGGTGTAGAAGGTGAATGGACATAGGAAGTCCAATAGACCTTGGAATGTGGAATCCAAGGGTCACCTAATGTACTATAAATGCACCATTTGTGAATAATAAATGCATGTAACATTTACCTTTCTCATGTATCATGTGTTTACTGTGTTTTCCATACCCGAGTTTAACATGGTATCAGAGCAGGCGAGTTTTGGGTGAGCCACTTATTTTGTGGTATTTTTGGATCTTAGTGCTCCTCCTCTTTTATAACTCCTACATGTGCTGCTCAGAAACACCATTATTTTCCTACTAGCACTGACATATAATTTTATGTTGCTATGAGCGTATTGTCAGTCTTGTGCTCTACTTTTCTCCTGCTATTTTAAGAATGTCATTCTGCCTGTCGCCCCTCTACCATTCAAACCTGAAAACATATTCTTGAAATAAATGCCATATCCTGGCTTCCTCTACCATCACTCCCACAACACCAATACTCCTTCCACAAGTTGTTTACTGTTGAGAGCGATATCCTGGTCTCCTTGACACCATATTGACTACATACCACTTCATATCACTTCATACAAATCCGTACCATAGACAAAAATTCTCGACGCTCTCAACCTCACAGCCAAATATATGCAACTTCCTTCTCTACTGCTTCACCATGTACGCATTGAGAACTAGTGTTGACCCCTTTGTGGGCACTTCCTCCTTGTGAATTGTCCTTGATATTCATTGGCATATGTGACATGGAATGGTGAACTCTACCTGCAGACTCCACTATTGGTTATTGACTCCACACCAAGAGTCTCTACGGACTCCGCCATATTGACTCCACACCAAGCATCTCTCCCGACTCCTCCATATCAACTCTACACAAAGAATTTCTTCGAACTCCTCTATATCGAATTCGCACCAAGAGTCTCTTCGAAATTGCTGGCCTCTACTCCCTCCTCAGTGCTCTTGGGGTTCTCGGCCTCACCTCCCACACCAACCCTCACATCAATACAATGCCTCAACTCCTCCATCTAAGCATAGCCTTACACTGCTCCTCCCCAGCCTCATCAAATTGGTATGCTCTGAGGAATTTGGGTGCTCTACAGTATATCCCTCACCTGCATTACCTTGTTGCGTCCAGGCTCATCGCCCCATGCACAGTATGTGTTTTGTTGATTTTTCTGTGTTCCTTTGATGTGACAACCTTCTTCCAATCAGGGAAAATTTTAAGGATGGATATCTATTTGAAATTTTAGAAACCTTGGCGAATCTTAGTAATCTAGAATAAATAAAAATTAAAATGTTTGATGATATTTTTGTAAAAATATATAAAATTTTGATTATATTATATTAGTCTATATAAGAACTCGACAATTTTTTAGGTAAAATAATTTCATACTATAAAATTTGGGCCAATTAATTTTAGAAAATAATGGAAATTGACGAATATTTGCTTGGGAAAAAGTATAAAAAATTATCCCACATTCGAATATTAGCCCCTAAAATTTTCCCTGCTTCCAAGCATCAAGTAACTCTATAGCTAGAGTTTGAATCTTTTCATGAGGATGATTTGTGACATTTCGAAGACGTTTATCAACTTGAGTAGAAACAAGAATACCCATGGTTACATGCACAAAATGGAGCGCTTTGAGGGCATCTAAGCAAAATTTCTCCTTGACTTCTTTGCATTCATCATCCTTAGAATATTTTTCCATGGCTTTCTGCACCTTCTGGAAAATATTCCCAAACTCGTTTTTCACAACCTTTGAACCCATTGAATTGTGGAAGTTGCTTAAAATAGGAACAGTTGGTGTCTAGACAAAAACCTTCTGAGTCCCCCTATTTTATTACTAGTCCAAACCTCTTACAACTTCCATATTGGATTCGATCGTAGGAGTGAAAATATTGCATGGAAAAAATGATTCTGGGTAACTATTGTTGGGTGACTGGCCCTATTTTTCATTTGGAAGTGGAAATAGGAAACAGGTGGAAAGGGCAATGCATCTAGCTCCTATCACTTTGTCCTTGTTGTCCACTTTTCATATTGGGAAGCATCCATACGATATTGATCAGACGTGAAATAAACAACGAGCTTTAGATGTGTGGTTTTTGAAAAGTCTCATGAAACTACAAAAGGGTGATGATGAATAAGAATTACAAACACTCCTATGCACTTTTAGCTATAAAATTTGTGGCAGCCTTAGGTATTGATAGAAGAGAACAATAATGAGGTAGATCCATTGATTCATTGTTTGATTGTATGTTCACTATAAGCAAGTGCCCCTCTTCCCTTGTCTTCTCTCCAACAAATATGATACATATTTTTCCAGTTGCCAATTGATTTTTATTTATTATTGTTAATGAATTGAGTCGTAAGAAACATTTCGAACTTTAAAAATGGCTCAAATTGACAAGTTATTAGAGTTACTAAGAACTTTAAGCATGTCTACTATTGAAATCAAAATCAACATCAACAATGAAATTCTTTTTTACATTCAAACTTGCTTGCAACATGCACAAGAAAAGATTGTTTTTCTGCAACTAGAATGTCAGCTACAACGAGATGAGCTTCAGCAAAAGAGTTGTCATTCTGAACTTGTTTTTGTTCAAAAAATTGAGACAAACTCCCATCAGTAACAAGAAATTGTTCAGATCACCGAGCCTAGTACAAGAGCGAATTTTAATGTAGAAGTAAAAAACCAACCTGCACTTCCCAAGCCCATCATAAAACCTTGGGAAGAGATTGTCCATAACAAGCACAAAATAGGTCTTGGATATGACAAGGAGGTGTCCCTTAATATTCCATACTATTCCAATACCATTCAATTTCAAAGCGCTTTATTTCTTTATGATAGTTCACCTTCAGCTTTTCCAGATCCTGCTCCTCTTCCATAGAAACAACAACAAATTGTAAAATTCCAACACTGTGATTGAGTTGGCCATATGAAAGATCATTGTTTCGATCTTCACCCATGCAAGAACTGTGGTCGGCACACTCATTCTTCACACATATGCTTCAAAAACAAGCCTCTTGCAAGAACACAGATTCATCTTAGATGGATTTCTTCATGGCAATGGGCATCAATAGCCAAGAAGATGTTTCAGTCATATGTCAGAACTTGTTCTAAAGTATTGAATAGTCTTGCAGTTGAGTTTTCGCCATCATCTCACCTTGTATCTAACAGTGTTAAAATGATGGTCATCTACAATCTTCAAAGCCACATCAAGCAAGCATGAGCCACAACCTGTCATTCTAGATTCAGAGTTGTAGCTAGAGACATAAGTGACCATGAGCATGCCTTTGGTTGGTGGTCAACCTTAAACCATCTATGTGAGGTTGATATTCTTCCTCTTCAAAGAATTCAGGACACTTCCTCTAACAGACGAGTTAAACTTCTTTCCAGTTTTGAAAGATTTCCAGGAAATGCATTAAGCATTCCAAAGTTGGTGGTAATACTTAAACCATCACATGTTGTAGACCTCCCTTCTTCCAGGTTGAAGGTATCCCTCTTCAAAATATGAGGATAAATTCCTCTAGCAGAAGACCTCAGCTTCTTGCTAGATTTGGAATAGTTCTGGGAACTACACTAAGCGTTCCAGTGTTGGTGGTCATTCTTAAACCACCTCTTTATGCCAACATTTCAGAGAGCTCATTCAACCTAAGTGCTGCCATGAAGACTTTGCAGATTTATGTTACAGATCTCTTCTTGGACTCACACATACTGCTTCAGATTAAGGGGGGAATGTTGGACACCTAATCCTCTATGGGTAGGTGTAGAAGGTGAATGGACATAGGAAGTCCAATAGACCTTGGAACGTGGAATCCAAGGGTCACCTAATGTATTATAAATGCACCATTTGTGAGTAATAAATGCATCCAACATTTATCTTTCTCATGTCTCATGTCTTTACTGTGTTTTCCATACCCGAGTTTAACATTACTGAAAAGAGAAGCATTTTCATTTTTTTCAATAAGCTGCATTTGTTTGGGAAAAGTGAATTCATTTTTTATTTTATTTTCATTTAGTAGCTTTATGCTAGTTCGGGGGGCATTATTGTTGTTGCATTGATTGTATTTGTGCTTTTCTCTCTTCCCTAAATAGTTTAGGCTTCATCGAAATGGAAAGCTTTAATTTTTGCATTTATTCTGCACTATAAGGATTCAGGTGACACTTGTTTTGTACCTTGAAATTGAAACTTTAATCAAGATCAACTTAAAATGAACCCAATTTACCTTAAGGAGCATTGGAACTAACGAGATTATTTAGTGATCTAGGCTAGTGACATGTTTCGATGTCATAAAACGTAGTAGCTGTCGCTAACGGTCTCCGTTACAACCCGAGGGTGATATCCCATCCCACATATGGAAGTACATTGATGTATGATAAGTATATTTGGGGTGCTCTCATTGAACAGTTACGCATTAGACAACACTTCTATGGAATGGAATCCCACATATCGTCGCGTATGTTTGGGGAGACACCACTAGGTTGCAAGCCTACCATAGGTAATCGAGTCAGTTGCCTTGTAAATGTGATATACTGAACACAACATTCGGGGAGATTGGTTGGCGTACGTTACATCCTTGGTCATTTTTCTATTTATCACCAAGGTGTATATTTCAGTTCACACATACTTGGTAAAACTTTATGCCTAGAACACCCTTTTTTATTTATTTTTTGTTAATTCTAAAAGTAAATACCCATGAAAACATCGTAACCGTGCAGTTCTCCAGCCTCATTATTGCTTGGTAAATTGTGAATTTGTTCACCTCTTCCTTATTTGATCTTCCTTTGAAAGGTCATCATGGCGGAATCATCGAATTCGCCTATTCCATCCTCTGATGGATCTCAAGAAACTCATCTCGAGGTCCCTCAGTTTCCGGTTGGACCCCTTAAAGCGCAAGGTGAGGAACTTAGGATTTTCATGAGCATTCAACCCATATCATCTCGACCACCGCTTGGCGATTTTCCTTGGACAACATCGAAAGACTCTGATTCGGAAAGCCCTGAACCATCTGCACAGTTCTCGACCTTTGATTCGATTGTGGTTTCACCTTAGCAACCTTTAGCGCTTTTGATCAGCCTGGAATCCCCTTTTGTGCTTCTCGAGTAGCGTCTCGCTTTACTGTTCGTCGGTTATTTCCTGACGAGATGGAATCCAATACTGATGATGTTCCATTCGTGAACGCTCCTCAAGTAACTCTTCAGGAAAGCACTAGCTCTTATATGATCACATAATCTGCTTCATCGGTGTTTCCCTCCGATAGCGAGTAGTTCGGTTCCACACCTCATGATTTAGGTAGTGGGATCGAAATACCTTCTAGACATGTTGTTTCCACGTTCTCACATGGTTATACCTCTTTGGGAAACCTTATTTCTGGAGCTTCTGGTGGTACACCTTTATTCCTGGATCCCGTTTGGTCAACGGGTATTCCCCTGTCTTCTAGCACATTCGTTTCGAATATGGCCGTCATGTCTCAACTTGTTGTTCGACCTACAATCACCATTGGTCAAATTACTATATCGATCAGATCCTCTGTCCCCTATTCACCATCTATGATTACTGTAGCTCCACAACTGAGTGGACAATCCACAATTTCGTCTGTGCTTGGGGGGCAGTCTAACCCATTTTATGTACCTCCTGTGTTAGGAAGGGGGAAACCAACTTCTGGCTCTATTTCTGGGGTAGGACAACCTTATGTTCTGTATTCTCAAGTTCAGTAGCCCCTTCAGCAACTGAACGTATTGTATTTGTATGTTCAGCAACCTATCATCCCTTGTGTTCAACAGTTGAACATGCAATATCAGTATGTTCCTCGACCGAATGTGTCTTAATAATACATCCAACAACCCCAGCCTTCGCTAAGTGCTGTTGCGACTAATCCTCAGTTTGGTTCTTACACCTAAGCTGGTCCAAATCTCCTTCTGGGTCAATCTGGTCCTTTCCCCAATCAGTCTTGTACTCAATATAAAGCATTTCCTCAAGACCAGTACCAACAAACCCAGTCTGGGCCTCTTCCTGGTGCTTCATATCCGCATATTCCTCAGTACCAATAGGCTCAATTAGGACCTTAGGCTGGACCCCATGTTCAGCAAGGACCACAGGCTGGACCCTATGTTTAGCAGGGACTGTAAGCTAAACCCTATGTTCAACAGGGACCACAAGCTGGACCCTACATACCACAAAATTGAGCTCTTGTTCAGCAGGGACCTTACCCTGTATCCTATGTCCAACAAGGTCCGCAACCTCAGTTCCCACAGGGGTATTATCAACAACCCCAACAAGGTCCCTACCAGCAATATCTGCAACAAGATCCTTACTATCCATGGGTGTAGTATACATATCCAGGATAGAATACACCCTATTGGGGGGGAAATCCGTTTCAATTAGGTTGGAACCCGAAACATTTTTTTCCTCATCATCTGCCCTTTCCTTTCTTGCCTACGTTGGAATTTTCGGATGTGTCAAAGTTCATAAATGACCCCATCTAGCATCAGCTGCATTGGCCGCCAATTCCAACTAAAATTCCAGGAGATTGTCCAAATTTCGAAGGAAAATATAGGGAAGACCCCCAAACCCATGTTATGACATACCACTTGTGGTTTTCCTCTAATTCTTGGGTCTAAGATTCTATTCATCTTCGTCTTTTCCAACATACTTTGACCGGTACTGTGACCAAGTGGTATATTGAGCTCCCTCAAGGAATTTTCTTCGATTTCAATTCCTTGGTTATGGTTTTCCTCACTCATTTCCATCTACCTGCCCGGTATGAAATCGTCACCCATATTCTCACTTCACTGAAGCAGTTAGTTGCTACACATATTTCAGATCACATTCATGAATGGCGGCGTCGTTGTTTCCTTATCAAATTTGAGATCCTTGATGAGCTATTGACTGAATTGTTTACGAAATAATTCGTTCCTAGGATTTCTAAAGATATTTCCATAGGTGGGTGTGTCATGGAAGAGGAGGTCATTTCCAAATATTAATACCTTGATTTTGTTTATTCCCAGTCTGAGAATCTATATGAGTTATTACCTGACGCGCCGCGTCCTTCGACTGATCATGCATCATCTCAGTCTCCTGTTACGCCTCCGGTGGATGGTGTTATTGGGATAGTGGCTCATACTGATAGTAGTGTGCCTAAAAATTCTTCAAAGTCTAAATATGCTACTGTTGCTGCGCCCCCACTCCTTCCAATAACCAGAAGAATCATGGTAAAACCTCATAGGTAAATGTTGTTCAATCTACCGTAGTAGATAAATCCTCGAAAGGTAAGAAAAAGGGTAAAGGAAAGTCTAAATTCGAGAACCCTAAACAAGATTCAAAGAAGTCATTTGTTGACGATTATTCAACATGTAAGCCCAAATATCCTTATTTGATGTGTGATGATGATCATTACACCAAGGATTTTCCTCGGCGTGCCGAAGTTTCCTGTCTTATGAAGGGCGCACCCGGGACTCCGGTTGTTTTGAAAGAACCTTTCCCTTCTTAGCAGACGCAAATGGTAGATTAAGCTCAATAGCCTAGAAGCTTTGAGGTTTTCATGGTTGGAACATAATCTATTGCCATTACCATGAGAATGAAATATTATCCAAATCCATCCAAAGCTCCTATGGAATCGAAAGTTACAGATCACCCTTCCTCTTCTGCGCCCCATACCTACAGTCCTCTCCAGATTGAGATATCGAGTAGTGACTCCATCATCCGACCACCCCAAAACATATTCTTTGGAAATCGTCTTATAATCCATAATGCGAGAGCTGCACTATACTACAATATTGTAGAAGATTTGGCTCAAGCGCCTTCAACGATGTTGGATTTAGAGGTCCTTCAGTCATGCCCATCACAATGGAAGGCACTACTCTTCTCTATTGGAGGGATTGATCCTGCAAATTCTAATCTAATTACTTTTGATCTCGAAAATTTCATTCCTCGCCTCCCATCTCAGGTAGCTTTTCTAATTCAAGTTACCATTATGGGAAAGAATATTCATACGACTGTCGTTGATGAAGGTGCTTCGACCTGCATCATGTCTGTCGCATGCTGGAAAGCCATCGGCTCTCCCCCATTGAGTCAGTCCCTGAATACCTTAGAAGCTTTCAATGGTAGATATTCACGACCATACATTATTCTCAAGGCATTTCCCATCCTGTTGGAGGAGAAAATGGTAACCATGGAAGTTGAAGTGGTAGACGCCAACTTAAACTATAATCTACTTCTTGGACGTAGTTGGACAACACTATGGTTTGCATGGTCTCCACCATTTTTCATGTCCTCTGTTTCCCTCATCAAGGGAAGATAGTGATTGTTTGCTTTCTTCCCCTATGATTGTCCAGCATGCAACATTCCATATGTTGGGAAGACCGCTACTTCTAATGAGAACATCAGGCTTGGTCTGTTCAAAGACTTGTGCCTTATGGGAGTTTTTCCGCTCCCACCTCTGAATGTTTCCTCCGTTAATATGATTTATTCTGGTCACAATCCATGGATTTTTCCCAATCTCGAACAACTTGAGAGTTTTGGTGACATTATTCCTCTAAGCCCAGCTGAGAAAATGTATCAAAGTATTCTCACAAATTTTGAGGCTGCGTCCAAAACCAACACTCATTTGGTTTCCTCTCTCGACACTTATGTGTAGAGTCCCTGGTTTGGTTCTTGGGACTTTGATGATCCCTTGAATGAGACTTTCCCCACCGACGATAATATCGTGGAGGTAATGTCTCTCGAAGAAGCTCCATGGGATGATGGACATCATCGTTCCTTGTTTATCCTAAATCCTAGGTGACATCTCCGCCTGTCTGCAATCCCATGCTTCGCCAGTACCGATTAACCGACTTTAGAGTCCGAATTTGATTCATGAAGTGTTTTCCGAAGGGAACATGGGAAATATCGCTCCAACCATTCCGATAGTCATCTCTGTCAAACCCGGGATTGTCGAGAATGTTCATATCATTGCATCTTGTTCTCCCGATGAGATCAAGATCTATACTGCACTTTTTTAGGAATTCTGCGATGTCTTTGTGTGGTCATACGAAGAAATTCCTGGAATTGATCCGAGTATTGTTGTGCAAAAAATTCCCACCTATCTGGATTCGAAGCCCGTTCGTCAACGAAGAAATTCTGGCATTGATCCGAGTATCGTTCTGCACAAGATTCCCACCTATTCGGATTTGAAGCCCGTTCTTCAACGACTTCATCCTGTACACCTGAGAAAGGCTACTACCATAAAGGGTGAAATTGAAAAACTTCTAAAAGGTGGTTTATTTACCCTATACCATTAAAATATCGGGTCTCGAATATTGTTCCCGTTAACAAGAAACAAGGGACCATTTGGGTTTGTGTTGATTACCATGATATCAATCGAGCCTGTCCTAAGGAAAATTACTCAACTCCTTTTATCGACCAACTCATTGATGAATGTGCCGGGAGTGAGATTGTTTCCTTTATGGATGGTTTCTCTGGCTATAACGAGATTAACATTGCTCCAGCTGATCAACAAAAAACCGTGTTTATCTGTCCATGGGGGACATTTGCCTATAAAAAACTCCCTTTTGGCTTGAAGAATTATGGGGCCACCTTCCAGCGAGATATGTCGTATGCTTTTAATGACATCAAGCACATAGTTTAGCCATATCTCGACGATGTTAGTGCTCATTCTGTGAAATTTCGAAATCACCCGGAACACCTTAGAGCTATCTTCCTTCGTTGTCAACACTATAATATCAGGTTTAATCCTCATAATTGTGTCTTCTACATTGAATGCGGTTGACTCTTGGGTTTCGTGGTGTCCAAAGAAGGCATCCACATTGATCCTCTTAAAGTCGAGGCAATCATCAATTTTCCTCCTCCCTCTTTTTTTCATCAACTGCAGAGTTTGCAAGGGAAAGCCAATTTCCTCTGTTGCTTCTTACTGAATTATGTTGAGCTTGCAAAAGAATTTACTCACTTATTGAAAAAGGGAATCCCATTCTTATGGGACGAAATTTCCCAAACCTCTTTTGATGTGTTGAAACAGGCCCTCATCAGTGCTTCGCTACTGCATCCTCCCAATTATCATCGTGATTATTTCCTGTATTTGGCCGCCACCGGCAAAACTATTGGTATTGTGCTGGTTTAGGACGATGATGATGGTCAAGAGCATGTAGTGTACTATTTGAGCTACAATCTCTTCGATGTTGAGACCCATTACGCTCATGTAGAGAAACTCGCACTGAATGTTGTCCATGTTGTTCAACATTTTCGTCATTACGTTCTCTTGCACAAAACTCTGGGGATTTCTGATTGCAACCCCATGACTTACATTCTCCCACATCATTTGCTTAGGGGAAAGTACTCGAAATGGATCGTCATCCTTAAAGAGTTCGACTTAGAATTCACTACTGCTAAGTCTAACAAATCCCTGGACTTTGTTGAGTTTATTTGTGATCTTCCCACCACGGATGATCCAACTCCTCTTGATGAATCCATCCCCATTGAGACTCTCTTTCCCATTAGTAATCTTGATCCATGGTATGGAGACATCATTGTCTATCTCTAGACCCAAAATTTTCAGCCAGAGCTATTGCACTCTCAGCGATAATGGATTCGCTACCAGTCCCAACCTTATCGTATCATTGGAGACACCCTCTATCGCATTGGTATTGAATCTGTCCTCCGTCGATGTTTGAATCTCGAGGAAGATGAGAAAGCTCTCAATGACTGCCACTCTAGGGCTTGTGGTAGTCACATGTCTAGTTACGCTACTACTTAAAATATCCTTCGCTCAGGGTATTTTTGGCCATCTATTTTTAAAGACTGCATTATCAAAGTACGCAAATGCGATGACTACCAGATCTACTCTCAGAAAGAGTGCGCCCCACCTTCCCCCTTGCACCCAATTGTGACTATCAGACCTCTTGCAAAATGGGGCATATATTTCATGACCTGTAACCCTCGCTCGACCAGGGGGCATGGTTATATCATCGTTGTCGTCAATTATTTCACTAAATGGGATGAAGTGGTGCCTACATACGATAATAAATGTCTAACTGTAGCACAATTCCTGTTCAATCATGTCATAGCTCGGTTTGGTGTCCCGAAAGAGATTGTCACTGATAATGGCTCTCATTTTCGCAATCATATGATGATAGAGCTTGCTGCTCAGTTGGGGTTACGTCATGATAGCTCCACCCCTTATTATCCACAGGCTGATGGCCAAGTTGATCAAGCCCATGATAAATTGGGAGAAGGAAAGCTTGAGCTAATGTGGCATGGGCCCTATATCATTCAACGAGTATTGGAACGAGGAGCCTATGAGCTAGGATATTACGAAGGAAATCCATTTTCTAAGCCCCGAAATGGGCTCTATCTGAAAAAATATTACGCTTAATCATAAGTGTGATACTTTGTACATTATTGTTTTATTCATTAGTGTGCTTTGAGTTGATTTTTGGTGTGATTTTTTTCCTTGCAGACATGTTTCCTCTGCTCACCTTGTGTTCCACTTGGTTTGCAGATGTCTTCAAATCATTACATTGGTTTTGCCAATGACGCTTGTCGTAGCACACGGAACCTTTCTTCCGCTGCATGGGCACTCTCTTCTCCTAATGGTGAGTTGATTAATTTATAAGGTATTTGTTTGGGTCGAACAACTAACAATATTTCCAAATATAGTGTGGTGATTGAACTATTATCAGATTCCATTGATCTCAGACTTAGAGATTTGGTTGTTAAGTTAGACTCACAACTCATTGTGTTACAATTAAATGGTCATTACTCTGTGCACAATCCTCAAATTTTGCATATGTATTTGCGTGCTAGATTATTGGAAAGAAATTTTGATTTTATCACATATCAACATATTCCAAGACGGTTAAATACATTAGCATATACATTAGAAAACCATGTATTAGATAGACATTTGTACAATATGTAAAAATCAAGACATCATCATGATACACAAGTAGCCGTATAAACATGCATATATATATATATATATATATATATATATATATATATATATATATATATATCAGTTTGTCAAGTGTGTTACATCCAAAATCTCAAAAAATATGTGTTCTGTTACAAAAATGGCTCTCTGAGCCTACCTCAGTACAAAAATGTAAAAACATGTTTGCTATCCACCCACATGGTGCTCATGGTAGCAGGTGAATACTCGAATCAATCGTCAGAGTAATCGACGCAGTATACCCGGAACTCCAACTGTGTGCCTCTAAAGGTGCAGAGGAATCTCATCGAACGTAGCATACTCTAGAATGCCTCTCGTAAGGCCAACTAGGTTCCGCTCCAGGTCAACTAGTGTGTTTGTTCCCTCCTCATAAGGAGCATCCTCTGTTGGGCGGGCTACCCTCCGCACAATCGGTGACATTCCAAGAGGCCTGTGAAGACCCATATCTATAATAACATCATAAGTTTACGTTTCAGAATACATAACAATAAACATTCAAAAAGTAAAAATGCTAAAAAAACAATTTTTACCTGCATCGGTCCACTGTGTGCTTGGTGGAATAAGAAGATCTGAATTTACTCTGAAGTCGATTTCGGCATATGTGTAATCCTCAAATACGATAAGTTGACACCATCTCATCAGCCTCGAATCCCTCGGGTTTGGATCATGGATCTCTAGCCACTGGTACTGAAAAAGGGGTACTCTCTCTAGAAATAAGGTCACTAGAATCAAACCGTACTCGAATTATTTCATTCGCCCTATCTTGAATTAGGTTAACTAAATCTTCATTTTAGCCTGTAACCCCTCACACCAATTGAACATCGTTGGGGCCAAGTAGTCCACTGCGTATTGGAACTGAGACTTTTTTTCCTCATGCAATGCCTAGGCTCCTGCCACTCTAATGATGCAATGTAGAATCGTGGACATGGGAAGCACTCTAATGGAAGAAATGTCTTCCTTCTCTCTGTTTTTCGAGCCCCATGACAATATCTATTGATGAGCATGCTGGTAGTCTCACCCTCTTCGCGAGATCTAGAGAGTTGGATCCTCTCGCCTATCTTGGATAGTCCAGTGATGAAATAGATGTCCATCACATCTAGCACTAACTCTTGGTCCTCAATGACAAATAACTGTCGGTCCACGTCCCATATACTGATTAATATTGGAATAGCTCCAGTTGATTTCTTAGCCCAGATATTTGAAAGAATTTCAAAAACCTGCAATTGCGCAAAGCATTGATGCAATTTTGATCCTGTAAATCTTGGTGGTCTTCCACCTCGTGGCCTCATTCTTTCCATTCGATCGACATCTCTAAGGAAAGCACCCAGAAAACATGTTTAAATAGAATTTTAGGAGTTCTCACTAGATTAATTTTAGAAATTAACCATAGAGTTGGGTGGATTTATTGTTTTAAAATCATTCCTGCAGCTAGGGCGACTGTCTAAATTAATTCGGCACTGGTGGCGCGTTGCCCTAACAGGATAAACGTGACCAACATGACCCCGATAGCTCGAAATTGCGCTGGTTGCAGACGATTTTAAAACTTGAAATCCTCCCCCCCATCTCCCTATTTCTAAAACAAAATGACAAATGAATGTAATCAAAATGAAAAGGAGGCTTAGAGATCTTACTTGATGCTGACGGATTGATGAATGGTGTCCTCGATCGACCACACCGCTGATTTGAAATTTGGAAGGAAAATGGACAAAATGATGTTCTCAAAATGGAAAGGTGAAAATGATATTTTTTTTTGGTCTATTTATAGATTTTTGAAAAAATTTCGCCAATATTTTATTATTTTTCCTCGGTATCCGTGATGTTTGATATCTCTGTGCAGTAGAGAACTTCCACATTGTTGATGATGATTTTTGATACAAACAAGTTTTATTTTATCTCTGTTTTAGGATCGTTAAACATTTACGAAAAAGGAACCCCCCTGGAGTCAACTTTCAGCTCTTTTCTGACTCTCGAAAAATGAAAATATTGCCGAGTAGTTGTCATTTCTAACTCGTTAAAGTGAATGAACTGACATGATCTTAGTATACATTTACCCTTTTTTTGGGCTGAGATTTACTATTTACGAAAAAGGAATACCTTGATCGAACATGGTCAATAGGTTCTCTCGAATATTTTTTTCTACCTTTTTGGATTCGAGAGACGATTTATGAAAAGGCACATGATGGAGTTTCCTTTTGGTTTCTTTTCAAACTCCTTAAACATGAAAAGTCACCGAGTTACCCTTTTGTTGAAATCGTTAAAGATTAAATGACGAAAGACTTGTCACCATGATGAGACTGAGTTCCTCCTTCATAGGGCTCGTTAAACTTACTAGGATGGATTCATTCGAAGAATAAACTCACACGCTCAACATATTCTATCCTCTTCACGCTAGCTATAAAAAATAAAGAGGTACTCGTTAGCAATAATGGGGGAAAATTGAAAGTGAACATCCTATGTCTATTTTGGGAAGCTTGTCGCTCTTGAACATGTCATGCATCTACAATTCGTGTTGGGTTGGGGACATCCTACATTCGTAACTTTTCCTCCATGGGTTTGGGAAATCCGTTTTCCTCTCATTTGATTACCAATTTTATCAACATGGCCTCTGGTCCTATTTGAGTCAAATGCTACCACACTCCAGAGTCGTGTCACTAATATGTTCAAGAGAAGTCCTTTTTTTCCAACATCCTCTGCTTATCTGACCTCCTTTGTTACAATCCTGAATCACTCCTATCATCTTAAGATATCTATTGTTTAATGTCGATGATGTGGGAATCATTATGGACCTCCTTCGATGAATCACTTCTTGTCGACTTCAACTCATTATCCAGGAAGGTGATTTACAAACTCCTTTTAGTACCTTGGAGATTGCATGCCTCAATGGCAAGTTCTTCGTGTTTGACGACAGGTTCAAATCATGATCTAATGATTCTTCAAGTGTTTGAGTTCGACACATTCATTCACGCTTGTAGATTGTGTTGTTGTACCTTGAGGTCCATCGTCATTATTGGCGGTCTCTCTCTTGCCTATTAACGATTCTCATCATTGACCAATAATCAAGTGGTTTCTACCATGTTCGACACGAACACATCTATTGGCATGGCTAGATTCGTACATTGGGTTTATTGAGATAGCGATGAAGACCCTGGGTCACCTATGATTTTTTATCTAGCCTGCGGGGTGCTATTGAGTATTCATGATTATATACATGATCCTATCTATACGGATGGCTACGTCCATACCGAAGATCCATTTATATGATCTCTTTAGATGAATTGTTGTGACCTTTCCATGGGTTCATGTGTTATTTGATTCTTAGTGAAAATTCATGTGGTTAGGAATATTTATACCAGAGATGTCATATATTGTAAAATTCTTGATTTGGCAGGTTTTCCAGAGGTGGTTTGCGTTCTTTGCCTTGGTTCATAAATCATTTTAACCATCACTCCCTATTTTTCCTTCATGCTTTAGGGGGCATCTGTTACACTGTAATTTTTCACCATGCTTATTTTCCTGTCCCTGATCCTAAAATGCCTAGTGACAGATCGTGTGCAATGTTTCCACCATTAAAAAATATGTTAACATATCCCTTGAAGATCTAAAGAAGACTGCATTGGAAGATGATTGCATCCAGAAACCACTCTGGAATCACCACTCCTTTTTAAGGTACAATTAAACTTTAACATTCCCATATTTGAGGGACAAATAGATGCACATGTCGTACATATATGGTTGAATCTATTAGAATGATATTTCTTGATTCATGACTTTTCTAACTGGGAAAATATTACTTTTTCACTCCTCAAAGCTACCCCCCATGTCAAGGACTGGTGGGAAACCTACTGTGAGAAAAAGGACGAGAGGGAACCCTCTCTATTATTGGTCACACCCACTTCGGATTCGTTCTGAGACACCATCAAGGAACAATATTATCCTATCGGGAGCTATGAGGACAAGTAAATACAATGGACTACACTACGGAAATAAAGGGATCAAGATGTGCCTGAGTTGACGAATCTATTCCATGCCATGCTTGCAAAGTTGGGTATCAAAGAATCAGAGAAAATTTTTGTGTTGAAGTACCTGAGTTATCTACATAGATACATTTAGGAGGAAATGGAGTTCCTCCACATCTCCTCGCTTGGTGAAAAATATTGGTATGTTGCCAATATTGAGAAGAAATTCAAACAAAATAAGCGACACTTTGGATTTGCGAATCAAAAGCAAGGTAAAGGTGCCCCAAAACCGTAGAACAAGGGACAAGGCCAAGGCACGATGGCCTAGGACAACCCATCAAAGCCGGACGAAAAGAAAAAAGCTGCAGAGCCAAAGAAGGACATAGGAAAGTGGTGTGAGTTCCATAAGCTCTCCACTCACAACACAAGTGAGTGTTTGGCCAAGTAGTCACTGGTGGCCGAGCTGAAGGATTTTGAAATGAATGCATGCCCCAGCTCTGAATCATAACCCAAAAAGGGGAATGGAAACGGGAAGTATATTATCGATGCGGAGCCCAACTCTACCATTGCCACCATGAAGATCCAGAAGGAGGAACTGGAAGATCTAGAGGAGGGGGAGCATCTCTTCCATTCCCGGATGTGGGTAAAGGGTTCCCCATTGTAGTTCATTGCCAACAGCGGGTGCCAAAATAACCTCATTTCAATAGAGGTCATGAAGCGGCTAGGATTTCCGACCATAACATAGCCACAGTCATACACCATCGGGTGGCTTCACCAATGACGAGACCTTTGCGTCAGCCTGCAATGTCACCTTCCATACAACATCAAGCCCTTCACGGATGAGGTATTATGTGACATTGCTCCTCTTGATGTTTGTGATGTATTATTAGGCAAACCATACTTATGAAAGGGACATGATGTGTATGAGTCCAGGCCTCGCGTTTTTATTGTTACTTTTGGAAATAAGTTGTATAGGATACTGGAGGTAGCACCGCCTACCACCATCTCTTTGGTTACTGCAAAAAAATGCAATAATCTAATTTCCAAAACTAGGAAATTTGTTTTCCTGATGATCCACCCTTAGGGAAAGAAGAAGATTGCGGCCACGACCTCCAGAAAGGGCTCCTCCGCACGAAAACAACAAATGAACAAAGTCATGGAGGAGTACGGGGACATCTTCACCTCACCCGCAGGGGTGCCTCTGCACTGTCAGGTCAAGCACTCCATCGATATGACCCCAGGTGCGCCGGTGCCCAGTGGAACAATATATCAGCAGTCTATTCTAGAGAACAATGAAATCAAGAGGCAGATTCAAGAGCTACTACAAAATTTCAGATTTGGTCGAGTTCATCGCCACATGGGAGCCTGATCGTGTTGGTGCAGAATAAGCATGGGACTTGGAGACTCTGTATTGAATATTGGGAACTGAAAAATATCATTGTTTGGAATAGGTACTTGATCCCACGGATTGATGACCTTCCGGACCAACTCAAGGGGGGGAAATATTTTAGCAAGGATGAAATGAAGTCCATGTATCACCAGGTACCAATCTAACCCTATGATATGTCGAAGACTTCCTTCAAATCCAAGGAGGGTGTTTTCTAATGGTTGGTCATGCCTTTAGGGTTGAAGAATACTCCCGCAACATTCATGAGGCTGATGGACGACATCTTGTGGAAATTCACCAACTCATTTGTGGTGGTGTACTTGGATTACATCTTGATCTTCAGCCAGACTTGGGAAGATCACCTCCACCACGTCCGACAGGTCCTCCAAACATTGTGTAACACAAGTTGTGTGCCAATTTGGAGAATTGCAATTTTGGAATCACCCAGGTTCAGTATATGGGATAAATTATTGATGAGTTGGGGGTGCATGTGAATCCAGCCAAGATCCAAATCATTCGGGACCGGCCAACCCCAACTACTCTAACAGAGCTCTGCAACTTTCTGGGTCTTGCCAATATCTACCGCGGGTTCATGTTGGGATTATCTCATGTCACTTGACCCTTGAATCAAGTCACCAAGGGAGGAGCGAAAGAAAATTTACTTTGGTCTGAATCTCAACAGAAGGCGTTCGTAGAGTTGAAACATCACCTCTGCTCTACACCAATGCTCACATTACCAAACTTGCAACAACCATTTGAGACCGAGATAGATGCCTTTGACTATGATATTGATACAATTCTTACTCAACATGGGCATCCAATGGCATATCACAATGAGACACTTTCTGACACAGTTTGAAAGTATCCCACTTATGAAAAAGAGGTGTATTCCATTATGCAGGCTTGTCGAAAATGGAAGAATTACATTTTGGGGAAGGAAACAGTCATCCACACAGACCACTGACCCCTACAGTTCATACAAACACCATTAGGGGAATTTTGAGGTCTAAAATGGGCCTCCTAAGGAAATAATAAAATAATAGCTAAACCAATAAATAATATTTATGAATTTGCAATTCACTTTTTGCCCCACAATCCATGTAACCATAGTTGAATTCAATTCAAAAGTTGTACCAAAATAAAATTAGTAAAAAAATTGTATTGATGTGACTATAAATAAGAATGAACTTTTCAAGAAAAAGTCATTATCATTGAACAACTAATGCATTTTTCCTTTGTACTAAAATAACTTAAATTAAAATATAAATATAAATTTATAAATTCTTAATTATATTTTATGTTATTAATTAAAATTTCTATTATTTAAATTGTATAATAACATGTAATTAATATATTGTATAAAAATAATATAATATAATATAATATAATAAATGTATAGGGGTATGCATTGTTTCTTTCAAGAAATATAAATAACAATAATAAATTTTTATTCAAAAAGTGTGAAATGAAATTTATCATGAGTACTTTACATTGGCTTTAAAAGTACTTGGAACACTACCATGGTTAACCATGAGTTTTTATCCACCATTGAGAATGTGACAAGTAATTACCTTTAACTCAAGAAATGCCACCTCAACCATTAGGGATGATGTCATCCCCTAAAATGTGATTGGTTCTCATATCGTGAATTTTGATTGTAAATTTTCCTTAGGAGGCCCATTTTAGACCTTAAAATTCCCCTAATGAAGGAGCTTGCAGAACGATCGTTATCAGAAGTGGTCCACATACCTGCAACAGTTTCATTTGAACATCAAGTACAAGAAGGGAAACACCAATAATGTTGCAGACTGTCTCAGCTGACCACCGATCGTGGCACTAACCACCGTGCTCAACTCTTGTGGGAATGAGACTTCCGACTGGCTGCTTATCTACAAAAGCGATCCAAACTTCAGCCACACATAGAATATGCTCCTGGAGGGTAAGAAAGTTCTATATTTTCACCTCCAGAATGCACTGCTATGCCACCGAGACACCTTTGTGTTCCTTCAAGAGAGCGTGCCAAGATGGTTTGGGAAGCACACTACAGTAGCATTGCTGGGCATTTTGGGGTCGAGAAAAAATTGGCAGTACTGTAGAAGTATTTCTATTGGTCGAACATTCTATAAGATGACAAGAAGTACATCAAATCATGCACTAGCTGCGCCATTTCCAAACCAACCATCAAGAAGCAAGGCCTTTATACTTCACTGTCTACCCCTAGTCGACCTTGGGAATCCATCTCCATGGATTACATGTTGGGCCTTCATTCTACTAAGCATGGAAATGACTCTTTTTTGTGGTCGTCAAAATATTATCAAAGATGGCCATTATGGCGTCCTGCAAGAAGAATATCACAATAGAAGCCACTGCTAAAATCTTATTTGAACGAGTGTGGGTACAATTTTGGATACCACAATCTATCATCTCAGATTGGGAGAGAAGGTTCCTTAGTAAATTTTGGTCCAGCCTCTGGTCAATGCTGGACATCAAGCTCACCAAGTCCACAACTTTCCATCCCCAAACTGATGGATAGATAGAGGTCGTCAACAGGATGATCGTACACATTCTGTGCATGTACAACTCAAAGCATCCATGAACATGGGATCAAATCCTCCTCTATTTACAACACATCTATAACTAGGCTCTCCACAACTAAAATGGCCACAACCCCTTTTAGGTGGGCTTGGGGTTCTAGCCATTATGTCCCATTGACGTAGCCATGCCATTTGCGGTTACTCAGGCAAATTTGGTTCATGTCCAATATGAAGCTGACAAGGCGAAAAAATTCATTGAGCGCATTCAACACATATACCAATAAGTTCATGACATATTAGACAAAGCCAATGCTAGGAACAAGAAACGACATGATCAACATCGGGTGCCACACAACTTCTAGGTGGGCGACAAAGTGTGGCTACATTTGTAGAAGGAGCGCCTCGCTGGACCCCACCGCAAGATTTTCCCACTTCGATATGGGCCATACACCATCACCAAGGCTGTAGGGGACAATTCCTTCGCGCTCAGTATTCCACCATTCCTTGGTCTGCACCCAATGTTCAATATGCTTTCCACCTCTACTGGACACATCCGACATGGCAGAACAAATCACACCAACATAGTTAAACCCAAACTACATGGAACAAGCCACAACTGATCCGATCATGGACACACAATTCAATAACACCCGCCAGCAGAGAATCCAACTATATTGAGTTTTCAAAGTAGTTCAACTCCTCCACCAGGGCAAGTGGTTCACTAGGGACCAGGTTCAACAGAAATTTCCTCACCTCATGGAGGCTCTGCACGCAATGGGGACCATTGCTTCCTAAGGGGGGAGGAATGATCCAGGTGGATATTGGTGGTCACCAACCTATTCCACCTAGACCTCTAGTCAGTTTCATCAGTTTCCTTTTTAATAACAACATTTACTATTTTTAGTAGTTTTTTGGGTCTTGAACTTTCAGAGCAGTTTTGACCCCCTAAACGACGTTTTTTGAGGTCTGCAGCAGGCTCATATCCATAGGCAGGGGCCTACAACAAAACTCGTAGTACTCGGAGAGATATTTCTGATGATATATCACACACGCTAAAAAAAAGATAATATGACCAAGTTACGACCCCTGGAAGTTGTTTGGCCAACTAACCGCAACAAGGCCCACAAACTCTTGGTGTTTTATCTCCTGGAATTAGGATTTTTGTTTTTTAGGGTTTTCCTATGTTGTTCAATAATAAAAATTCCCTTGAGCCTCATTGTAACAAATTTCAGAGGTTTTTATCTGCGTAATATCTTCTCAGAGATAAGCTACCAACGCCCTAGCTAGTTTATTTCCATTCTGTCTGTAAGCATATTTCGGTTATTTGATATTAATGAGATGAATTGTTATTTCTGCTACGTCTTTGCGTTTATGTGCATTTTAGTATTTTATTGCATTCTTACATAAGTCCGGATCAAGGTTTCACTCAGACATTTCACCACGAGACGGGTGAAACAAATCGGTGTGCGAGTCAAGAACCTGTATGTTCTCGAGGTCGAAAATGCATGCAAAGCTTTGAGGATCAAAGTGAAGGTTAGAGACTTGGTGGTTGAGAGGGAGAATGAATTACCTATCAACATGTAGCCTCAGAAGTAGTCTTAGAAGGTTGTGGAGAAGCTAGAATTATAGAGGCAAAGAGGAGACCAAGTAGAGGCACCCACTCAAGAAGAGACCTCTAGAGGGGGGAAATTTCGAGCTAGGTGGGGCAGAGGGTTCACATGTAGACATACCCCAGGTGAGAGATGGGGCGATGTGAAGACATAATCTGAAGAGAAGAAATTTGGGCAAGATACATTGAGATGTCTTGTATCATGGATCATTACCTTGCTACGAGAGCCCACAATATACACTATCAAGAACATCCAAAATACTGGAGCACAGATCAGAGTTAGAAGTAGTGTAGATGGCATAGATGCAGAGTTTGCAACAATGCATATTTTTCAGTAGACAATGTAGTAGCTAGCAGTAGTTTAGAGACTTTGGAGACAAATGCATCACACTGATTCAATTTGGATGCTTTTTCAGTTTCAGAAGTTGCAGTAGCAAAAATCATTAGAGAAGTGTTGCATGAAGAACATTCCAAAGGCATTGGATCAGGATAGATTTGAATTCCTTCCTTGTTGAGAGGGAGTGTTGAAATTGGCAATAGGAAATATTGAAAATAACATTCTGATTTGAGTTACCCTTAATGAAGTCATAAGTAAATTGTAACATCACATGACAACTTGTAAGTGTTAACTGAGTCAGGAAGACATAGTTAGCTAAGTCAATTGAAGTTGAGGGTCAAAATGGAGGTCATGTAGAGTTCTCTCTAAGTTTTAGGGGGTTCAATTGCCATATATTTTGAGTTGTAATTAGTTAACTTAGTTATTTGAGTTAAAATCATTTTAACTAGTTCTAACTCAGAGATGAGCTAGTGATAGGTCTGGTGAATTAAATATGATTTAATTCACATGCAGTGATAAGTCAAATAACCAATAATTCGCTATAAATAGTCGTTGCATGTCATTTCTAAGGAAGACCCAGTTGAGATTGGGGTTAAAGGGGAGAGAACCACCAGTTGTATAATTATAAATTTGTACAGGTGGTGCGCGCATGTAATCAAAAGAAGGCCTAAAATAAATCATTTCTTAATTAGAGAAAATCGCCTTTAAAAGGAGGAATGAAGGCACAATTTTAATCGTTGTTTTTGTGAGCACGAGTTGGTGAGGCCAACCAATCGGAAGCACAAGTTTGTGTGTGGAGCTTGTAAGAGAAAGGTGTGCAAGAAAAGCTTGTGCACAGGTTCGTAGTGTGATACAATTAGCAGAGTGCATAGGTTTCTCAGGAAGGTTAAAAACATTGTATTGTTTTATGTTCTTGAATTTATGAAATATACAGATAGTGGGGATTTTAGCTGAGCCTTTCCCTAGATACATCTTGTGTTGTGTGATTGATAATTTTTTTCTCTTACTTGTTATGTGATTGTGCGATCGAAATTGGTTTCCACAATTTGTAGAATAGATTCAAGTATTTTGTTTTAGCGTATTACAAGATCAGTTGAATCTATGTGGATTTTCTACATTCTTTGATTTTACTTTAAAAAATACATGTTCCCTGACTTTAAATTCCATGTTTGTTTTGTTCCTATCTGCATAATTTTTTTCCTATCTTGGGAAACTTCAAAATTGTATTTGATAGTAACCATTTTCTCTTCCATTTCCTTTAGCAATTCAGGACCCACCAAAATTCTTTCTACTGGGTTACTCCAACTCACGAGAATACTAAATTTTATGTTGTACAAAGCCTCAAACGAGCTCATTTTTAATAATGTTTGGTACCCATTATTACATGTAGAGGTAGTCTTCCCATTTGGATGGTTTACCCATCACATACATCTGTAACACATCTTCAATTACTTGATTTACTTGCTCAGTCTATCCATGTGACTTGGGATGATATGTTGAACTGAAGTTTAAAGTGGTACTTAGTCCTTTAAATAAACTGATCCAAAAATTATATGTGAATTTTGGATCTCTATATGAAATTATTTCCTTAGGAAACCCGTGAAGCTTGGAAATTTCTTGTTGAACATTGGGTTCAACACTACCCATGTTTTTCGTAACATGGACTAACTGCCTCTCATGGAGCTTAACTTTGGTGATTGTAGCGGAGGCTAATTCTTGTGGGTTTTGGTCTAATATAAATCATGATTCCAATAAGTGGTATCAAAGCGATAGGTCTCGAGTTCAAAACTCACCTGACTGATGCTGGTGGGGATATTGTTGGAAATTGGTTTCAATGCTCCTCGTGTGTTTCATGACATGGAATAATCAGAGAATAATTCTTTGGAATTTGTAGTAGAGAATAATTCTTGTGGGTTTTGGTCTAATGGAAATCCTGATTCCAACATTTCTCACATATAAATATCTACAATATTCGCTGCCTTATACATTGGTTTTACTAGCATAAGATGAGCGAGATTCGTAATCTTGTGCACTACCACCATTAAAAAATCATGTCCTTTCATAGTTATGGGAAACTTAGTAATAAAATCAATTGATACCACCTCCAATTTCCACTTAGGAATGGGAATTGGTTGAAGAAAACCAACGAGGTGTTTATGCTTAGCTTTAACCATTGATATTCCATACACCTAGCTATATAATTTTCCACTTCCCTTTTTAAACCTGGCTAGTAAAACTACTTCTTGATTTCTGTCAAATTTTTCTAATACCCTAAATTACTAACATAAAATACCCTGTTCATTTCCTGTAAAATTAAATATTTTAAAGCTAGTACATCTGGCACATAAATTCTACCCTTATACAAAATGATCTCATCTCGGCCCATTTCAAAATCCCGGTATTTTGGCTGCAATATACCTTTTTGTAGGTTATTTTTGATCTGGATATATTTTTTATCTAAATTACCAGCTTGTATATTTCTTCCCATTAAATATGTTCTGCAAATGTTGATTTTCGTGGCATCCATACTGTGCACTCTCAAGATGAGTGCATCGACCACCCGATTTTCTCTTCGCTTGATATATTTGATTTTGAAATAATTTTCTGCTAGCAATTCCAGTCGCTTTATTTGTTGGGCATTGGAATTTGGTTGTTCGAATAAATGTTGTAACCCATGATGATTCATCTGCAATTAAAATCTATGGCTATGAGATAACACCTCCACATTTTAAGTGTCTGAATAATAGTTGCAAGCTCTAAGTCATGGCTAGCATTATTCTTTTCATGCCCCTTTAATTTTTTGGATTTTTAGTAGATTACTTGCCCATTTTTCATGAGAAATCCACCCAATCCTTCCTTACATCCATCCATGCACAAAAGAATATTCTTATTTGGATTTTTTTTATTTTTTTTATTTTTATTTTTTATTTTTTTTTAATTCTAGAGCTCGAGTTAATAAAACTTTTAACTATTGAAAATTTTCATCACTTAGGTGTCCAATTAAATTTTACACCCTTTTTCTACAATGATATAATAGGATAGGCTATTATAGAAAACCATTCGATGAATCTCTTGTAATACTCAACTAGGCCCATAAAAGACCTAACTTTTGTAACACTTTTGGAAGCTGGCCATTCTCTAATAGCCTTAATTTTCTCTGAATCCACAAATATTCCATCCTCTTAAATTATGTGACCTAAATAATGAATTTTCTTCTGGAACTACTATGTAAAGGACTAAATTCCAACCACGTAGTCCAATGGTATGGCCTGTATTGTCGCAAATTACAAGAAAATGTCAAAATTTTCAATTTTTTGTGTGTAAAGTACTTGTTTTTGTCACAAGTCTGACGACTTATTTCTACGCAGTTGAAATTGCGATGGAACATTTAGGTCATCACAATTGCGACTATATATTTTGTTGGTCACAGTTGCGACAACCTATTTTAGGAGTCACAATTGTGATGAACAACGTATGTATTTGAAATTGAGATGACAAATGGGTTTTTTCATTCTGACGTCAATTTGACCGTTTGTTTGATGGTAATATTTTAATTTGACTAGTCAACTAATGTCACAAGTACGATGATAAATAACTATATAAATATCTCGCATGTTAGAGATGTTGCAACATATTTGGAATAAATACAATAATTCGGAATGGTTATAAGGTCTTTTTAACAAACAAAAAACAATTTTTTTTATATAATTTTTTGTGGTTGGGAAGAATGTCACAATACATTATATGGGGAACTAATCAGGTAGGGTTCAATGAAGGGAAATGCTAGTGCCTTTGCAAATTTTGCGGGTGCAGAGGTCTGAAGAGATTTTGATATGAAACAACTAATAGACATTGTAGGAAGAATGGGCAAATTGAAGGGGGGAACCAATATCGTCTAGTGGTAATCTATATGTTATGAATCATTATATATATTTTGTTTATATTAATTGTATTTGTAAATTTTTTTATTTTTATAGTATTTGTTCTACAAACTAATTTCACATGATTGTTTGTAATTATTATAAAGTTAAGCTAGCCCCTTAGGTACTGTGATACGAATGTGCCAAGTAGTAGTACTAGAAATGATGTTCTACAAATTGAGGAAAATGGAGAAATATGGAAGATCAAGATAATGATCCTATGGAATAATATGACAATAATAACATAGTTTAAGATGATGGGTCAAATGAATTAATCCAAGACTTTTCAAAGGATGAGAACAATGATGTTAGTTGTGATGATCAACCTATGCTAAAGAAGGCAACGATACCACTTTATGAAGGCTAAAACTAAAATATTCTTTCTGCTACATTACTGTTGGTGAACTTAAATGTTTTAAATGTTTTTTCAAAACACTTGTATGACATAAATTCTAAGGTATAATGTAATATGTTTCATTACATAGAAGATTGATTTTTTTTTCTTTTTTTTTAAGAATGAAATATTTATGATTAATGTGTAAAATAAGAATGCAATATTTATGATTAATATTCTTTACACTAACTAGTGATTTTTTAATGTTTTATTAGATTATCAGGTGAATTTATGTTACCATTGCCAAAAAAGTGACCTCGCATATAGCGAGATTTATATGATGTTATGAAAGAAAATGGAATGTAGTATCAAGCTATATATCATGTCCTAATGATCGTATTATATATTATGGACAACATGCTTTGAAAAAAAAATTAACGAAATTTGACAATAATAGACATTGAACTGATCAAATAAAAAAATGGTTCCTTAAAAGATTCTTTACCATATTCCCATAATTCCACATTTGCAGGGATTGTTCAAGTGTCAAAGAATAAGAATTTATGGATTGCACAAAAGAAAAGTGGAGATAGTATTCTTCGAATGCTTGCAGATGGTTATGCATCTAGTAAAATTGAGGAAAAATAGCCGCATTTTAAAGATGAACCTCATAATGTTAGTCTTTCATTGGCAGCTGATGGTGTTAATCCATTTGGAGAGCTCAGGTCTATTTACTTAGTGTGGCCATTTTTTGTTGTTAACAATAACCTTCCTCCTTGGATATCAATAAATAAGGAGCAGATTATGTTGAAAATGATTGTTCCAGGTGTTTGTTTACATTAATTTTTTGAATATTGTAACATTTTCATTTATGATCTTGTTTGTTGCATAATATGTTATATTTATTTATTTAATTTTATGTACATATAATGGTAGTAATTATGTGTACTTTCAAACGATTAGGAAAGTACCAAGTTAAATATATGAATGTATAAATCGAACCTCTTATCGACAAGTTAATGAAATTATGGGCTGACATCACTATGTATGATATCTGTAAACGAATAAGGGAGAGGAAATTTCAATTCTATGGAATACTTGTATGGAAAATTCATGATCCCCCAGGAATACCACATTTTTATGTTATGTACCATTCCTTTTCAATTTAATAGTATATAATTATTTCAATTCAATCGTATCATGCATTTTTTAAATAATCCCTTCTTTTATATTAAATGGAAGTAATCCATCTCTTGCCAGCCTTCAAACAACGGGTAAATTTTCAAGTCCAGTTTGTGGTCCTAAGATGAAATTTCGTAATTCAAAAAGTTTAGGAAAGGAGGTGTTTCATGAGTATAGGGACTTCCTCTCTAAGAACCATAGGTATAGTGCTACCGAAAAACATCTTTTCAATGGGAAATAAGAGTCTGGATTAAAACCATGAAGAATGACACCTCACCTATGGAAGTTGGAATATAACATAAATCATTGTGAAGGACATGGGCTTCCACAAGGAATGCAAAGTTATCCCACTCAATTCATAAGGTTTTTGTACTATGAGCACCTAAAAATAACTCATTTGTTTGATATAATGCACATCAGGAAGAATGTGACAAAATTTATGGCAGATCATAGATGGTTGGAGGGATAAAGAAACAATCCTCAAAATTTGTAATGAAATTGTGGAAGCCAATCATGCAATGAAAAGTGGGATATGATCAAGTTGTGATGGAGACCGAAACAACCTTCCACTGTTATTAACAGAGAAGCAAAGTGGTGATCTAAAAGAGGTCATTCGAAGAATTACATCTCCCACAATATTTTCTTTAAACATAAATAATATCTTCACAAATAAAGGCGAAATTGGTGGGGTAAAAACACACGATTGACATACCTTCATTAAGGCAATTATTTTGGTAAATATATTTCTATATTGGTATATATACATATTCATGGTTTTTTTTTGTCTACTTTGGATTAAACAAATAATGATTCATTTTTATTGTTACAGTATGTTCTACCTCTATCTCTACCACACGACTTCTACAACAATATCAAACAAGTTATATAGCATCTTGGAAAATACATGAGGTACGTAGTGATTTATATGTCGAGTGTTTTTTCAATTAGTTATTGATCAACTTGATGATATTTGTTGTACTTGTAATGTAATATATTATGTTTTGTTGAAACATGTTATTTGCTTGCATCATCTGTAGATGGTTGTCATCGAAATAAATACATAAAGACAATATAAAGCATTGGAAGAGAGAAATTCCTCAACGAATGTGTGAAATGGAAAAGTATATGGCTACAACATTTTTCAATGCACAAGAACACTACCTCATACACCAAGTTGAGGAGATTGAATTATGTGTACCTGTACACATAAGGTCAATGCATATGGTGGAGAGGCACTTGAAATAATTGAAGGATTTGGTTAGACAAAGAGCATGTCATAAGGGTTGTATGGTGGAGGGATATATGGCATATCAATCCATGTTGTATATCAGCAACAAATATGCACGTGGATTGCATTCGGGATGTGAACTCCATCAAAATTTTTGAAGGGGAGCACACGTTGGGGAATGCTAGAATGACGAAAGTGAGAGGTAATTAAATATTTAATGTGGATATTTATACGACATTTTATAAGACTTATAAGACTTTTAATTTTTTGTGTATATCATACTTATTTATTTTTTATTCTTTCATCAATTATTAATATTGACCATGGTAACTAATATTTATTGGTGATTTGTTTTTTTCTGACACAATTGGTTGAGCCTTGGGATGCACTATATTTATACATTGCAAACACTATTGATTGGATGAAGCGATGGATTGAAAGTTGTGAAAAATCTCATGGTACATCATCATGGCAAGGGGTCTTTACATTGGTTAAAGAAGTTCGTCGTGTCTGAGATGCCAATCTTACACAAAGGGAGATTGATTTAGCAAATGGTTTGAAAGATGAACATGAAAGCATGCATTTTCACCGACCCGTAATATTTTATTAAGTTATTTTATAAATATTATTAATGTGAATGTAGGTGTGTTTTTTTCAGATACTTTCCAAGTTATATGAATATATTTATTAATTGACAATTCATTTTTTATGTGTTTGAAATATTGCAGTTGAAACACCACAAGGCTATGTAGTATAATGGTCATAAATTTTGCATCAAAAAGTTGGATGAAAAGAGAAAAAACTTTTGATTGTGGGATAACTGCAATCTTCTAGTTCACTAATGTTTCCTCTATAAGTGAAAAACATCCACAAGTCTCCCAAAGTCGATACTATGGGTATTTGAATGACATACTTGAGTGAGACTTTGATTCATTCAAATTGGTCTTGTTCGACATGAAATGGTATACGTTACGAATGAATGAACATGATCCCAATATAATTGTTATTCAACATGATAATGGATTTACCATAGTTAATATAAGTTCATTTGAGCTAGAATCAGATTGTTATGTTCTTCTAAGACAATGCAAACAAAAATTTTACTCAAAGATTCCAAGTAGAGCGGGTTGCATATGTTGTTAGTTATGATCCAAGAGGAAGGCCAATAGAGTATAATGTAGTGGAAGGAGATGTCTATGTTGAAGAGGATGATGATGTAGAGGAGTAGTTAGTTGATGATGTGTCAGATCATGAATATGTCGAACAAGTTCAAGGAGATGTTCTAGACAATGTTCTCGATGAAGATGATATCAATAATGTGCTTCCAGATGAAGAGCTTGAAGAAGTTGGACCAAATGTAGGAGATTATGTTCGTCATGATGATGATATTGATGACATTGAGGATGACACTGAAATGGCTGAGTGTTTCAACATCATTTTGGAACCGGATGACATAGATGTTGAGTTGGATGAAGAAGAAGACTAATGATATATCGAAATGTTGAAATGTACAAGGTATGCATTTATATGTTTTTAGTTGATTTGTTCTCTTTCATTTAATTTAATTTTTTTTTATTAATTTCTATATATGCTTGATTCTGACTATGTTTCTTTCAAATAATTTATAGTAGATAAATTGTGTATTGGGAATATTTAGAGTGATGTGAGGGTCGCTGGTGGGGGGGTGTGCAAGGGCCATATGAGCTTCCACCTTCACGTGGTTGGCCTTGTTCAGTACATAGTTTTATTTTATTCTTGAAATGAGGAGATCATTATTTGCACCAATCTCAAGCTTGTTGTCACAGTCAATACATGACATAATTTATCAGTTGATTGTATACTTTATTATTTTGAATTTTCTCTATTATCCATAAATTTCAGTGAATCGATTTCTAGAGGGCCACAACAATCTCTTGAGCTTGTCACAGTGTGACCTGTGAATTGGGCCAACGTTGTATTTCTTTTTCTTTTGCTCGTACGCACTCAAATTTGTCATGGATATGGTATATGCATGCATTGATTATATGGGAGGATTTCGAGATTCAAATATGACTCACAAAAATAATTTTACAATCAAGCAAGATCACCAGATTTCGCCATTGTGCTGCACCGTGAAAAAGGAGAGAGAGGTATTTGCAGAGATTTGTCAAATATGGAAGTGTTATCAATTGGTTCTATACTTTATTGTTTTTCATTATTTTGAGAGGGTTGCAAAAGTCTCGAGCTCGACGTAGTGTGACATGTACTGAGGGGACGAACATTGATTTTTTTTAAATTTTTGCTCGTATGCATTGAAATTTGACACAGATATGGTAGATTCATGCATTGATGGTATGGGAGGGTTTCAAGACTCAAATATGACTCATAGACAAAATTCACCCTTGTGACTTGTGAATGGGGCCAACGTTGGAACTTTTTCAATTTGTTCTCGAATAGTTTGAAATTTGACATGGTTATAATAGATGCATGCATTTATGGCATGGGAGATATTTTAGACTCAAATATGACTCACAGAAAGAATTTGACAATAAAGCGAGATCACCCAATTTTCAACATTGCTTTCACCATGAACAAGGAGAAAGAACTATTTACAGAGATTTTTCAAATCTAAAAATGTCACTCAGTTGATTATATACTTGATTGTTTTTAATTCTCTCTATTAAATATCCACAAATTTTAGTGAATCGATTTCGAGAGGGTTGCATAAGTCTCTTGAGCTCGTCATAGTGTGACCTATATTGAATGGTGCCAACGTTGAAATTTTTTCAGTCTATGCTCGTATACACTAATATTTGACATGGATATGGTAGATTTATGGTATGGGAGGGTTTCAAGACTCTAATATGACTCATAGAAATAATTTTCCATTGTGATCTGTGAATGGGACCAACGTTGGAATTTTTTCAATTTTTTGCTCATACAAACTAATATTTGACATGGCTATAGTAGATGCATGGTTTCGAGACTCAAACATGAATCACATAAAGAATTTGACAATCAAGAGAGATCACACATATTTCATCATTATGCTTCACCATGAATAATGAGAAAGAGGCATTTGCAGAGATTTGTCAAATCTGAAAGTGTTATAAATTCATTTTATACTTTATTGTTTTGCATTCTCTATAATAATTATCTACAAGTTTCAGTGAATCGATTTCATGAGGGCCGAAGAATTCTCTTGAGCTTGCCACAATGTGACCTATACATAATGGTGCTAATGTAATCCCTAGGTGAGGATTTTATAATGGATCATGTTTAAATGTGACTCCCTTTTTGAGAGATGGTTATTGTATGAATATTGGTAGAAAGAAATTAATTCAAATGGATGATATTTTGGTGTAGAACACAAATCCAATTGATTTTTCCATAAAGTTTGATTTACATGTCAATATTTATTATGAAAACTTTCCATACATATCTAAAGATGAGCCATTGAAATTTTCATATACGATGAAAGTGTCTAATTTTTTAATAGAGGTTTCCATTGTTGGAACATTATATTAGGCACTATTATTTGAAAGTCATGTGGATGTCATGGACATATGTCACCGTAATATTAAAGTTGTAGATTTGTATCCACATGAAGTGGTTTAATACACAAAACTAATTTTATTTATATCAACTTAAATCATTGTGTGTGTGTATTAAATAACACATAATCAATGTTTACAAAAAAATAAAGAGAAAACTATGCAGTATAAATCAAATACTACATACTTTTATCTTCCTTTTTGTTGTAAGAATTGTACACACACACACACACACACACAAAACATATTTTATCTTCATTTTTGTTGTAAGCATTGGTGATATATTTTTTATTATGACATCTATTAAAAGGTGAGGTATGAGCACTTGAAAGGGAGAACTTGGCCTCTCCGTTTTATTACTATGAATGATGACGCTGGAACGTCACTTTCTAAATTCATGCAAGAAAAGGTCATGATGTTGTTATCATTACTCCATGACAGTTTCCTCTACACAATATGTAACACACAATGCATTACCATAATTGCAACCAAAATTACCACACTGTCACAATATTCATTTTATTTCCTACGTGTTTCCTACAAATATTTCAACCACATAAGGTCTTAGAACATGATATGTAGTGAATCTTATGTGTAAGCCCCATGTTCAAATGAAAATTTCATGATAACTTTTGAACTTATTACAATGCATTATGTACTGCATAATATTGTGAAGAAGAGGAATTCATTAGATTTCATTACATAAGGTTAAGATGATTATAAGGAGGTTGTTTTATATACATCATAAAAATTTCATAATAAATATCAGTGAACTTTAGGTTCAAGTGATCATATTCAACCTCCTTATAAATAGACTATGGGAAAAAATATTTAGATATCACTATTTATATAATATCCTACAACCTCATGTGATAAGTTTCATAGAATTCACATCAATGACATCCCATCCATTGTTGTTATGGATACGGGTAAGATCCAATGCACCTAGCCATTTAAAGCTATAAGCGATCTACCTTTCATTAATATATGTATATATATTTTTGGCGTAATTTGTGGATATTAAAACACTTGTTCGATTTTTCATAATTCATTTGTTTCCAACTGAGCTCCAATGTTGCGACTAGATGAAAATTTCCCTAAGATCGGAGGACTCGAACCGTGACTCTCCTTGCTCCAAAAATTTTTCCCAATGAAAATTTCTTCTCTGTGAGCTCTGATGAGACTTGAATTGTGGCTACTCCTTGCTCCAATTTTTTTCCTAGAGACAAATGTTTTTCCCTCGATGAGACTCGAACGGTAGTTATTACTTCTCCATTTTTTTTGTCCCGAGCTTCGATAAGACTCGAACCCTAGTTGCACCTTTCGCCAACCTTTTTTCCTAGGGCTCCGATGAGACTCCTTGTTCCAATTTTGTTTCCCTGAGCTTCACCTTTGATCTTTGCTCCTTGCTCTACGTTGTGAGATGAGGAGGTTGCATTACACCCACCTGTTTGAGTGTCGCGTTAGAGGAGACAAAAAAATGCTAAGAGTGAAATGGTAATGTCAATGAAACCCTATTTTTGTGAGTATTTTGATACAAATTTTGTTTAATTAAAATTTGCATTGTGATAATAGTCTTGGTAAAAACCGTTCCATGAGTATTTTGATACAAATTTCTTTTAGTTGAAATTTAAACCATGATTACAGTACGAAATCCAACATTATTTTGTGCCCCAACTTCCTCCTTATCCCTTCATTGCTTCTTGAGCCATCCCACTGATACATTTTCTTCTTTTCTTGAATCATCCAACCCTTCCACCCATAGATTCAATGTGTAAATTTAATTTGGTCCCTCGAATTGGTACCCCGACTTGGTCATTATGCCTTGCGGAGAATGAAGGTGGTCACAAATGGTTGTTCACATCTCGGCTCATGAGTTGATTCCCATGATCACCAGTAGCTCGTCCGGTCAGCTAGCCTCTGGCAACTCAGACTGCAACTACCCTCCCGCATCTCAATCATCCTCATCCTCTACTCGTGGTTACTCACAACTCAACCCATGAGCTCACCACGAGCTCACTCGTGATCTTTCATTTGGGGCATAAGTCATGGCACAAACCTGCCTGGATATTGAACCACCAACCAATGAACCAAACATGGGGTATGGATTCGCTGTGTAAATTCAACTTTGTCCCTCGATAGGGTCTTTCGCATAAATCATGGTGTATATTGACATAACTTGGACATATGCTACCGATATTGGACCAATGTCTCAATCTCACAAGCTCATATTTATGCAAAATACTTTCACCACAGCTTGGATATGTATTTCAAAATATTGGACAAGTCACGATATAGTTAGGATAGGAGACATAAACCTTGATGAAACCACTACAAATATTTAGATATGCTGTAGAATTTGACCAATGCAACAAAAATTTGAAATTATGTTATAGGACTTCAGATCAAGCTCTCGAATCATTGTTACTGATGTCAAATCCAACACTTGGTAACAATTTTGATCCCAAAATGGTGAGTTCCAATTTTGAAATTATAAATTTTGATTCCGAAAGTGTTAGTATTGAATTTTTACAATGCATATTTTCATTTCAGTATTTTGAATTGATTTTCTGATGTGTATAAAATATCTAAATCCAAGATTCATGGATAATTGTGAACAATTTTTTTTTTAATTTTTTGTATGAATAGCATCATAATGACATTCATTGCTAATATATCAAGATTGAAGAGACATAATAAAGTAAAAACAAGTATAACAATCATTGTAGTACAAATTTGTACTTTTTTCACAAATATTTGAGGCAATGTACAATAAGGTTCCATATAAACAAAATGATGACTATGAGTTAGTTCTTTTTACCAGCTTCCTCCCCTTAGCTAAAAAAAACTATAACGTGCTTTAATTGTGGAAAATTTGTTAACAAAACCTGCATCCCAAAAGAGGAGAGAAATCAACATTCAATATTTACATGAATCAACAAGTATTAATTAAAACTAACTACTAATTTATGAATTCTTATAGGAATAAGGCATTACAAAATGAAAAGTGTAGAGGTTTTAAGTTCTTCGTTCAAATAAAGCTTTGTTTATCGACATCTGATTAACAATCCCTCAAATTTATTCAACGCTTTCTTATTGTACCTCATTTTCCTCATTTCCCTTCTAATTTACTTTTATTATCTGTCCCTTTCATCCTACCTTTGATGACCATGCCTAGATGATATTATTAATCTATGGAGACTGTTAGTTTTTGTTCCAACAACTCACTATTATATTCTTTTTAAACATTTTTTAGCAAAAAATTGTTTTTCCTTCTTGTTCTTATGGGCTTCCACAAATGAACCACTATTTTGTATGTCTTAGTGGTAACATATAAATATTTGTAGAGATTACACTTCATCTTACCCAACCATATTTCCTAATGTGGGCTCGATGATCACACTATGATCATTCTAACATCTTCTCGAAGAGAGAATTCTTTTCTAGGCTTGTTACATAAGAGGTCTAATGTAGCAATTCACAATAGTATATACATTATCACTTAATTAAGCTTCCATGAATTCATGTGTGGGTTGTATATGATCATTTCTTCTTATTTATTGCATTAAGAATGGCTAGTAATTATGTATTGAGTGCTCAATGGTAAAAAAAGCGTGTGCACGTATTTTAATACATTCTTCCAATAAGTTATCTTAGGATGCCAATATTGTCTCCCTCGGTTATCAATCCATTTATTTGATAATAAAATATACAATTTTGTTGAGAATTTTTGGAAACCTGTGTGTTATGCATGAAGAGCCCAACTTTTCAGGTGAACAATTCATCCATCTTTAGGGGAAGGAAGCTTATTTGATGATAGGAAGAGAGAAGGACAATGATATATAAAATGATGATGGAGATAGACGTTATAAAAAGTGAGATAAGAAGGAATGTTGCAAATTCGATAAATTTCGTTGAAATTTGACTGAACCTGTAGGAATAGGAAATTATTAATTGGTTTAATAATTTAATATTATTATTGTTGGAATTATCAAACATTTAGCTAGAGAAAGGATGAATAAATAACTCAAAGATCTAAACCAAATCAAAAGTATTAAATTGATCTAATATCTATAAATTGAGATTTTATAAGAGTTAAAATGATTGTTAATATTGGATTAATATATTTTTAATAATTAATATTTTAGGAGTTATTCCTCGAGATTTTAAAATATTAAAATTAAAAATAAAATATTAAAATTCAAATTATTAGAGGGGGAATTTTATATAAAAAATAGAAAGATAGGATTATGAAATTAAAATATAAATAAAAAGATGTGATTATGATATTAAAAAAATTTAGGTCAATTTTTTTGAAATGGTTGAGAATTATTAAATAGGATTTATAACCACGGATTGATATAATTAAGTAATAATAATAATAATAAGAGAAATTTGCTAATTAAATTAAATTAAATCATATAAAATGAAAGGATAGGTCAAAAGTCAAAAGAGTGGGCACGGGAAAATACTTAATTCAAATCATTTATTCAAATTATTTAAGTTATTAAATAATTTCATTATAAATAAATAAATAAATTTAAATTGGGGTTAAGAAGGAAAAGGAATTTAATAAAAGAGAAATGAAAATGAGGAAGGATTAAGAAAATAAAAATTAATCATCAGAAGAGAATTATGAGAAAAAGGGGGAAAAATTATATAAGGGGTTAGAATTTAAGGTAGATGACAAGGATTTAGATGAATTGAAATGGAGGGTGGGATTCCAGGAGTGGCTTAAATGGTATCCATCATCCCGATTAAAATTATTAGGATGTTTTTCAAATTCAAGGGCTTCTCTAATGATCTGGTGGGAGTGGTAAAGGGTAGAAGCCAAGATTCTGGTATTGTCAAAGCAAATAAGGTGTTTAGTAGAATGGGAGTGCTCTGTAATGGTTGATTTTTTAATGTAGTTATGGAAGGTGTCAACTATGTGCTCTTTCAAATGGAATTTAAAGGATCTACCAGTTTATTCTATGTAAGACATTCCACAAGAGTAGGGGATTTCATAGACTCCAAGACCTAGCACAGGATCATGCTTATCTTTGGCAGATTTGAAGAGCTGGCAAAGGTTTTTATGGGATTTGAAATAGGGTTTGATATTGTTTTTAGGTAGGATTTTGGATAAGCGATCAGTGGCTCCTTGTATGTAAGTAAAGGTAACTTTGTCTAAGGGAGGGGGGCAGGGGAGGTGTTTAGGATGGGGATGGAAACCTGAGTGGAAGGCTTGGTTAATTTGGGAAGAGGAGTAACCATTATAATTAAGATCTTGGGAGAGATGGGAATTTTATTTATGAAAGGATTGGGAGGAGGATATTCTAATGGCTATGGTGACAAGGGATTTGAGAATGATAGATTTTTTAGCAAGATGGTGGTGGGTGTTAGCATGAAGGTACCTATCGGTATGAGTCCTCTTTCGATAGACATGGTGAGTTAGGAATCCAATCGAGACAAGGACATCAATAAAGGGAAGGGAATGGTTCTCTTCAAGCTCCATAGTGAACTAGAAGTGGGGGGAGATGTTATTGAGATGGGAAAGAAAATCACAAAGTGCACGAATACCATGGGAACAAATTACAAAGGTGTCATCAACAAACCACTTCCAACATTTAGGTTTGAGGTGGAAGGTTTCAAGGGCAGTGGTTTCAAATTGTTCCATAAAACTATTAGCGAAAATCAATGAAAGGGAGGAGCCCATGGTTGTGCCCTCAATTTTCTCGTAACAAACACCTTCAAAGGTGAAAAAGGTGGAGGAAAGACAAATTTTGATAAGGTTGACAGTTTCTGGATCAACAAGTTTGGAGATGATATCAATGGCTTAAGGGCCTGGAATTTTGGTAAATAATGATACAACATCAAAGCTAACCATGCTCTCATTCTCATCTAACTTAAGGTTCTTAATTTTCTCAATGAAATCAGAGGTATATTTAATGAAGGAGGAAGAATGGCCAGAAAGGGTGTGAAGATTTTTGGTCAGGAATTTGCAAAGGGCATGGCTGGGACCTCCTATGGCACTAACAATAGGTCTAAGGGGAATACCCTTCTTGTGAATTTTAGGTTGACCATAAACCCTGGGGGTAATGGGGTTAAGGGGAATACAATTTTTTTGGATGGAAAGGTCAAGGGAGGAGGCTTTAATGGCTTTGGTTACCTTGTTAGTAACATATTGAATGGGATTATTTGGAAGGGGTTTGTAAGAAGAGGAGGAAAGGAGATCAAGTATCTTATGATGGTAATCAGACAAATTCAGGACAACATAAGAATTGCCTTTATCAGATTTAAGAATGAGAATATTTGGGTTGGAATTGACCTGACGAAGGGCAAAGAACTCATCTATAGTAAGATTAGGTTTAGGAAGATTGGAGTTTCATAGTATGCAGCCACATTCTTGCCGAAGCTCTTTCGCTATATGGGAGGGAAGGCAGTGGGAAATGGATTCAATGGAGCAAATGATATCTTCATAGGGAATGGTTCTAGGAGCAAGAGAAAAGTTGAAAAATTTCTAAAGGAGGTTTAAATAGGGGGAATTAAGCTCAACTGAGGAGAGGTTAACTACTTTGGAATTAAGAGATAAGGGAGGGGGATGACCTAAAATTTTAGGGGGGAAGAAGAGGAATAAGATTTGCAATTATTAGGATTAAAGTAGGATATAGGATTAGATAGAGGAGATGACTTATGAGGGATGGGAGAGGAGTTAATATTAGAATTATTACTAAACTTAGACATATCAATTTTAAGATTAGATGAGAAATTGAGATTGAGCGTAGATGGATTTTCAAAGCTAGGGGATTTTGAATGAGAATTAGATATTGGATTATTAGAATAAGAAGAAGATTTAGAATTAAGGTTATAATAAACTTTAGAGGAACAAGAAGTATAATTATAGATAGGGGAATTTAAAAAGGTATTAGTTAAATTAGAATTATTATTATTAAATAAGGTGGAACTAGAATTAAAATTATTTATTAAGTAATTAAAATTGTTTATTGAGTAATTAAAATGATTTATTGAGTAATTAAAATTGTTATTTATTATAACTTTAGTGGTTTGAGAAATAATTCTTAAACCCACTGTTGAGCCCACTCGAGTAGTAATTTCCATTGCAACACATTGAATAGAAGCAACAAAAATACACATGTACTTGCGTGCAACAACCAATACATTTTCACAGTTACGTGTCTCATAACCAAATTAAAATTCAGTAGTGACAATAAAGCGCAAATTGTTAGATGAAATTCTAGTTTCAACCTTATCCACATCCACATATGAACCACCTTCAAGCATGGGAGCTACACCAAGGGTGAAAGATGATCCATATCCATCCATAAGACCAGTATCTAATGGCTTGACATGAAATCCATATGACAGCAATGGTATATCATCAAATAGGGCACCATCAACATGGGTACAAATTAGTTGTGCACGATTACTAATAGCAGTCTCATCGATGCCATTGCAAAGATGGACTAATTACATCTTCCTTTACACTAAGGTGCCATCTCAAGTAGGGTCATAGCCTTCAAACTTGACTAAATCCATTATCTCATGATGTTTAGAATAGGCTAAAGGCATAGGTACTTCTCGTCTACCAAGTTCAACTCCAGCTAAAGCTGTGACACCATATACATGAGTCCACAAAGTGGCTGAACAGATCATATCATGTTCACAATCTGCCTAATCTACCCACTTCGGTCGATGCTCTAAAAATAACATATAAATATTGCTAGGAGAATATTATGCAAAAGAATTGAAACCTTGACACATAAAATAATTCCATCACCCTCAAACCACCCATTTTTGGATGAAATACACTTGATACCCACTATTATAGGTCTCCATGATAAATTGAGTGAAATACTACTATCATCCATCCTAATGCTAGCTATTGAAAATCAAACATCTTTAGGAAAATGTTTTGTAGCACCCTTGAAGCTCCTAGAAATCCCAAGGCCCAATTGATCTAGATGGATATTAGTGGCCACCCGCTTATTCCACTTGGACCCCCACCATTTTTTCTTACAGTTTTTACAGTTTCCTTAATTGTAGCACAATTTACTATTTTTGGCATTTTTTTCGGCTCCTGAACTTCCAGAGTTATTTTGAGGCCCTAAACGACATTTTTTGGGGAAACCAATTTTAGCGAAAATTAGTCACATACTTGATATACATTGCCATCATTTTTAGTCCTCGAATAGTTCTTTCTAACAATGTATCATGTGCGTCAAACAGAGATAGTATGCCAAATTTACAACTCTGGGAAATTGATGTACCAATTCACCCTGACGGGGCCCATAGTCTGACATTTCATCTCTTAGGGTTAGATTTTTGGATGTTTAGAGTTTTCCATTGTTTCTCAATAATAATAGGCCTTCAATCCTCATTGTAACATAGTTCAAAGGCATGTAGCCGCCACATCTCTTCTCAGAGATAAGCTACTAGTGCCCTAGCTATTTTATTTCCATTTTGTCTATAAGCATATTTCAGTTATGAGATATTAATGAAATGAAGTCTTATTTCTAATTCATCTTTGCGTTTATGTGTATTTCTATATTTTATTTCATTCCTGCACAAGTCTAGATTAGTGGTATCAGATCGACCTTCTCTTTCTCGATCCTTCTTTGCATGTCCCCAACGAGGCTAGGGTATAAGGAGTTAGGGGTCGATTTGGTTGAAACTTTGCAAGATAAGCCTCGCAAACCCCGACGACCACCCATGGGGGACAAAAATAAAGATGAGGAATCGGGAGATCCTATCAAAATATTGCTTGAGTATTCCCTTGAGAAACAAAGGAACATGATGATGGATAACTTTGCCTAGATTCTTCAATGACTGTTCACCAGCGATGCATTTGCATCCAGTAGCCACTCTAGAGGCACAAATCCTTTTAAGGTACAAGTAAAATTTGACATTCCCATATTTGAGGGCCAAATAGATGCAAACGTCGTAGATAGATGGTTGAATCTATTAGAAGGGTATTTCTCAGGTCATGACTTTTCCAACCGGGAAAATATTAATTTTGCACTCCTCAAAGCCTCCCTTCGAGACTGGTGGGAAACCTACTGTGAGCAAAAGGACGAAAGGGAACCCTTTCGGTTTTTGGCCGCACTCACTTGGAATTATTTCTGAGACGCCATCAAGGAACAATATTATCCCATGGGGAGCTATGAGGAAAATAACATACAATAGACTACGTTGTGGCAACAAAGGGATCAACATGTGCATGAGATGATGAATCTGTTCAATACCTTGCACACAAAACTGGGTATCAAATATTTAGAGAAACATTTGGTGCTAAAGTAATGCAATTGTATACAAAGATACATTCAGGAGGAAATGGAGTTCCTTGACATCTCCTCGCTTGGTGCAGCATATCGGTATGCTGTCAATATTGAGCAGAAGTTCAAACAGAAGAAGCGAGACTTTGGATCTATGAATCAGAAGCAAGGGAAAGGTTCCCCCAAACCGCAGAACAAAGTACAAAGCCAAGGTGGGGTGACCCAGGATAGCTCGCCAAAGTCGCAAGAAAAGAACAACACCATGAAGCCAAAGAAGGACATGGGAAAGTGGTGTGAATTCCATAAGAGATCCACTCACAACAAAAGTGAGTGTCAGGCCAAGCAGTCACTAGTGTCTGATCTGAAGGCTTCTGAATCATATGCATGCTCCAACTCTAAATCAGAACCCGACTAGGGGAGTGACAAAGGGAAGAAAATTATCAATGTGGAGTCCAACGCCACCGTTGCCACCATGAAGATCCTGAAGGAGGAATCAAAATATGCAAAGGAGGATTAGTGCCTCTTCCATTCCCAGATGTGGGTAAAATGTTCCCCGCTGTAGTTCATTGTTGACAACGGTAGCCAAAAGAACCTCATTTCAGCAGAGGTCTTGAAACGACTGGGCTTGCTGACCACAACACACCCACAACCATACACCATCGGGTGGCTTCACCAAGGGCGGGATATCTGTAGGTTTTAACCCTGCACATAACTTATCTACAAACGAATTCTTAAAAACAAAAAATAAACAATAGTCAGAGCATAAAACATAAAACATATATACACAGAGATTTTTCCCCTGGATCCCAAATCGGGACTACCAGCTTGATTTTTCATTATATTCCTTTTAGTGCTACACCACATATATACATGTTGAAGCATTCATAAACCCCAATCCATTAACCCTAGATTAGAAGATAATTGTAGTTCCCTTGACTGGATCTACAAAATACTAGGGGCTGAAAACCATCATGCCCCAAAACCATGTGCAAACCCATGCACAAAACCATTGACAGGTCCGTCCACCTAAAATAGGGTCCAAAAGTTTTTTCTCGAGGTGTTGTCCCGGATCTCATGCAGGGGGCTACCGACCCCCTGCAAACCCTTAGACAGGGGGGGTTTCCGCCCCCCGCTACGCCTGGTGCAACGAACGGGGAGGGGCTATTGCCCCCCCTATGACCCCCTCGATCATGCGACTATTCGTGGAAATAATATAACACACACCCAACATTATCCCACTTGTTGATTTATTTCTACAAGGGGACACAAAAGAGCTTAGTCATTAATCCAGCCCTGCAACAACCATTGTTTCTCTACACCAAGAGAACTTCCAAGTGCTCACAGACTTCGTCAATGCATCTGCAAAATTCTTCAAAGTGTCCACCTTTACCAACAACAACTTTTTATCCTCAACCATATCTCTCACAAAGTGATATTGAGCATCAATGTGATTTTTCTTTGAATGATAAGTAGGGTTCTTAGCGAAGAAATTTTCACTTTGGCTATAACAGTATATCCTTATAGCTCGCTGCACCAACCTCATACTTGAACACAATCTCTGTAACCGAACTGCTTCCTTTCTTGCATGAGTGGCTACCATGTATTATGCCTCTTTAGTTGAAAGAGCCACTACAGACTGTATTTTACTCATCCAGCTAACTGCACCTCCAAATAGGCTAAACACATGCCCACTTGTAGATCTTCTTTGGTCCAAATCTCCAGCCCAGTCTACATCAAAAAAACCACGAATGTCCAAAAATCTGTCAAATCCTGGTCTTCCCTGGTAGCACAAACCATAATCACTAGTGCCACACAAATATCTGAAAACCCACTTCACTGATGTTCAATGCTCCTTCCCTGGTTTTGACATAAACCTGCTCAAAACTGCCACTGCATGTGCAATGTCTGGTCTAGTACAGACCATTTCATACATCAAGCTACCACTGCACTTGCATATGGAACACAAACATATCCTCCTCTTCTTCTTGTGTCTTGGGACACTGTTCAACATATAGCTTTACACCTACAAGAATAGGAACATTCACCGATTTACTATCCTACATATTGAACCTCTGCAATATTGTCTCGACATACTTCCTCTTGTTTAACTAGAACTTCCTCTTTTCCCAATCTCTCTTAATTTCCATGCCCAAAATATAGTTTGCAGCACCAAGATCCTTCATCTTTAATTTGGAGAACAATTTGGTCTTCAATCATGGATAATTTCTTTGTCATTTCCAACCAGCAACATATCATCCACATACAAGATGAAATAAATAACACGCTCACCAATTAATTTAAAATACACACAATGATCCTCTTTGCTTCTGATGAAGCCAAGTCCCCATATATAGGTATCAAATTTCTGATACCACATCCTTGGTGATTGTTTTAACCCATGTACATACTTTTTTAACCTCCATACCAGTTCTTTCTTACCTTTGACTGTAAAGCCTTAAAGTTGCTTCATGTAGATCTCCTCCTCCAGATCCCCATGAATAAATGTTCTCTTCACATCCATCTGTTCTACCTGAAAATCAAATGCAACAACAACAGATAAAAGTAATCTAATAGAAGTAGCCTTGGCAACAGGAGAAAAAATATCACCAAAATAAATTCCCAACAGCTGGGAATAACCTTTTTCTACCAACCGAGCTTTGTATTTCTCCACCTTGCCTTCTACATTCATCTTCTTCTTAAACACCCATTTTCTCCCAATGGGATTCCTTCTAGCCGACAACTCCACCAGATCCCATGCCTCGTTTTTGTGCAAGGATGCCATTTCATCAACCATGGCCTCCTTCCGGAGTTTTCCATCCTCTGAATCCGCTACCTCTTTGAAAATTCTGGGATCATCATCAGTGATAATTAAAGAAAAAATTGAACAAAAAGAAGATGGAATATACCTTTATGGCTGCCTTCTTTCCTCAACTAATCTTCTCATAGTAGAGTTTGAGGCTCTTCCTCTACTGAATCTTGTTCTATTGTAGAGTCTGATTCATCCTCCTTTAGCTCAAACTCTATCTTCTCAAGTTCCTTTGGTAGGAATACATGTTTAACAACATCTTTCACCTCTCTGAACACCACATCTCGACTGTACACAACCTTCCTTGTTTATGGGTTCCAAAGCTTGTAACCTTTTAAACTATCCTTATACCCAATAAAGATGCACCTTTCAGATTTATTATCCAACTTGGTCCTTTTCTCCTTTGTAACATGTACATATGCATCACATCCAAATACCCTCAGATGTGAAAGAAAGGTTTTCTTACCAGTCCATACCTCATGTGGAGTCTTATCCTCCAATGCTAATGAAGGTGATTTGTTAACCAGGTAACATGCAGTCTCCACTACCTTTGCCCAGAATTCTTGTCCTAACCTGGTACCACTGAGCATGTTTCTTGCCTTTTCCATCAACGTTCTGTTCATTCTTTCTGCAAATCCATTTTGCTGAGGTGTGCATTAAGTAGTCTCCTGTGGTTCTATACCACACTTCTTACAGAACTCTTCAAATTCCTTATTGTAGAACTCTCCATCATTATCTGTCCTCAACACCTTTATCTTCTTCTCTATCTGGTTTTCCACCAGAGCCTTAAATTATTTAAATATGTCAAAGACTTCATATTTCTTCCTCAATAAATATATCCATGTATTCTGTAATATTCCAAAAATTGCACACAAGAAAGTTGGAATATTATATTTTTATGCTTTCACTCAGGAGAGGAATAAATGGGAAAGGAGACCCATGAACAATAAAGATATGAATAAATTCCACCTTAGTAAGTAAGGAGATCACCTTAGGAGCTGGTTTTACACTTCCAAATGTGAACAAGGGCAAAATAGAGGGGGACATAGTCAAGTTTGACTAACTCAACATGCATTCTTGAGGAGGAAAAAATCACCCAAGTAAACTAGCTCAATGTGAACAAGGATCGGCCTAGACACACATATGAGAACCGGATTGAAGATCCCTTAGTGTGAAAAGAGGCATTGCAGGTGGATTAGTCCCAGTTGACCAAGTCAACGGCACTGCTACAAAGAGGAGGGAAGCCAACTAGGGGAGTGCAGTTTTGAAGGAGGAATCTTCACTAGGAAGTCACCTCAACAATGTGTGGGGTCCGGGGTGAGGAGGCTCACCAAAGATAAAAAGGAGGGCATAGCATCAAAGAGATCATTCAGTATTCAACTATCTTTGGTATTTTGACTTCTTGCATGCTTCAATTGTTTAGCTGTGGTTGCAGCATTGTTTAGTGCAAAGAATTCCCGTGCGGGAATTCCATCCTCTCTTTGGATCAGCTTGCTTAAGGGATCAAGAGGGAAGGATTTGAGCTTCAATTCATCATTTGGCTTGGGGCCATTCAACTTTATTCATCTAAAACGCAGTTCCCTTCAGAAACTGCGTCATTTATGCAGGTGCAGTAGCAGCAGGGTTGCACACTCAGATTTTGTGCTAGTCTTTGAGGAGGAGGCGTTCATTTCCCTCCGGGAGTTCTAATAAGAAGGGCCTTTGGACATTTTCTGTATTATTCACCTATTTTATGTCATATTCAGTCATGTCTAATACAGAGTTGTAGTAAACTGTGCTATTTTCTACAACCCTTCTTTTTGTCCATGTATATTGCCGGAAACCCTTACCGGGTGTCTTTTTCCTTGTGTAAAAGAGGTTAAACCTCCATTTCAATCCTATTTGATTAATACAAGATCTGTATCATTCTTCTCTCATCATTTTCTGTAGAAACCCTCATGGGAATTATGCTCTCATAGTATTTAGAATATTTGTTGTATAGAAGTCATGGGATTGGGGTGTTTTTAAGCTGTATTGAGCCAGGGAGATCTGTTTAATGTAGCTAGTTTCATTTGTTTCACCTCCAATGCTGCAAGTGGGTGGTATATTGTCTAAAATAAGGGATCCAAGTCCCAGTATCCACTGTCATTGCGCAATTTGCTGAAGACAGCTGTTTTATGCCCTATATTGTTGCATTTCCCCACCCAGGAAGGAGAATATAGGCCATATTATTGCTAAGGTTCTTATATCTGCTGGTTGAATGTCCTTAGAAATCTAATGAGCTGCTCAACATTGCCATGCTCATGATTTTCTAAAGCTCCAACTCTAGAATATCTCAAAATATTCTATTTGTTGTAGCTGTTCCCAATTTTGGATATTACAGTGGTATCAGAGCTGCCATCTTGGCTCAGCCTGTGGATTTCAGATCCAATCAAAAGATAAGAAGGAGAGGAGAAAAAAATGATGGAAAGGATGAGACTACTCTCATGCATTTTCAAAACTAAGAAGGAAGAAAAGAAATGCATTGAAACTCCAAGAGGGTTTCAAGAAGAGGAGAGCTGTAGTGAGACCTCTAGAAGGTTTCAGGAGGAAGAAGAAGATACATGCACTTCCTATTCTCATAGAGGAAGTGGAGAGCAAGGAGACCACTTAGAGCATGAGATCCTGAGTGGGTATTTGGCAGAATACAAGTGCCAACCTAGGGATTTCAAAAAGACCCTAGATTTTCCTCAGTTTATTCAACTGAGAGAAGAAGGAAGACCTTGCAGCCAAGGAGAAATCAAATGCAATAGGTTACTATTGTCTATATTTGATGGGTCAACTATAGCAAGAGCTTGGGCAAGGAAGCTTGAGGCATTCTTCCTACTACATCCAGTGGTAGAGAGGGAGGCAATAGAACTTGCAGCACTACACCTGTAGGGTGAAGCCAATGCTTGGTGGTTTAGTGACTTAAGCCATACAAGAGTGACTTCTTTTTCTGAGTTCACTCAAGGGCTGATTAGAATCTTTGAGGGAGAAAGATCAGAGGAGAGAAGGCCTACACCACCATGGGAGGAGACATGTACCATCGCTGTCACAGCCTTGGGAGAGCAGCCTTCTACATCAGTAGCTAGGGCAGCCATTACATTGGAAGAAGGAGCCCTTGCAGCACTACAAGAGGTTCTCGCATCTCACCAAGGTATGGGAAGACTTCCACTTTTATTTATTATAGCAAATTTTTCTAGGAATTGTGGGAATTTGTCTTCATCTGGCCCAGGATCAAACATTGTTGCTAAGGTAGAGCAGTAGGATTGCACTGCGTTGTGCAAGCTTGAATGGTTCAAGGAAAAAATGAACCATCATTCTCATGGACCCTTGTTGAGTTGCACACAATCCTTGAGGGTGGAGTGTGAATTCTTGGAGGATGGAGTGAACTTTTCTCCAAACAAATTCATGCAGAATCAAATGTTCATTCGGGAGTTGAGACATGGGATAGCCAAAACATCCTGGAGGAGGTTTACAACGCTGTCAAGAAGTAGCAGCAAGGAGGCTTTGCCTTCAGCCCACTTGGATCCTTATGGGTTCAAGATGATCATCGGTGAGAGATATTTTCTAGATCTCCAAGGAGTTGAATTTCAACATCCCATGAAATGCAAGGAGAAAAATCTGATATGGGAGGATGATAATCTCCTTTGGAGGAGTACCAAGATGGAGAATGGTAGGAGGAATCCATCGGTGGATAAGTGGATGTGGATAGAGAGCATGGAGCTGGAGAGCTACTTGGAAATCTATGATACTGGGCAACAAGAGGCAAAATTGCGTTGGCTACTCTTGAGAGAGTTTGGCCATCCTGAGACATTTTCTTTTTTGCAAGGGTATGTGGGAGGAGAGAACTTGGCAGGGTACTTGCATCATGGGGCAGCAAGGAGTGTGGATGCATTATGATGATGTAATCATTATGTTTTCACCACATGAGTTGTATGATGGAGGTATGATGGGGCAGCAAGGACATTTGTTGCTTTGGAGGATTGAGAGAGAGAAAGGGTAGAGTTGCTCTCACATTTTGCATGATGTTGCAATGGGAGGAGATGGCAACATTATGGGAGGAGTCTTTGACATTGGACATGCCAGAGAATGGATTTATGAGTTGGCAGGAGCCTATTTGCATAGGCCAACAACGCTGTCACTTTGGAGCAAGAGCTTGTTGATGGAGTGTTCCCAGGATCACTTCACATCTGATGCACTTGGTGGACATGGAAGAGGTAAGATTGATAGAGTAGTGGATGGATTCCTCTATTGTTGTAGTATGTCCTTCTTGGCTTGGACTTCCAAGCATGAGGAGGGAGATTTTCAGGCAGCATATGGTTTATTCCTCTTCATAGGAGTATGTCCTATCACTATGGGGGGCTCATTTATGGATCCTGTCACCTACATACTTTCATTACATGGTAAGAATTTTGTTTTTATATTTACTGATTGTTCAACACAATATTTGCATGCTCTTACCATTTCATTGCAGTGCATTGCTCTACAAAGGGGAAAGTTTTTTTTAGGCTCAAGGGACCATTTTTGGCCAGCTATTATGATGGAGATAGCCATCTACTAGATGATCTTGGGAAAGTGCTTGGTTACTCCTTGTATGCTCAGCTAATATATTTAGTCATCTACTATTTACTAGTGGGTGTGATGACTTACACAGCGAGCCATTTGTCAAGAAACCACTTGCCATGCTACTTTCTGAAGCTGTAGTGGGGAAGATTGCACTGTGACTACTTGGGAGATTGTTGGTACCTTCCGACACCACATAAAACCTTTAGTCTTTCTTTAATTATGATGTTGATCATGATCCTATTTGTTGATATTATTCTTTCTTTTATGAGGAGCATGATTGGAGGAGAAACACATGGGGTGGATGTGTTCTTGGGGGAGGAGCATCCCCACACTTTCTGCATTACATGTTCTAACGGGAGCATGGGAAGAGACATGACCTCTACAGCAAAATCTTTGTTTCTTAATGAGGGGGACCATGAGATGGATGGGATGCCATATGGTAGTGATTTCTTTTCCATCATGTATGAGGTGGTTTAGGCCAGCTTGATTCACACCGCTGGGAAAGGGACCTTTGGAGGTCTAGTTCCGTTCTTGCCAATTGAGGGAAACAATATTGTAGCCCAAGATCCGAAAATTCTCTACACTCATCTTAAGTGGAGAGGAAGACAACATGGGGTAGGCTATCTTGTCTACCATGTTCAGATTTTCAGCCCACCTATTCTGCATGAGCTCAAGGTGGAAGAGATCCTTCATGAGTTTCCATCCTGGAGGGTGACTCATTTTGTTTGGTTGATAGCTTGGGGAGGAGAGATTCAAATGGGGATGATGAATCCCAATATATATCAGCCCTCATGCTTCAATAGGACCTTGAAACAGCCCATTGTTGCCTCCATGGATGTTTCACTGTCACATAAAGTTAGTTATTTGGGATGTTCCCCAATAGATGGCTTGCACACTTGGGAGGGGCAACTTGAAGATATATTGATGATGCAACACCTTGATCCTTGGAGGATTTCATCCTATGAGGTTGCTACAGGGGAGAAGAGTATGCTCTTCAGTCCTATCCTTGCAATTGCTTGAGGACAAGCAACATTTGGGAGGGAGGATTGTAATATTCCAAAAATTGCATACAAACAAGTTGGAATATTAGATTTTGATGCTTTCACTCAGGAGAGGAATAAATGGGAAAGGAGACCCATGAACAATAATATATGAATAAATTCCACCTTAGTAAGTAAGGAGATCACCTTAGGAGCTGATTTTACACTTCCAAGTGGGAACAAGGGCAAAATAGAGGGAGACATAGTCAAGTTTGACTAAGTCAACATGCATTCTTGAGGAGGAAGAAATCACCCAAGTAAACTAGCTCAATGTGAACAAGGATTCGCCTAGACACACATATGAGAACCGGATTGAAGATCCCTTAGTGTGAAAAGAGGCATAGCAGGTAGATTAGTCCCAGTTGACCAAGTCAACAACGTTGCTACAAAGAGGAGGGAAGCCAACTAGGGCAACACAGTTTTGAAGGAGGAATCTTCACTAAGAAGTCACCTCAACGATGTGTCAGGTCCGGGGTGAGGAGGCTCATCAAAGATAAAAAGGAGGGCATAGAATCAAAGAGATCATTAAATATTCAACTATCTTTGGTCTTTTTACTTCTTGCATGCTTCAACTGTTTAGCTGTGGTTGCAGCACTGCTTAGTGCAAAGAATTCTCGTGCGGGAATTCCATCCTCTCTTTGGATCAGCTTGCTTAAGGGATCAAGAGGGAAGGATTTGAGCTTCAATTCATCATTTGGCTTGGGGAAATTCAGCCTTATTCATCTACAGCGCAGTTCCCTTCAGAAACTGCATCATTTATGCAAGTGCAGCAGCAGCAGGGTTGCACACTCAGATTTTGTGCTAGTCTTTGAGGAGGAGGTGTTCATTTCCCTCTGGGAGTTCTAATAATAAGGGCATTTGGCCATTTTATATATTATTCAACTATTGTATGTCATATTCAGTCCTGTCTAATACAGAGTTGCAATAAACTGTGTTATTTTCTGCAATCCTTCTTTTTGTCCATGTATATTGCCGGAAACCCTTGCCGAGTGTCTTTTTCCTTGTGTAAAAGAGGTTAAACCCCCATTTCTCTTCTATTTGATTAATACAAGCTCTATATCAATTTTCTCTCATCATTTGCTGCAGAAACCCTCATGGGAATTATGCTCTCATAGTATTCAGAAAATCTGTTGTAGAGAAGTCATGGGATCAGGGTGTTTTTAAGCTGTATTGAGCCGGGGAAATATATTTAATGTAGCTAGTTTCATTTGTTTCACCTCCAATTCTGCAAGTGGGTGGTATATTGTCTAAACTAAGGGATCCAAGTCCCAGTATCCACTGTTATTGCGCAATTTGTTGAAGACAGCTGTTTTATGCCCTATATTGCTGCATTTCCCCACCCAAGAAGGAGAATATAGGCCATATTCTTGCTGAGGTTCTTATATCTGCTGGTTGAATGTACTTAGACATCTAATGAGCTTCTCTACATTGCCATGCTCATGATTTGCTGAAGCTCCAACTCTATAATATCTCAAAATATTCTATTTGTTGTAGCTGTTCCTAATTTGGGATATTACATATTCCTTGAGAAATCATCTATGAATGAAACATAGTACACAGAATTTCCCAGTGATGGAACTGACATAGGTCCAAACACATCATTGTGCACAAGCTCTAATAGCTTGTTCGACCTCGTAGCATTAGAAGGAAAAATCACCCGATTTTCATTCCCATATACACAATGTCCACAGAAATTGAAATCGAGAGAGAAATTAGACATACCTTCTACCATACCATTACCATGCAATATTCAAAGGCCCTTCTCTCCAATATGTCCAAGCCTTTGATACCATAGCATGGTATTTTCTCCAGAGACCGCTAGGATTTTCGCTCCACTTTCTGGAACAACAGAACTGTTGCACCCATCAATAACAGTGCTACCCTGAAGCTTGTACAAAATTCCAATCCGAACTCCCCGCATTAATACCAGTTCTCCCCAAACCATCTTACATGTATCTTTCTCGAACATTGTTTTTAGACCTACATCATCCATCTTGCTTACAAAAATAAGATTTTTGGCCAATGCAAGTGTTAGCCACCTATGAAATTTTTGTCAAGCAAACAGGTGGCTAAATTGTTTTATGAGACTTCAAGAGATACATTTCCCATGAAAATCTCTCATCCTTGAAGCCTCTGTGTGTTCGTTGCCTTTAAAAATATCTTCACTGCTGTTTCCATCCAAAAAATCCTCACTATCTGTGAAAAAATTGTGCTTTGAAGAGCCTTCATCTGCCCTTGTATCTCTGCAAAATGCCCCATCTTGGCCTTTTTTCTCCTTTGCAAAATTTTCCCTTTAACCTCAAAAATCCCTCCTAAGTTTCCCAAACCATCAAATTCTTCCTTTTAAACCAAGTGAAATCCTTTCATTTGATTGCAACTCCTTTTTTTCCTTAATCGAAAGCCTAATTTTAGCCTAAAAGGCTCTGTTTTTGGCTAAAAGCTCATATTTTTCCATGTGCAGACTAAGCCCCTTTCGGCCAGCCCCTAACCACTTCCCCTCCATAAGCCCGAGTGCTAAGACGAAGCACTAGTCCATGAGGTGCTAATCGCATTGGAGAATCAGAGTGGGACATGCTTGTCCATTATAAAACCAAAAGTTCCGATGCGATGGTGTTATAGTCTGTCGGCTTTTGAATCGATTTCTGCCGTTGATTGAAATAGATCCAAAGGTCATCGCAAGTCCCATCACGCCCGCATCTCCCCTTTGTCGCCCCTCCGATTGCATGCCCACCGTCGATTCACTTTTAATCCGACAGCCCTCGCATCCTCGCTCCAATCGCAATCGCAAATTTTAAACTACACCATCCTCCATCCCTCTCGATTGCGATCCTCCGACGCGATCTTGTCCATTGAATCCACAAGAACCAACAGCCAAGATTCACCCTCATTCCACCATGCATTCCCTGATTGGTCTCCTCCAATCCAATCGCAACTGTCAATCTCTCATAGATCCGACGGTCCAAGGCCAATCGCTCCATCGCCCATCAGATTTTAGTCCCTTCCATCGCTCCCTTCCAATTAGATCGTAGCCGACCGCCCCTTATGATATAACGGCTCAGATTTCGTCCGCCCACTAACCATAGTCCTCTGCCTGTGTTTCTCTCTCCAGATCCCGACTGTCCATCGCTTAGATCGAACGGCCCACAATTAAACCATCTTTGGTCGACCCACACTTTAACCGACCATGCACCTCCTCAGATCGCGCTCCTCCTCCCACCGTCGGATCTCAAGGTCCTAGATCCAACGGCCTGCAATAATTTCGCATTTTTTCAGTGTCCAAAGGTTAATGCTCCAAATTTGTGCGATATAAGTGGTTTTAAAAAGACACGTGGCAGGCAGCAAGCGATATCACGCGATTTTTGAGAAATTTCTAAACCATGCTTTTGCAGCGCGAAAATAGCAGTTTTCATTCCCAAAACCACTTCCCCTCTTTATTGCCCGAAGGTCTATTAGCAGATCCCGACCGTTGATCTGTTTTGATCAACGACCCTCATTTCATCTCGCGTTCCACTCATTATTTCTCACCGCGCAACCGCAGCCTTGAATCAGACCATTTCGACCGTCGATCTCCTCCTGAGATCTGACGGTCCTAATTGAATCGCCCTCCGCCCATGACCGAGTTCCACCATATCAGCCCATTTCATATGTTTCCCATGCATTTTCTGTGTATTTCGTTCGAAGGTCCAAACCTTGGTTTTGCATTAAACATCATATAATTCCGCAAACATTAAAATTTTGATGTTTTACATTAAAGTTTTTCATTTCGCCCAACCTTCTAAAGGTTACTTCATAAGTTCACCTCCACCGTCGATCATCGCCTCTTGCCCTGATCGAACGGTCCACATGCATCCCACATCCAAAACTCCATCAGTTGCATTTTTCACCATTACTCTGCATTTTTCCACTGCTTACCTTGCATCCACCATTTCCACCATGCTGCACTGCCATCATCACAACATCCCACCACGTCCATCCTCCCATGCATGGATCTCTTAACTTATTTGTGTGCTTTTGCAGGGTACAGGCGATGAGAACCGCCATTGCTCACAGTCACTGTTATAGTGACACAAAGCACGGAGAAGTTATTTTTTGAGCCTGATATTGCAACCGAAATTTTTGGGAAGGTTCCAATGGGAAAGATTTCATCAAAGAACAGAGTTAAACTCTGTAAAACCTCTCCAGTGACAGTAAAGCTCAAATTTCGCAGACAGAAACAGTAATGAAGCGGAAAAGAGTATCAATGGATAATCAGAGAGTTTAAGGCCTGTAATTGAAGAATTTAAGCTATGATTCATTGTTTGAAGGGAAAATGTACCAGATTGAAGACCTCATGATTATCACAGATGGCCTAATGAGGCCTAACGAACAGAAAACAATATCATCAGTGTTTCACATCCGCAAAAGTTTCCTCCCGAAAGGACACAGTACCCATACTGTTTTTATTCTACACAATGTCCCAGGGAAGATTTCCACCCTAATAACAGTCCTAATGCTGCCAAAGCATTTGTTACACAGTATGGCAGACCCCATAGTCATCTATTTGCATTTTTGTTTATTCACCAGAGTACTACAAGTACTGCAGCGAGAGCACATCAAGAACATACCTGGAGTAAATTTCAGCCTGTCGAAGACCACTCTTTCTCCCAAAGAGTATTGAAGATTAATGCTCAGATATTAAAATAGGATGGGCCTCGACCCTCTTCTCTTACTTCGTTTAATGTTTCATTTAGTGTTTCATCTACTCCCTCTGCCTCTCTCTCAGCTATAAAACTCATGAAGAAACTCATTGTAAAGGTTGTTGATCGGATATCTGTGAATTGTAAGTTGTCTCTCTTGAGATATAGTTCTCTATGTAAAGTTGTAAGATAGGCTGAGGAAGATGTTTTTAGACTGAGTATCAAGTTGTTGGCAATGTTGTACATGACTAGTGTTGCTCTTTATTATGACAAGCACATTTCTTTGGATCCTGATTTAAAGCAGCGGTGATATTTTTCTATCTCTGTCTCTGTTTTCCTTTGCAATTCATCATATTTCATTTCTTCTGGTACGCATCAGAAATCTAGCATAGGATTTACCCTTGCATGGTACCGTATGTTTCTGCTCTCCCTACCTTTAATGTTTTCTATCATATGTGTTATCCGAGTACTAATTCAAGCTAATTTAACCAGTGTAGTGGCTAATATTTACTGCTAGCTGATGTATGAATTAATGAATCTGTCCTCAGATTTTCTTGTTGGGTTTTAATTGAAAGAATTGGGATACTGGGAGTTTAGGATGTTGATTCTGTCTCACTAGGGTCCTTTTTGATTAGTTGAACCTTTCTAAGTTCCCTTAAGCTGGATGCCGAAGCATTGAGAGTTCAAAGTCTCTCTCTGATCTCAGGTTTTCACCTTTGTGTTTAAATCATTAATGTTCCCTTTGTCTGAAGAGTTTACCCATTAGGAGTTGGATCACAGGTGTCTAATGGCATGCCCTGTCCCTGGACCTGATTCCTAAATGGTCACCTTGGAGGTTTCCTTGCCTTTCACCTTTTTCTCACCATTTTCATACCACACTATCATCTTTAAGATCCAATGCTTTAGATGACTAGCCCAACTGAAAGCTTGCATATTGAATAGCAAGTAAACCCTTTCCTGACTCCATTGCCATATGGTCTCGAGTGTTCTCTAAAATCATTCCTCCTTTGCCTAAAATCCTCTTTGCTCATCCTTGTCTCATACTAAAACCTTCTTTCCTGATTCCCAACAACCAAACACACAATCAAACGAAACAAACCTCGTGCTTTCTAACTAGCCTAATACCTCTAAAACAAGCTTCAAAGACATATACCTTTGCCTATATAGAGAGATCCCTCTCTGGACCCAGGAGGGCTAGATCCTGAGGTCTAAAAGTGGTTCTGATGTTGTCTCATATTTTGGTATTGCCAAACTTGCCAAAACATGGGAACCCCAACATAATGGCGACTCCACTAGGGAAGCTTTGAGTAGAATACATCTTTAAACACTTCACAGACTCAAAGAAGACCATAGTAGCCTTATTTTGGTGGTTAATCACTGTGGTGGACAATATACCTCCTTGAAACATTCGCAACCTTCCACCTGGCGACTCCATAGTTCCTTAATGATTAAAGACTCCACTGGGAGACCAACCCCATTACAACATCAGCCATAATAGAAGTAACAAGTAGGATTAAGTTGCTTTGTTTGAAGACAACATTTTGGCTTGAAGAACCATTCACACAAGAGCTTATCCTAACCCAGACCCACCTGAAATAGTTGACAACCCCGAGAGCATTCTTAAGAAAGCTCCTACACCTAGAAGATCAACTATCGCCAGACGTATCCATAGAGCTAACTCTGCACCAGAAGAATTTACAACTCTTTCAGACTCTTAGTTTGACCTAGACTTACAAAATGGTTTACCCAGATCTAGGTCATTTAGTGCTCTAGACCAGCCAGACCTTGAGCTCCCTGATTCACCATATTATGGTGGTCAACACAGTAAGGATAGAGAGACCCCTCCATCTACGCCTTCGGATATTCATTTCATTCAGAACTTGGGGCTCTGTCACCCTAAATCTGCTCAACAGACCTCTGCTGGTCCCAATATCCCTATCATCCACATACCCGTTGCACGAGCAAATCCTTTACCTCATCAAAACATCATTATGGAAGCCTAGTATGCACCTCTGGTGTTACCTCAGCCTCTAGTGCCTTTACCCAATGATTATCAATCAAAGATCCCACACTTCATTGCAAAAGAGTCTACCATGGCTCAGCACCATGTAGATAGGATGGAAGATTCTTTTGACTATATGGAGATAGATGATGAGACAGTGAAAATGAGAATCTTTGCCCAGAGTTTAGGGGGTGATGTGAAGAAATGGTTTAAAAGCATACCTCCTATTAGTATCCTGGATCTTCCCTCTTTATATCAATCCTTCGTTAACAAATGGGAAGTTAAGGCTAATCCTCTCCAAATCTTAGCAGAATACAATAACCTTAAGAGAAATGTAGGAGAGAGTGTCCATGACTATTCTACAAGGTTTAACAGTGTTTACAACGCCCTTCTTCCACATATGAAACCTCCCCAAGGTATGGCTTTAGTAAAATACCCTGAAGGCTTTGATGCTGACATGGCCTACCAGCTTAGGGAGAGAGATTACAACACATTGGAAGATATGCAAAAGGGAGCAGTGAGTGTTGAGGCTAACCTGATTGAGAAGAAATCCAGAATGAGAGCTGAGAAGAGGGTAACATATAGGGATGACGTCGTAGCTTCCACATCTGATCCCAAGTATGACCATATAGCCAAAAACATGGAAAAACTACATCAAATGATGGAAAGAATGGTTGTCTCAGTCAGTAATCAGAACATAAACTAAAATCATAACCAGAACCTGAACCTGAACTTTAGGAGAAACAATACCACTCCCAACAGACAAAGAGACTCGGATCAGCAAGTTATTCCCCCATTTTAGGAGAACTTTCTTGATGAAGATGAGGGAATCGTAGAAGAGTCTGAGGGAACCACAATAAATATGTTTGAAATAGAAAAATCAATCCACAACTATTCCACAGAAGACGATCATCCCTCACCCTCATATTGGGATGAGGAAAGATTAGAATTTGAGGATTACAGGCTCGGGTTTGAAAATGTTATCATGCAGGTCAGAGAACAGTATGAACTTAGAAGCAAAAAGAGCTTAGACAATTCTAAACCAAAAGCTTCTGAGATTACCATTAAGAAACGGCCTGAGAAAACGTCTAAAACAACTGCTGAAAGTAGCAAGTCAGCAGCTGAGAGTTCTGGGAAGAACAAAGAAAAAGACAACCAAAACACTGATAAAGAGAGTCAACCAACTAGCAGCACTAGCACTGCAGTTAGTGCTCCTGATAAAACAGTTCGTAACCTTGTACATAGTGAAAATCAGCACATCGATGCTGCCACTAAGGTGGTGGTTAATAAAACAGAGTTGAGCATTACAAAGAGTCAATCTCTCTTCAATTTGGAGAGTGAGATTGCAAAAATTAAAATCTCTGTCCCACTCTCTAATCTGGGCACTCAGGATGTATATAAAGGCCAAATTTTGAAAGCATTAAATCTAGGTGAAAACAGTGACACTTTCAACCTAAGTGATGATCAACCAGCCCTTCTATTTGGTCCAAATATAGAAGGGAAGTTTCAGGAAGGGGTAATACCTCCTTTTTATATCAGTCTCAATATCCATGACAAAATCCTTCACAACGCAATGCATGACTCTGGGGCATCTCACAACTTAATTCCTAAGGTAGTTATGGAGAGGTTAGGCCTAGAGATAACCCATCCTTACAAAGATTTATATTCATTTGACTCTAGTAGAGTAAAATGCCTTGGCCTAATCAAAGATCTGTGTGTGAGCTTGACGCAGATTCCAGCAAAATGTATGGTTATGGATGTTGTAGTGGTAGATGTGCCACCTAAGTATGGTATGTTATTATCAAGGTCATGGGGAGCCAAGCTGCAAGGTACAATGCAGATGGACGGGGCATATGCCACGATCCCTGTCTTTAGCCAGCTTAGGAAACTGTATAGAGATGCACAAATGAAATTCTTGGTCAGCAACCCTGAAAAGCCTGAAAATTCTCCTCTGTATTCTGTACACACAGATATGGACTCCTTTATCCTTTGCAATGATGAATCCATAGAAGAGCCAGAACTAGAAAACAGAGATACGAACAATGAGACAACGCCCATAGATTTTAACATAATGGCCACCCTAAACTTGGAAGAAAATGAAGAAGAATCCTCTAGACAATGCACTAAATCTAAAACTCAGAGTGAACAAGAAACAGAATGCAAACAACTGGCTAGTAACCCCTCTAAAGCTCATACACCACACAAAGAACAAAACCCTCCACACCATAACATGGACCCCATATTACAACATAACAATGGAAACAACGTTAGAGAGGAAACCGATGATGAAGCTGAAAATGAAACCTTATGGGAAATGAATTTCGATGGGTCTTGCACTATAAAAACTGCGAGAGCAAGGGTGTGGTTACATAACACTAAGAATGACTATGCTGAAAGTCATGCTTTCAATCTGAACTTCAAATGTTCTAACAACATCGCAGAGTATGAGGCTCTCATCCTAGGCTTGAATCTGTTGAAAAAACTAGGAGCCCGTAGGATAGCTGTGCATGGAGACTCTGAGTTAATCATAAAACAAGTGAATGGAGAATACACAGCGAAACACCCTAGGTTGAGAGCATACATGAATGATGCCATGGATTTATTGAAAACCTTTGTGGAATATGAACTGGTGTTTGTTCCTAGGAGTCAGAACGTAATTTCAAACGGGTTAGCCTGCATAGCTAGTTCATATCATAAGCCTCCTAGTGAAAAACAAATCATCATTCAGACAAAATACAGACCTGCAGTGCCTGATAATGAGAAATATTGGCAGGTCTTTGAGGGCGATAAGAAGATTGAGGATTTCCTGATGGGCGGGAACAAGTTTGAATTCTCCGATTCAGACTCTAAATCTGATGAAAGCTGCCTGAGTGAGGAGCCCCCCGACGAAGAAAAATCACCCCGTAACATTGAAATAAACACTTTAAATGAACATATTGGAAATACGACCGAAGAATATAAAAATGCAGATAAAGAGGAAATAGAGGTGCTGCAGGCCAAAGATAAGAACATACCCCGAGGTCTGGCACCTTTAGAGGACTTATTTGATTTCGACGACGTAGCGAGAAAACCCAGCATAGAGCACTCGGACTCTGATGTCGAGGAATGCAACGTAGGCACTGAAGATAAGCCTAAAATGATTAAACTAGCTAAGTCCTTGCCCACAGTCATGAAAAAGAAATACATTGACCTGTTCAAAAAAATCGTTGATGTGTTTCCCTGGAGCTACGAGGAATTAAAGGCCTACGACACCAACATTTTACAGCACAAAATACCTTTGAAAGATAATAAAAAACCCTTCAGACAGAAACTTCGCAGAACTAACCCAAAACAATTGCCTGCAGTAGAAAAGGAAATAAAAAATATGTACGAGGCAGGAATAATAGTTCATGTGAGGTTCTCTGATTGGGTCTCAAACCTTGTAGTTGTGAGAAAGAAAACAGGTGAGATCAGACTGTGCATTGATTTTCGGAACCTTAACAGAGCCTCACTTAAAGACAATAAGATGGAACACATTCTTCAGAGGGTAGTAGGCCCAAAAAGGATCTCCCTGTTAGATGGTTTTTCGGGTTATAACCAAGTTTTAGTACTCCCAGAATACGAACTCAAGACCGCTTTCACCACTCCATGGGGCACTTTTATGTATGTAAAAATGCCTTTTGGACTGATGAACGCTGGTGCGACCTTCCAACGAGCGATGGACATAGCTTTTTCAGATGAAATAGGGCACTTCATTTTCATCTATTTGGATGGCATAACAGTCTATTCCAAGACTGATGAGGAGCACCTAAAACATCTAAGAAGAGTTTTTGAAAAATGTAGAAGGTTCGGTCTGTCATTAAATCCCAAGAATATTGTATTCGGGCTGCAGGAAGGTAAGCTCCTCAGCCATATTATATCTGAGAAGGGAGTTAAGATAGACCCGCAGAGGGTTGAAGGGATACTACAGATCACACACCCGAGAAACATTAAAGAGTTACAGTCTTTTATTGGGAAAATTAACTTCCTAAGGAGGTTTATTCCCAACTTAGCCGAGCACCTCAGGAATATGACTAACATGCTGAAGAAAGGTGTAGGAGTTAAGTGGACTGTAGAGGCTAAAAAATCTTTTGAATCAGTTAAAATTGCACTCACCCGGGCTCCTGTCCTAATCAGCCTAGATTTCTCAAAGGATTTCCTGATTTTTTCATTTTCCTCCGAGCATACAGTGGCTGCAGTTCTGCTGCAGAAAAATCCAGAGGGAATGGAACATCCTATTGCTTTCTTCAGCAAGGCTCTGAGGGATGCACCCTTAAAATACAACATAATGGAAAAACAGGCCTATGCCTTGGTAAAGGCCTTGAAGGACTTCAGGGTGTATATAATGCATTCTCACACCATAGCCTACGTGCCTAACATAGTGGTTAAAGACATCCTGTCCCAAGATCCGGATGGAAAGAGGGGAAAATGGATTGCTGTGATCCTAGAATATGACCTGGAAATAAAACCCACAAAATTGATCAAAGGTCAGGGCTTAGCTCAACTAATGGCTGAATCAAATTTACAAGCCCTTGACATTAACAAGGTAGACACCTTGGATGAACAGGAAGGATTGCCTAATCCAACTATTGAGGAAAACTTTCAAAACTCTCCATGGTATTCTGATATCCTGTACGTGCTCACAAACCTCAATGCCCCTCCTGAACTATCAAAAACTAAGGCCAGATTCCTGAAGCTAAAGGCAAGGAGCTATTGCATATTGAATGAATGTTTATACTTGAAAAATGCAAATGGTCTATTTCTTAAATGTTTGCCTGAAACTGAAGCCTAGAGGATTAAACAAGAGTTCCACGAAGGAGAGTGTGGAGGCCATTTAAACTAGAAAGCGACTGCTAACAAAATACTTAGAGTTGGCTATTATTGGCCTACACTTTTCAATGACATACACAAAATGATAATTGCCTACCACAAATTCTAGATTTTCGAAGGCAAGAGAAAGCTCCTCCCTTTACCCTTACAACCCATTACTGTTGAGGGTCCCTTTTTGCAATGGGGCCTAGATTTCATAGGGGAAATACACCCTGCTTCTTCTGCACAGCACAAGTGGATCCTTATAGCCACAGACTACTTCACAAAGTGGATAGAGGCCATACCATCTAGGAATGCCACAAGAATCTGTCATCATTAAGTTCCTAGAAGACCACATCCTCTCTAGATTTGGCTGCCCAAGAAAAATAATCACTGATAACGCTGCTACTTTTGGATCCAAGAAAATGATTGATTTTTGTCATAGGTATCAAATAGCACTCAGTCATTCAACTGCTTATTACCCACAGGGTAATGGGTTAGCTGAATCATCAAACAAGAGCTTAGTGACCATTATCAAAAAGCTGCTGGAAGAGAACAAAAAGTCATGGCATAACAAATTAGTGCATGCTTTGTGGGCTGACAGGCTTACAACTAAAAAATCCATTGGCATGTCACCATATCAGCTTGTGTATGGAACAGAGGCATTATTTCCAACCAACCTTGGGGTACCGGTGATTAAACTAGTCCAAGAAATTCAGACGGAAGAGGACAATATGGTAAGGAGGATAAACCAAACAATTCATCTCCAACAAAAAAAAGAAGAGGTCTATAACAGAGCTCTGAAGGTTCAGAAAATATAAAGAGATTATTTGACAAAAGAACGAAGGCTTCGGACTTCAAAATTGGAGATAAAGTTCTGAAGTGGGACTCTAGGAGAGAGGACAAAGGAAAGCACAGCAAATTCAACAGTTTGTGGCAGGGTCCTTACATCATCCAGGCCATTGTGGGTCCAAATGCCTTTTTTCTGCAAGAGTTAGATGGTACAGAGCTGTTTGGGGGTCCTCTCAATGGCAGGATGCTCAAACACTACTACTCTTGATTTCCGATTTCCAGTTTGCATTTCCATTGTAAATACCATTGCTGTGCTTTATTTTCAAGAAAAGAGAAAAATGTTTCAAAAAATAGAGAAGGAGAGGTTCATACATGCTCAAAACTTGGACCTCTGAAGTACAAAAGATTGGATCTAACATGATCAAAACCTAAGCCATAGAAAGTAAAGGAAGCTGGTTCTAACATGCCCAAAATCTAAACCAGCAGAGGAAAAAGGGACCAGCTCCAACGAGCCCAAAACCGGAGCTGAAACGAAGAAGGAAAGTGACTCTAACAAGCTCAAAACTTGAGTCAAAAAGAAGAGAAAGATGCTTCAAAGTTTCAGATTTCAAGCCTTTGAAATTTTGTCTCCAATTTTCTGCATTTTCAGTCCATGTGCAACTGTCTTTATGCCTTGGATCCACAACAAACTAGACTGTCTAATCCTAGTTTGGCTGTTTTTAAATTTCTGTTGTAGAATGTAGAGAAGATGTCTGCTGGACTGTTTAATCCCAGCAGATATTAGATTAGGTAGAGAAACATATGAGGCCAATAGTTTAATCTGGTCTCATGGAGTGATAAGGGTAGCATTAGATTAGTGTGTTTTCTGCTTTCAATAAAGAAAAAATGATAAAGAAAGGTCTACCAATTCAAGTGCACCTTGAAGAAAAAATGTTAAGATTGTAGGATGGGTAGGTAGAATGTTTGAGGAATGTTTTCTGCTGATTAATTCCATCATGTTGTACAACTGAATCAAAGATGGTTCAATGATCAGGCATCTTGCCTACTCCAAAGATCTATTTTCTGAATTCTTGACTCCTTCAAGAAGAAGCCATCCCCATGTGGAGCCATTGTTAGCCACCTATGAAATTTTTGTCAAGAAAACAGGTGGCTAAATTGTTTTATGAGACTTCAAGAGATACATTTCCCATGAAAATCTCTCATCCTTGAAGCCTCTGTGTGTTCGTTGCCTTTAAAAAGATTCACTGTTGTTTCCATCCAAAAAAGCCTCACTGTCTATGAAAAAATTGTGCTTTGAAGAGCCTTCATCTGCCCTTGTATTTTTGCAAAATGCCCCATCTTGGCCTTTTTTCCCCTTTGCAAAATTTCCTCTTTAACCTCAAAAATCCCTCCTAAGTTTCCCAAACCATCAAATTCTTCCTTTTAAACCAAGTGAAATCCTTTCATTTGATTGCAACTCCTTTTTTCCCTTAACCAAAAGCCTAATTTTAGCCTAAAAGGCTCTGTTTTTAGCTAAAAGCTCATATTTTTCCATGTGCAGGCTAAGCCCCTTTCGGCCAGCCCCTAACCACTTCCCCTCCATAAGCCCGAGCGCTAAGACCAAGCACTAGTCCATGAGGCACTAATCACATCGGAGAATCGGAGCAGGACATGCTTGTCCATTGTAAAACCAAAAGTTCCGATGCGATGGTGTTATAGTCAGTCGGCTTTTGAATCGATTTTCGACGTTGATTGAAATAGATCCAAAGGTCATCGCAAGTCCCATCGCGCCCGCATCTCCCCTTTGTCACCCCTCCGATTGCATGCCCACCATCGATTCGCTTTTAATTCGACGGCCCTCGCATCCTCGCTCCGATTGCAATCACAAATTTTAAACTGCGCCATCCTTCGTCCCTCCCGATTGCGATCCTCCGACGCAACCCTGTCCGTTGAATCCACAAGAACCAACGACCAAGATTCGCCCTCATTCCGCCATGCATCCCACGATTGGTCTCCTCCGATCTTATCGCAACCGTCGATCTCTCATAGATCCGACAGTCCAAGGCCAATAGCTCCATCACCCATCGGATTTTAGTCCCTTCCATTGCTCCCCTCCGATTAGATCGCAGTTGTCCGCCCCTTATGATCTAACGACTCAGATTTCGTCTGCCCACTAACCATAATCCTCCGCCTGTGTTTCTCTCTCCAGATCTTGACCGTCCATCGCTTAGATCGGATGGCCCACAATTAAACCATCTTTGGTCGGCCCACACTTTAACTGACAATGCACCTCCTCAGATCGTGCTCCTCCTCCCACCATCAGATCTCAAGGTCCTAGATCCAATGGCCTGTAGTAATTTCGCGTTTTTTTTAGCGTCCGGAGGTTAATGCTCCAAATTTGCGCGATATAAGTTTTTTTAAAAAGACACGTGGCAGGTGGCAAGCGATATCGCGTGATTTTTGAGAAATTTCTAAACCACGCTTTTGCAACGCGAAAACAGTGGTTTTAATTCCCAAAACCACTTCCCCTCTTTATTGCCCGAAGGTCTATTAGCAGATCCCGACTGTTGATCTGTTTTGATCAACGACCCTCATTTCATCTTGTGTTCCACTCATTATTTCTCATCGCACAACCACAACATTGCATCGGACCATTTCGATCGTCGATCTCCTCCTGAGATCTGACGGTCCTAATTGAATCGCCCTCTGCCCATGACCAGTCCCACCATATCAGCCCATTTCATATGTTTCCCACGCATTTTCTGTGTATTTCGTTCGAAGGCCCAAACCTTGGGTTTTGCATTAAACATCATATCATTCCGCAAACATTAAAATTTTGATGTTTTACATTAAAGTTTTTCATTTCGCCCAACCTTCTAAAGGTTACTTCATAAGTTCACCTCCACCGTCGGTCATCCCCTCCTGCCCTGACCGAACAGTCCACGTGCATCCCACATCCAAAACTCCATCAGTTGCATTTTTCACCATTATTATGCATTTTTCCACCGCTTACCTTGCATCCACCATTTCCACCAAGCTGCGCTACCATCATCACAGCATCCCACCACGTCCATCCTCCCATGCATGTATCTCTTAACTTATTTGTGTGCTTTTTCAAGGTACAGGGGTTGAGAACCGCCATTGCTCACAGTCACTGTTATAGTGACACAGAGCGCGGAGAAGGTATTTTCTGAGCCTGATATTGCAACCAAAATTTTTGGGAAGGTTCCTATGGGAAATATTTCATCAAAGAACAGAGTTAAACTCTATAAAACCTCTCCAGCGACAGTAAAGCTCAAATTTCGCAGACAGAAACAGTAATGAAGCGGCAAAGAGTATCAGTGGATAATCAGAGAGTTTAAGGCCTGTAATTGAAGAATTTAAGCACTGATTCATTGTTTGAAGGGAAAATGTGCCAGATTGAAGACCTCATGATTATCACAGAGGGCCTAATGAGGCCTAACGAACAGAAAACAATATCATTAGTGTTTCACATCCGTAGAAGTTTCCTCCCGAAAGGACACAATACCCATACTGTTTTTATTCTACACGATGTCCCAGGGAAGATTTCCACCTTGACAACAGTCCTAATGCTGCCAGAGCATTTGTTACACAGTATGGTAGACCCCATAGTCATCTATTTGCCTTTTTGTTTATTCACCAGAGTACTACAAGTACTGTAGCGAGAGCACATCAAGAACATACCTGGAGTAAATTTCAGCCTATCGAAGACCACTCTTTCTCCCAAAGAGTACTGAAGATTAATGCTCAGATATTAATACAGGATGGGCCTCGACTGTCTTCTCTTACTCTGTTTAATGTTTCATTTAATGTTTCATCTACCCCCTCTGCCTCTCTCTCAGCTATAAAACTCATGAAGAAACTCATTGTAAAGGTTGTTGATCGGATATCTGTGAATTGTAAGTTGTCTCTCTTGAGATATAGTTCTCTGTGTAGAGTTGTAAGATAGGTCGAGGAAGATGTTTTCAGACTGAGTATCAAGTTGTTGGCAATGTTGTACATGACTGGTGTTGCTCTTTAATATGACAAGCACATTTCTTTGGATCCTGATTTAAAGCAGCGGTGATGTTTTTCCATCTCTGTCTTTGTTTTCCTTTGTAATTCATCATATTTCATTTCTTCTGGTACGCATCAGAATTCTGGCATAGGATTTACCCTTGCATGGTACCCTATGTTTCTGCTCTCCCTACCTTTAATGTTTTCTGTCATATGTGTTATCCAAGTACTGATTCAAGCTAATTTAACCAGTGTAGTGGCTAATATTTACTGCTAGTTGATGTATGAATTAATGAATATGTCCTTAGATGTTCTTTTTGGGTTTTAATTGAAAGAATTGGGATACTGGGAGTTTAGGATGTTGATTCTGTCTCACTAGGGTCCTTTTCGATTAGTTGAACCTTTCTAAGTTCCCTTAAGCTGGATGTCAAAGCATTGAGAGTTCAAAGTCTCTCTCTGATCTCAGGTTTTCACCTTTGTGTTTAAATCTTTAATGTTCCCTTTGTCTGAAGAGTTTACCCATTAGGAGTTGGATCACAGGTGTCTAATGGCATGCCCTATCCTTGGACCTGATTCCTAAATGGTCACCTTGGAGGTTTCCTTTCCTTTCACCTTTTTCTCACCATTTTCATACCACACTATCATATTTAAGATCCAACGCTTTAGACGACTAGCCCAACTGAAAGCCTGCATATTGAATAGCAAGTAAACCATTTCCTGACTCCATTACCTAATGGTCTCAAGTGTTGTCTAAAATCATTCCTCCTTTTCCTAAAATCCTCTTTTCTCATCCTTGTCTCATACTGAAACCTTCTTTCCTGATTCCCAGCAACCAAACACACAATCAAACGAAACAAACCTCGCGCTTTATAACTAGCCTAATACCTCTAAAACAAGCTTCAAAGACATATACCTTTGCCTAAATAGAGAGATCCCTCTCTGGACCCAAGAAGGCTAGAGCCTGAGGTCTAAAAGTGGTTCTAATGTTGTCTCATCTTTTGGTATTGCCAAACTTGCCAAAACATGGGAACCCCAACAGCAAGAATATGCAAAACACTAGGAAGTGTTCTAATCCTTCCACATTGCAGCTTCAACTTTAATTTTCCACGTTCGATGATTCTACCCTTCCTATCATCCACTAAGAAGAAATCACCACCATCATACTTATACTCGCAGAACCACTCCCTATGGAGAGTGAAGTGAAAGGATGCACCTGAGTCAATCAACCATGCCACATGATATACATGTGTATTTGAAGAAGCAGCCAAATACACATCCCCACCTTCATCTAAGGTGGTTTTTCCCTCAGCAGAAGGAGCATCATCAGATCCCTTTCCTTTCTCAGGAGCTTTAGATCTGCAGTCCTTTTTGAACAGCCCTTCCTTTCCGCATTTCCGGCACACCCTTACAGGCTTTCCTGGAGATTTAGATCTCCCACTCAAAAACTTATTTTTGTTTCTGTTCTGGGACCTTCCTCGTACAAATAAAACATCTCCATTCTGGCCCTCCATATTTCTCCTTCTCATTTCCTTCGACAACAAGGCTAAGACAGTTTCATCAAAATTCAAGGTAGTTGTATTTCTACCTATTGCAATAACCAGAATGTCCCACGAATCTAGTAGAGAACACAAAACACTGATGCACTTATATTCATCTGAGATTTTAATATCAAAAAATGACAACTGACTTACCACAATATTGAAGGCATTTAGATGCTCTGTCACCGAATCTCCATCCTTCATCCTCGGTTATACAACCTTTTCCGCATGAACAATTTATTCATTAGAGACTCAGATTGGTACAAAGTCTCTAACTTGACCCACAAAGTCTTCATCGTAGCTTCCCGAGAAACATTCAACAATACCGAATATGAGATACACAACCGTAATGTGCTCTTTGCATTCTAATCCAACTTCGCCTAGTCTTCATTTGACATTTCCGTTGGTTTAGCACCTAAACGTACCACAATCCACTGATCTTTATCCATCAGCAGATCTTCCATATTGAGCTTCCACAACTCAAAAATTTTACCATTAAATTTCTCGATCTCTATCTTTCCATTGCTCGCCATCTTCTTTCACCGCAAGAATCGATCCCACAGATCTCCCAATGAACAGGGTCTACAACAGGCCCGAGCAAAAAACCCCTTAGCAGCAAAGGCGTCCCCTTGAAGCTGAAACAACTCGGATACAAAATGTAGGTTTTAACCCTATACATAAATGATCTGCAAATGAATTCTTAAAAAAATAAAATAAACAATAGTGATAACATAAAACATAAGATAGATATACACATAGATTTTTCCCCTGGATCCCAAATTAGGACTATCAACTTGATTTTTCATTATATTCCTTTTAGTGTTACAACACATCTATATATGTTGAAGCATTCATAAATCCCAATCCATTAACCCTATATTAGAAGATAACTATAGTTCCCCTGACGAGATCTACAAAATACCAGGGGCCGAAAACCATTATGCCCAAAAACCATGTGCAAACCCATGCATAAAACCATAGGCAAGTCTGCCCACCTAAAACAGGGTCCAATTATTATTATTATTTTCCGAGGCACTACCCCAGATCCCGTGCAAGGGGTTACTTGCCCCTTGCAAACCCTTGGACAAGGGGGGCTGTCGGCCCCCTGTGACCTGCCGATGTGCTCGGTGCAATGAAAAAGGAGGGGCTATCACCGCACCTATGACCCCATCGCGCATGCGAATATTCTTGGAAATAATATGACAGACACCTAACAATCTCCACGTCATCCATCAATGTCGCCTTCCCTACAACATCAATCCCTTCACGGATGAGATATTATGTGACATTGCCCCTCTTGATGTTTGTCATGTGTTATTAGGACAACCATACTTGTGGAAACAACATGCTATATATGAGTTCCGACCTCGCGCTGTTATTGTTACTTTGGTAAATAAATTGTACAGGATACTGGAGGTAGCACTACACACCGCCATCTCTTTGGGTACTGCAAAAAAATGCAGTAAGCTCATTTCCAAAACGGAGAAATTTGTTTTCCTGATGATCTGCCCTCAGGGCAAGAAGAAGACTGTGGCCACGACCTCTGGACATGGCTCTTCTGTGTGACAACAACAAATGGACAAGGTCGGGGAAGTGTATTGGAAAACCTTCACCTCACCCATAAGGGTGCTTCTGCACTGTAAGGTCAAGCACCCCATAGATCTAACCCCAAGTGTGTCACTGCCCAATGGACCAATCTATCAATGCTCTTTTCTAGAGAGCGATGAAATCAAGAGGCAAATTCAGGAGTTGTTGCAAAAAGGTCACATCCGGCCGAGTTCATCACCCTGTGGGAGCCCAATCATGTTGGTGCAGAAGAAGGGTGGGACTTGGACACTTTGTATTGACTATCGAGCACTAAACAAGTTCACTATCTAGAATAGATACTCAATCCCACGGATTGATGACCTTCTGGACCAAATCAAGGGGGAAAAATATTTCAGCAAGATCGATTTGAAGTCTGGGTATCACCAGGTACCAATCGAACCCTCTGATGTGTGGAACACTGCCTTCAAAGCCAAGGAGGACATGTTCGAATTGTTGGTCATGCCTTTCGGGTTGACGAATGCTCCTGAAACCTTCAAGATGATGATGGATGACATCTTGTGACCATTCACCAACACATTTGTAGTAGTATACTTGGATGACATCCTGATCTTCAGTTGTACTTGGGAAGAGCATCTCCACTACATCTGACAGGTCCTCCAAACACTGCAGCAACACAAGTTGTGTGCCAATTTGAAGAAGTGCAATTTTGTCATGACCCAGGTTCAGTATCTAGGATACATTAGTGATGAGCGGTGGGTGCATGTGGATCCAGCCAATATACAAGTCATTCGGGATTGGTTAGCCCCAACCACTCTAACAGAGCTCCGCAATTTTCTGGGTCTTGCAAATTTCTACCACAGGTTCGTGTTGGGATTCTCTCATATCACTAGGCCTTTGAGTCAAGTCACCAAGGGAGGAGAGAAAGCAAAATTATTTTGGTTTGAATCTCAGCATAAGGCATTTGTAGAGTTGAAACATCACCTCTAGTTTGCCCCAGTGCTCACGTTACCAGACTTGCAACAACCATTTGAGATCGAGACAGATGCCTCTGACTATGATATTGGGGCAGTTCTTACTCAACATAGGCATCCATTGGCATATCACAGTGAGACATTGTCCGACACAGTCCGTAAGTATCCCACTTATGACAAAGATATGTATTCCATTGTGCAGGCTTGCCGAAAATGGAAGCATTACATTTTGGGGAAGGAAACGATTATCCACACAAAACACCGACCCCTGCAGTTTATATAGACATAAGGAAAGTTGCAGAACGATTTCCATCATAAGTGGTCCACATATATGCAAAAGTTTCATTTGAACATCAAGTACAAGAAGGGAAACACCAATAATGTTGCAGACTGCCTCAGTTGACCACCGATCGTGGCGCTAACCATCGTGCTCAACTCTTATGGGCACGAGACTTCGGATTGGTCAGTTCTCTAAAATAGCGATCCAGAATTCGGCCACACATACAAGACACTCTTGGAGGGTAATTGAGTTCCAAATTTTCACCTCCAAGATGCACTACTATGTCACCTAGGACACTTTTGTGTTCCTTCAAGCGAGTGTGCCAAGATGCTTTGGGAAGCGCACTACAGTTGGGTCGTTGGGCATTTCGGGGTCGAGAAAACAGTGGCAATACTGTAGAAGTATTTTTATTGGCCAAACCTTCATCAGGATGTCGGGAAGCACATCATATCATGCACTGCCTGCACCATTTCCAAATCGACCATCAAGAAGCAAGGCCTTTATATTCCACTTTCTACCCCTAGTCGACCTTGGGAATCCATCTCCATGGATTACATGTCAGCCTTCCTTCTACTAAGCATGGAAACAACTGTTTTTTCGTGGTCGTCGACAAATTCTCAAAGATGGCCATTATGGCAGCCTATAGGAATAATATCACAACATAAGCCACTGCTAAACTCTTCTTTGAAAAAGTGTGGGTACACTTTTTGATCCCACAGTCTATCATCTCAGATCAGGACAACAGGTTCCTCAGTACATTTTGGTCCAGCCTCTAGTCAATGCTCGACACCAAGCTCACCAAGTCGACAACTTTCCATCCCCAAATTGATGGCTAGATAGAGGTCGTCAACATGATGATCGTACACATTTAGCACATGTACAACTCAAATCATCCACGCACATGGGATGAGATCCTCCCCTATGTACAACACAACTATAACCGGACCCTCCACAGCTCAACTGACCACAACCCCTTTCAGTTGGGCTTGGGATTCTAGCTAGTATGTCCCATTGACGTAGCCATGCCATTTGCAGCTACTCAGGCCAAGACCAAGTCAAAGCTTATTCTTGATGATCTTCTCTTCCTTCAAGTCAGTGCTGGTCAAACTTGTTCCACTGCTTCAGATTTCGAACCTATCTCAAAATTTCGACTTCTTGTTGCAGACTTGCAATTTCAGCTTCTCCTGCAAAAACCCTAGGTCACACGCATGGTTGGAAAAAGAGCAAATTTGCCTCTTTCCTTATTTTCTTGACCTTACTCCCCTTCCTTGATAATTCGACTTATTATAGAGTTCCTTATTGACCCAAAATTCAGCCCTTGATGATGACTCAAATTATGATACTTGCTACTATATAAGTATGCCCTAATCCACTTCACACATGTGAGAAGAATTCCCAAAAATAGATGTAGAGACCTGATCTTTCTTCTCCTCTTTTCTTCCTTCTCTTACTTGCGCTTCTCCTCTTCCTTGATCGAACTTGAGTGAGTTGAGAGTGCGTTCTTGAATGAGGTCGAGTCCCCTGTATATAGGCTTCTAGCCACTTCAAATTAGGTCGACTTGTCATTGTCTCTAGGTTGCCTTCTTCTTCTATATAGGCCAACTTGTTTGTCAGCACTTAACGAGGTCTTGGAGGGTCATTTGACTTTATTTTTACTCAAATAAATTCTTTTAGAATATGTAACATGCCCCAAATGGGTCTTTCATACATGAAAATGACTTAATGACTTGTAGACTCAATGACAAACCCTAGGAGCTCATAATGGGAGCTTGACCTAAAAAATAAATTTCCTTGAGCATGAAACCCATGCCTCAAGAAAAACAATAATAAATTTATTTTTCTCATTACATCAAATACATAGAATCATGATAACGTATTTCATTATGAAGATGGAGCCTAGTTACATATTTCAACATGACATCTCAGTGATAGATGGCCCAGATGGCTGAGTGAGCCATGGCCCGGACAGCCCAAAAATGCATGCCCTAGATGGCCTAGTGATAAATAGCCCATATGGCCTAGCGAGACATGGTTTGGATGGCCAAATGAGAGATGGCCCAGATGGCCCAACAATACATGGCCCGGATGGCCCAACGAGACATGGCCTAGATGGCTTAGCGGTACATGGCCCGAATGGCCCAACGATAGATAACTCAAATGGCCCAGCGAGACATTGCCCAGATGACACAAGAATACATGCCCTAGATGGCCCAGAGATACATAGCCCATATGACCCAACACGACATGGTCTGGATGGCCAAACAAGACATGGCCTAGATGGCCTAGTAATACATGACTTGGATGGCCCAACGAGACATGGCCTAGATGGCTTAGTGATACATGGCCAAATGGCCCAACGATACATAGCTCGGATGACCCAACAAGACATGGCCTGGATGGACACATGATACATGGCCCGTATGGCCAAGTGAGACATGGCTCGATGGCCCAACGATACATTGCTTGGATGGCCCAACGATACATGGCCCAGATGGCCCAACGATACATGGTCTAGATGGACCAATAAGATATGGCCCCATGATGGCCCGCAGTATTGGTTCGGTGATGGATTGTAGCATTAGGTGGCATGGACCAGGGTGAATGTTACACAATATTTTGTCACCATCCCTGCAATCCCCATCCCGCACATTGGATGACCATTTTCATGACTTCTGTGTATTGTCATACCTTGCAAATAGTGTCATTGCATCCCTTAGCATGAGAAGAACATTTTCTTTGTTGACTATTCCTGGAGCAGGCTCTCAAAAGCATATGATTTTGGGACGGCATTGGTAGGCAGTTATGGCCTCGTGCCCATACATAAATTAACACTGGGCCTCGCACCCATTGGTGCTCTTTCTCAGTGGACTGCTCGCACCGAGTTGTTTTTGGAAAGTTTTTTAAAATAAAAATGAAGTTTCCATTCCCAACCACTTCGTGGGTGAAGTTAGCATGGTTTGTTCGACTGAATAACGTCGAAGACCTTCCTTTGGCTTCTTGTTTACTACTTTTGAGCAACTCCCCAAAGGATAAGGTCTCCCTTCCACCTTATGAGGGATCCCAAACCATCTCCTCCTCTCCTATAAATACATCTCCCTCGCATAGTTGCAGCTAGCTGAAATGGTTGAATAGCTGAACAATCCTTACTATAGTTGGTGTGAGATAGAGCAGAGAGAGACCCATTGTCAAGAGAGAGTCTAGGCTTATTGCCTCGCCAAGTCCAATTCCCCAACGAATGCTTGAGACGCATTTGACTGGACTCGTTGCAGGAGGATGCAACGTCAAGGCTATTTTGGTTGTAAACTCTTTCTCTCTACTTATTAATACATGACTAATGTTTTGGTTCCCGTTTTGTGTTTGATATGTTTAATCCTGTGCAATGTGTTTAATTCCCCTTGACCAATTAAATAGTTATGGATGCAAGTATGTTTTTGTATGATGCTATCGTTCTCTGATCCTTGTGCAGGCACCTGAGTATTACCGTTGAAGGACCGCAATGTGTTAAGACGAAGATAAGGAGACTGTTGCCACAGCTACGACAACTGCGTTGGATAAAGGTAGGTCATCTATCCTGACTCAGTTTCATTCATAAACTATGAATCAAAGGATTAGCATGTCCTCTTGCTACTAGACCCACCCTAGGGCTAGGGCTAGAGGGATCACCTCTGTCCGCAGAGGGGATTTACCTGAACAACAAGTTGGTGACTCCACTAGGGATCAATGTGTTTTGTCATCTCTCGTTGTTCATCTAGCATTTTTCTTGTCGAGTCAACTTTGGTTGTTTCATCGTTTTTCTTCTTTGTTTAGCCTGTTTGACTGTTTTTAGCCATCATGTTCAGTCCCAGAGTGTCAGGTCTGACCTCTGCTCAGTGGTTTTTATTTTTTCCCATAGTTTTCTTGCTTGGTGCTGATTTTATTTGAACAGGTGCACCAATTGGCGCTTGTTGCTTTTTTCACAGGTGTGCCAACCCTTATTTATCGCGAATTACATCTAAACAGTTGCACCGAATCCTGTAGGATTAAATTTTGGCCTTTTGTCTAGGTTTTGTCAATATTTCTTGCCTCTGGATTTGATTTTTACTTTTCAATTGGTCCACTGGGATTGTTTTGAATTTTTTTGTCTCGTCCCTCTCAATTGTTTGTCCATCTTCTTATCAGTGGATTTGGTCACCCTAGGGTTTCTAGGTGCCTTGTGCCACTTGTTCAGTTCTCTCTTCACTGAGCATTTTGAGTTGAGTTCGAGCCAGTTTGGTCTGCATCGTTTTAGTTTGTTGACTAATTGTTTTAGCTTTTATTTCAGACCTTCGTGTCTTTGGTTTTTTGGATGATCATCTTGCATTTCATTCAACTCTCCATTCGTCACCTTGAGCATAGATTACATTGCTCATTGAATCAATTCGAAAGCCCTTTTTGTTTGAAGGAGTGCATATCTGTTTTTTAGTGTGTTTGATGCTTGTATTCGATTGATCTCTCTGTTTTAGATCATTTTCATTCAAATTTGTCAAAACTAGTGCTCATTTTGTTTTTTAGTGGAACAATGCATTTTGCTTCTCATTCATCTAAAAAGACAAAATCTTCATTCTTTCTCTTAGCTTGAAAATGGAAAATGTTCTTTTGCATTAGTAGTGTTTAGTGAACAAGGAAAAAGCTTTTCGTTTTTTGCTTTGGTTGTCTTAGATGCATTAGGGAAAATTCTCCTGTATTCGATTGATTGTTGCTTTGTTATGAATTACTATCTCTCTCTCAGCTAGCATTCATTGAATTGGAATGATTTTTCTTTTGCATGTATTTGTGCATTAAGAATTCGAGATCACATTTGGTAAGGCCTTGAAATCACAACATTAATTCAAGATCAACTTTAAAATGAATTCAATCAACCTAAGGAAGCATTGAAACATAACGCACATATTGTAGAGGTCTAGGTTAGTGATGTGTTTCGACGTCGTTAAACCTAGTAGTTGTCATTCACCATCTGGCTTTAGACAGTTCTAGCACGAACTTGTGCTCCTTGTACCATCGAGTATATAAAGGGAGACCCTCATAGGTTGCAATCCTTTATCCATAGGAAGACGAGTCTGCCACCCTGTAACCGTGATAAACCAAACACAACATTCGGGGAGACTGCATGCACGTACGTTAAGTCCTTGGTCATTTATCTTTCATTTGATCACCAAGGTGTATATTGCAGTTCACGGAAACTTGGTACACCCTCTTGCTTAGATTTCCTAAGTAGTCATTTTGGTTTTTTCGTGACTCTCTAAAAGTGAAAAGATCCTCAAGCACTTGTCCTTTCAAGCTCGTTTCAACCTAACAGTGACTAGATTCATCTTCTACCTGTTTCTTGACTCTTAAAAAATGAAATAACAGAGTTTCGTTTCAATGTCATAAAATTGATTTCCTACGATCACATGCACGTTAAAGATATTTTCTTGACTTGCTCTTAAGTGATTCCTTAGTTTTGATCTTGAAGCCTCGATTTGGTTATCTCGATTCTCTTCTGTTTTGAGACGCAGTCACCGTGACGAAACCACCAGTTTCTTTGTCCTCTTCATTACCCCCTAGTGGTGATCCTTCTCCTGAAGTTTCTCCGGAAGCATCTCAACCTACTAGGTCTGTCGATTTCTGGCAGTCTATTCTTCCGAGTATATTACCTCTCGCTACCCGGTCTCCTCTTGAAGAGCCATTTGATATCAATTGGAAACCTCAAGATGCTTGGTCTGGTTTTGGGAACGAGGAAGAGTTTCCTCCTCTTACTTCAAAACCGTCTTTATTAGCCACTGCCTGTCACCTTTTAGACGATCAAGTGGCATTATCTGACATGGATTCTTCGAGTCCTGTTAGTAGTGAAGAGCTTTATGTCTCTATAGGAGATCATCAGTTCCCTCCCGAGAAATTTCCCTCTATCTCAGGTCAACCTTCCTCACAACTAGTATCTCTTCTGCGTGGTTATCGTACTTTGGGTCAGAACATTTCTGGTGTTGCATCATTGTATCAAAATACGATATGATTCGATATATCGACTCCCTCTGGGAACTCGGTTGTCTCAGTATCGAGGGCATCACCCTTATCTCCCATGACATCGACGATTGTTACATCTGTTCCTGTCCAGCCCACTGTCTGTGTAGCTTCATCTACACCGGTTGTTAGTACGACTCAGTCATCGTTAGCGTCCTTTGTTGTTCGTAGGTCCATTTTTGTCAATCCCACGATACTTGTGAGGCCCTCCGTGAGTGGATCACAACCTCACATTGTAGGATCTCAATCTAGTAGTAGTGCACCTATGGCCTCTACTTCCATTCCTAGCGGTTATACATTCGATGAGTATTTGTTGGCTATTCAGCAACAGTATTCCGCCTCTTAGGGTCCTCAGCAGCAGAATTTCGCCCCTCAGGGTTCTCAGCAGCTACAAGCTTCTGGTAATCCTCCGCATCATTATGACGCGTATGATAATCCCATCTATTCGCCTCCAATTGATCCCAATCAAATTGTTTACCAACTGGGACAACCCGCTGGTCCACAAGAACAACCCTCTGGTCCACAGGGGTAACCTTATGGTCCACAAGGAAAACCCTTACAGGGGCAACCTTCGATACAACAAGGACAACCCTACGGTCCTTCTGGTCAACCTCATGTTCAACAAGGAACATCTTATGGGGGGGGGGGGGGAATCTATCCACCACAGGGACAAACTTTTTTTCAACAACATCAGCGTTCAACAACGCCAAAATTTTGTACAACAAGGATAACCCTACGGTCCTGTGTTGGGTCAACCTGGTTTTCAGAGGCAACTTGGCCCATCCCAACCATCGGACCAACCTTTTCCACAAGGGCAACCCGGTGGCCCTCAGTATCCAGGCCAACTTGCTCCGCAAGGACAACTTGTCCAACCTCAGTATTCGGGTCAACCTGCTCCATAGGGACAACCCGTTTAGCCTCAAGGCACCACTTACATTCCTCAAGGTCAATCCCCGATGGTATATAGTGCGCCCGAAGGTGTTACCTATGTTCCTCAAGGTCAATCCCAGATGGTGTATAATCCACTTCAAGGTAATGCTTACATTCTGCAACAAAATCCATATGTTTCTCAGCAAGGACCTCAGTGGTATGCTTAAAATTAATATCCTGGTCCTCAACCCATGTATGGGCAGAATTATCAAGCTTATAATCCCTATGGACAGAATCCTCTAGGACAAAACATATGGGGGCAAAATTTCTCTCAACCTGGGTGGAATGCTAATACTGGTTTTTATCAATGACCTGCAATGCCTTTCAATCCTCAATTACCTTTCCTTGCAACGTTGGAACTGCCAGATGTGTCAAAGTCACACGAACGATCCTATCCTTCATAACCCGTATTGACCTCTAGTTCCAACTAAAATTCCTGGCGATTGTCCCAAATTTGAGGGCAAGTTCGGAGAAGACCCCCAAGCGCATGTTATGACTTACCATCTTTGGTGTTCCTCTAACTCTTGGGTTGACGATTCCATTCGAATCTATCCTTTCCAATGGACTCTCATTGGTGCCCCTGCCAAGTGGTACATCAAATTATCTCGCGGCGTCTTCCAAGATTTCAACTCTTTAGCCATGGCATTTCTCACACACTTTTAGTTACCAGTTCGGTATGAAACTGGGACGCACCTCCTCACATCCTTGAAGCAAGATCGAGCTACTCATATCTCTAATCATATTCATGAATGGAGGCGTTGTCGTTGCTTGATCAATTTTGAGATTCCTGATCAACTTCTAACCTAAGTCACCTGATACGGGGATACGGGGATATGGGGATTCGAAGAATCGGATACGGGTACGGTGACCCCGGAACAGGATACTTCTGGGATACGATACGTTATATATTATTTTATTAAAAATATATATATATATTTTAAAAATATATATGTATTAATATATTAAAAATTAGATATTTTTTACACAAATTCATACTTAATTCATTGATTTAAACATAGATTTATCTATCATCTTAGATAGTCAAGGTTTTGTTTGAGTGATGGGTACATTTTTAGTAGGGTCATGATAGAGGAGTTTGACAACCAATGTCACTAACATCAAGGTACAGAGGGACTGGTGCTCTTGATTAAATACGAGTTCCATACCCTAATACATGACAAAATTCGATGGAAACATTGCAATAACCCAATCCTGAAATCCTGAAAAACTGATAAGTCTGCTGGATTTTGAATGAGATCTAAAATTCTACTTTATCCATATGAAATCCAATGAGGTCGGAACCACTCTCAAACATCTTGAGTCATTTCATGGTAATGTTAAAAATTTAAGTAAAAGGATGAAAATGAAGATTAAGGAGAATGTCACTTTTACTTTAAGAATTTAACATTACCATGAATCACATATAAATACTAGGGCCATAGGCTTGATGCCCTCTCCTGAAAAATCCTCCTCAATTGGTGAAAAACAATGAAATTGGTGAAAAACAATGAGCAAAAGCCCCCATTTATAATAAAAAAACAACGCTTTTTTGAACCTGGGCCCGGCCGTATCCGGTTTTACGGGATACAACGTATCCAAATGGGGTACGGTCAGGATACGCCGTACCCCGTTCGGATACGCTGTATCTGTTGAATTGGGGCAGAATCCCGTACGTATACGTACCCAATACGGGGATTCGTGGCCCTTTTAGGTGAATCTAGTGACTTAGCTTCTAACTGATTGGTTCACTACCTCCTTCATTGCTCCGATTGCTAAGGACATTGCTATGGGGGCATGCATTACTGAGGAACAAGCCATCGCTCGTGCCCAGTACCTTGATCTCGTGTACTCTCAGTCCGGCACATTGTATGAACTCTTGCTTGATGCTCCCAGACCTGGAACTTCCAAAGCGTCGGTGACGCCATCTGTTGATGGTATCATCGGTTTTGTGTCTCAAACTTCTTGAAAGTCTTCTTCTTTGAATCCTGCGAAGAAAAAATCTACTCCTTCCAATGATACTACTTCCCATCCACCCCCAAATTCTAGTAAAACCGCGAAAGTGAATGTCGTCTAGTCCAATCCGATGGATAAAACTTCCAAGGGTAAAAATAAGGGTAAAGGTAAGGCCAAAGCCGATACCCAAAAATAGGATTCCTAGAAATCTCGTGTTGATGATGGTTCGCAACGTAAACCGAAGTACCCTTGTTTGATTTGTGATGAAGAGAATTACACCAAGGACTATCCCCGATGGGCTGAGGTGAGTCGATTGCTCAAAGGCACCCAAGGCACTCTGGTTGTTCTCAAAGAACCGTTTTCATCATAGCAGACTCAGCTGGTAGAGAAACCTTAGTCCTTTGCCCCTTTTGGCTCGCAGGTTTTCATGATGAACGGTCCTGCATCTGTTTCTATTGCTACCCGATCAAAATATTATACCGAACCGCGTCAGGCAGCTGAGAAGGAAGTCATTGATGGTCCTCCTCCCCCACCTGCTTCTGGCCCTCTTCAGATTGAAAGGCCCAGTACTGAGCCCATTGTATGATCACCTTCCAAAGGTGTACTCCATAAGTCTTCCTACAACCCTAACGCCCTTGCTGCTCAGCATTACAACATTGCTGAGGATCTGGCTCAGGCGCCATCTGTTATGTCTGCATTGGAAGTCCTTCAGAGTTTTCCATCTCAACGGAAGGCTTTGTTATCTGCCATCGGTGGGGTTGATCCTATTGATTCGAGCCTTATCACTTTCGACTTGGATAATTTCGTCCCGCGTCTTCCTCACTAGCTTGCATTGATCAACCAAGTTTGGATTAATGGAAAGAATATCCATTGAGCAGTCGTGGAAGAGGGTGCATCTACGTGCGTCATGTCATCTGCCTGCTGGAAAGCCATTGGTTCTCCAGCCCTAAATTCATCTCGAAATTCTCTAGAAGCATTTGATGGAAGGGAATCTCACCCCCTCAATGTTCTCGCTAGTTTACCCATTACGTTAGAAGGGAAAATAGTTAACATTGAGGTTGAAGTAGTTGACGCCAAGCTCAATTACAATCTTCTCCTCGGTCGCAGTTGGACTCACGCCATGCCGTGCGTTCCGTCCACTCTCTTTCGTGTTCTTCAATTTCCGCACGAAGGAAATATCATCACTGTCGATCAGTTGTCTTTTTTCGCTTCTTCATCTTCCGAGAGCAACGGTCCATATATAGATCAAATTCCTACGCCTTATGAATGCATAGGGTCAGGTCTTTTCAAAGATCCTGCCCTCATGGGCAGTTTTCCTCTTCCTCCACCCAACACTGTTCAGGTTAATATGATCTCCAGGTCTTCTGATCTATGGATCATCCCTTCACCTGAGCAGATTGATTTGTTTGGAGATTCAATGTCGTTAAGTCCGTTCGAGATTGATTATTGTGAACTTATTTCAGCTTCGGATCCTCCGCCCTCTGATCATGCTCCTTTGAGTATGTCTCTTGACACTTATTCTCAATCCCCTTGGCTCGGCGATTCGGATCCGCTCGATCCCTTAAATGAGATATTTCCCTCCGATGAGGCCATCATGGAAGCTATGTCTCTTGAGGATCCTCCTTGGGACGATAGTCATCATCGTTCCTCATTCATGCCTGGCCTTGGGGCCATGTCTACTTGTCTCAAGAATTTTGCTTCTCAAGTTCCTTCTCCTCTGCTTCAGGCGCCCATCCTGACACACGAAGTCTTTGCAGAAGGTAACTTGGGCAACATCACAAAAATGATGCCTATCTACATCTTTGTCAAACTGGGGGTTGTCGAGAACATCCATATTGGGGTGACATGTTCTCTCGATGAGATCGAGGTCTATACTATCCTTTTCTGCGAGTTTCACAACGTTTTCTCTTGATCTTATGAAATAATTCCTGGCATCGATCCGATTACAGTGGTGCATGAAATTCCTACCTATCCTGGTGCGAAGCCTGTTCGCTAGCACCTTCATCATGTGCACCCTGGAAAGGCGGCCACCGTTAAAGGTGAAGTTGAAAAAATTCTTCGAGTTGGTTTTATCTATCCGATTCCCTTAACAGAATGGGTTTTGAATATTGTTCATGTGGATAAGAAGCAGGGTACTATTCGTGTCTGTGTAGATTATCGTGATATCAACCGTGCTTGCCCTAAGAATAATTATCCCACTCCTTTTATTGACCAGATCATTGATGAATGTGTTGGGAGTGAGATCTTTTCCTTTATGGACGGATTTTTCGGGTACAACTAGATTAATATTCTTCCGGCCGATCAACACAAGACCGCTTTTATCTATCCTTGGGGTACTTTCGCCTATAAAAAGCTCCCTTTTGGAATAAAAAATGTTGGGGCTACATTTCAACGAGCAATGTCATATGCTTTCCATGATATCAAGCGCATTGTTCAGCGTTATCTGGATGACCTTCCGACTCATTCTGCTAAGCGTAAATACCACCCTGATCATCTTCGTCAAATTTTTCTTCGTTTTCGACGCTATAACATCTGGCTCAATCCACGTAAGTGTCTTTTCTGCATTGATTCTGGTAGACTTTTAGGGTTTATCGTCTATAAAGATGGGATTCGTCTCGATCTCCTCAAAGTTGAAGCTATTGTTAATCTCCCCTCTCCTTCCTCCTTACATAAGCTACAACGTCTGCAAGGGAAAGCTAACTTCCTACACCATTTTATCCTAAACTATGTTGAAGTGGCCAAAGGATTTACGCGATTACATAAGAAAGGCGTCTCGTTCCTTTGGGATGAGATCGCCCAAAAGTCCTTCGATGCACTGAAGACATTGTTGGTCAATGCTCCTTTGTTGTGTCCTCCCAATTATCATCGCGATTACTCCCTCTATTTGGCTGCCGCGTTTAGCACTATTTCCATGGTTCTGGTGCAACACCGTGATGATGGTGACGAGCACGTAATTTACTATTTGTCTCGTAATCTTCTCGATACTGAAACGCACTATGCACATGTCGAGAAGTTGGCATTGGCTGTTGTCCAAGCAGTTCAATGTTTTCGTCACTAAATTATGTTGCATACAGTGACTGTGATTTCTGATTGCAACCCCATGACTTACATATTGACTCGTCAATTGCTGGGGGACAAATACTCGAGGTGGAATTTTATCCTCCAAGAGTTCGATTTGGAGTTCACTACCGCCAAATCGAAGAAGTCATTGGTCTTCACCGATTTGATTTGCTCTCTCCCTTCTGATTATGCTCCATCTAGTTTCAAGGAACGCATTCAGGACACGCTTTTTATTATTAGCACCCTCGATCCTTGGTACGGTGATATCATTGTATATCTTCAGACTTCCACCTTCCTATATTTGTTGATGAAGGATGCTCGTCGACGCATCCACCATCATTCGCAACTAAATCACATAGTCGGAGATACTCTCTACTGTATTAGAGCTAATTCCATTCTCCGCCGATGTTTGACTTTCGAGGAGGCTGAAAAGGTCCTGAATGATTGTCACAGTGGCGCCTGTGGTGGTCACATTTTTGGATATGATACTGCACAAAATATTCTTCATGCTGGGTATTTTTGGCCCACCATATTTAAAAACTGCATTGTTGCTGTCCGTAAGTGTCACGATTGCTAGATTTATCAGCGCAAGATGCGCGCGCCACCCTCACACCTTCATCCTATCATTATTGTTGGTCCCTTTGCGAAGTGGGGCATCGATTTTATGATGTGTAACCCTCAATCGACTAGGGGGCATGCTTATATTATCGTCTTCGTTGACTACTTCACGAAATGGGTCGAATAAATGCCTACACTTACAGCTTACTGTAAGACAACAACACAATTTCTATTCAATCATGTCATTACTAGGTTTGGTGTCCCTCAAGCCATTGTTACCGATCATGGTTCTCATTTTCGTGATTACATGATGGCTGAGTTGACTTTTAAGTTGGGTCTACGTCACGACAGCTCAACGTCGTACTACCCTCAAGCCAATGGCCAGGTTGAAGCCGTGAACAAATTTCTCATCACTATGCTTCAACGTACGATTGGGATGCACAAGTCAAACTAGCATCTCATTTTTTTTTTTAGCTCTGTGGGCTTACTGAACTTCAGTGAAGGATGTGACCGGATTCACTCCATTCCATCTTGTCTATGGTCTAGAAGCTACCCTTCTGATTGAATGTGAAATCCCTTCTCTCAAGATCGTTGTTGAATTGTTGCCTAATACTTCACCGGAAGAAAAGCGTCTTCTATATTTAGAAAGGCTTGATGAAACTCGCCACTTTGCTTCTCTTGTCATAGAAGCACAGAAAAAGCAGGTCAAAGCTCATTTTGACTAGTCAGTTTCCCCTTGTTCCTTTATAGAAGCAGACCTCGTCCTCCAATATGACCAAGCTCATGATAAGCTGGGGGCAGGAAAATTCCAACCCATGTGGCATGAGCCCTATATTGTTAAGTGCGTTTTGTAAAACGAGGCTTATGGGCTTATTGATTATGAATTTTATCCTCTAGATTAGCCCAGAAACGGGCTGTATCTCAAAAAATACTATGCATGAGTTTCTCGTGCATGTTCTTTTGTACATAGGTGTTTTTTTCATTTTTGTACATTTTTTGGCTTGGTGTGCTTTGCGAGCATTTTTCCTTCTTTTTATGTTGTTGCTTATTGTGCAGATGTCCGTCAATCCTTATGTTGGTTTCGCGGATGGTGCCTCCCGCAGTACCCAGAATCTGTCTTCTGTAATATCCTGAAGGGGAAATAGACGATAATACAAAGGATACAACAAGATATAAAATGCTAGAAACAGATCATGAAACAGATACACATGAAATAGAGAGAACGCTAAGCCATTTTATTATACAGAGAAATAGAAATGAGTACAAGAGGTGATCAGAATGATGGCACCTCGACTTGCACTAGGCAAGTGTAGGAATACTCTCAGAATATCAATGGAAATTACTGCTCTCTGCTCTGCGTCCAAGCTGTTGGAATGTTGTCATACTGCTGCTACTGCTGGAACAAAATGAGTATTTGGGGCTGCTCACCTACTCAGAAAAATCTGATACTCTGGAATTGGCCTCTACTCACAATACCCAGAAAATCCTAGAGAGAATTTCTGAAATGGTCAACCCCCGAAAATGCCTCCCTTGAGGATCTACGCTGTCCTCCCAAGGGCCACCCTGGTGCTGAATGCTATCCTCCAAAATATGGCCTCCCCCTTTGGCAAATGTCTCCAATAGGCAAGGGCTGGCCCCTTGCTCAATCCTCCGGCCTGAATCCTCCGAAATGGCACCAATCCATAGCTCCCCCAAGATGAACTGCATCCTCCCTCTCAAGACTACGCAGTCCTTAAATGCTTTGCTCATCCACGAATGCAACCACTGATCCTCCTGTAAAATGTTGATGGAAATACCTCACCCGAGCAAGCACTCAAAGTCTCCCGGAGCTGAGGGTGGGATCTCCGAATGGAGACACCCGATGTACTGAACAATACTACAGACAAGCTAAACAACCAATGTGCTCCAAGTTGAAATGACTAGCTCAATATGCATAAACATGAATGACAAAATGAGGAGGCTCTCCTCCCTTTTATAATGATGGGCCTCTCTCACCCTAGGCCCCACCATCTCCACGTGCTCCTTGGCCTACGCTGTCCCTCTCATCTGCGTGCGGTAGGCCCCACGCTGCCCACGTGGACTGCGTCCTCCTTTCCCTGCGCTATCCACTTGGCCACTAGGCCCCACTCCCTTAATTTCGATGTGGACTTTAGGAAAGTGCTTTATCCTAAGTGAGTTAATTAATATTTTACTCACTTTATTCATGCTCCAACTATAATAAGGCAAAAATGGTCAAAATTAATATTTCCAATTAGCTATCGCTAATTGGGAATATTACAGTCTCCACCGGAAAAATGTTGCTTGGCCCCAAGCAACTGTAGTGATGGATGCTGCAAGATCTTTTCACTCTCCCAAGTGGCATCCTCATCCGGCAAATTCTTCCACCTCACTAAGAATTCCCGGACTCTCCTGCTCTGCAACTGCCTCTCCCTGGTATCAATAATGGCCTCTGGCTGTAGCACCAAGTGCCCCTCATCATCTGTAGGCGGAAGCTCCCCTGTCACTGTCACCTGTTGTCCCAGTGCCTTCTTCAGGCACAATACGTGAAAGATGTTATGAATCTTGCTACCCTGGGGCAGCGCCAACTCATAGGCAACCTGCCCAAATCTGCGTATCACCCTGTAAGGCCCATAAAAACGGGGCTTGAGCTTCTCAGCTCCCTTTTACTTCAGATTTGACTGTCGGTACAGCTGCAAACGTAGGTAGACCAAGTCCCCTACCTCAAACTATCTTTCCACCCGACCCCTGTCGACATACAGCTTCTATTGGTTCTGCATTGTAGCCATGTTATCCTTGAGAGCTCGGAGGATGTCTTGACTCTCTTGGATCCAATCCTTGGCTCTCGGAGCCTTGCTGGCACCAAACACCACATCAACAAAAGATAAAGCATGATAAACATATAATGCATAAAACGGAGACATACCGATAGACATGTGATGTGTGTTGTTGTAGCAGCACTCTCCTAAGTGCAGCCACTTCATCCATGCTCTCTTTTGCCCACTGACATGGTTACGCAAGTAGCCCTCCAGCCACTTGTTAACTATCTCTGTCTGCCCATCTGTCTGTGGGTGGTAGCTAGTGCTCGGTTTCAACTCTGTCCCCACCAATCGGAAAAGCTCCTGCCAAAATCCGCCCATGAAGCGGTTGTCCCTGTCACTGACAATGGCGTTGGGAAGACCACTTAACCTGAAGATGTCCCTGAAGAATAGCTCCGCCACTTGTGCTGCTGTATAATGTGCGGATATGGTGAAAAAATGTGCATATTTCATCAGTCGATCAATGACGAAGAATATACAGTCCTTGCCCTACACCATGGGAAACCCTGTGATGAAATCCATTGAAATACTCTCCCATTTCCCCTCTGGAATGGGAAGAGGCTGCAACAAACCTGCCGGATGGTTCATCCCCCCTTGTTGCGCTAACAAACTTCGCACCCCCTGACATGCTGAAGTACATCCTCCTTGAGGCTCTTTCATGAGAACCTCTCCCTGATGGCCCTATAGGTTTTGGTAAACCCCTGATGGCCAAACAATGGTGAATTGTGAGAAGCTTGCAATATCTTCTTCTTGAGCTGAGATTCCTCAGTCAAGAAGATCATGTCCCTGTAGTAGATGATCTCGTCCATCACCCTATATCTGTCATCTGTCACCTGTCCATCCAAAACCTCACAAGAAAATCTATCCTTGGAGTACTCCACCAATAGTCGAGCCCTCCAATCTGTGTCCAAACTCATCAGAGACAACGTGGCTGGTCTGCGTGAAATTGCATCAGCCACCACATTGTTCTTCCCTTTGACATACTTGATGTCAAAGTCGTAGGCCTGGATCTTGCTGACCCACTTCTGCTGCCTCTCCTGTAGTTGTTTCTACTCTAAGAACCTGAGGCTGTTGTGGTCAGTCCTCACCTTGAACCTGTTACCTACCAGGTACTGCTGGAATTTGGCCAATGCATGCATGATGGCTAGCATCTCCTTGTCGTATCTGCCATACAACCGCTCATGTGGAAGGAGCTTCCGGCTCTCATAAGCTTTAGAGTGGCCTCCCTGCATCAACACTGCACTGATCGCCTCTCTCGATGCATCACACTCCAGAACGAATGGCTGCGTGAAGTCTGGCAATGCTAGCACTGGAAAGATGCTCATCACCTCCTTGAGCCTGTCAAAGGCTCCCTGCGATGTATCTATCCAACTGAATTCCCCCTTCTTCATCAGATCTGTAAGGGGTGCAGCAAGCTAAGACAAACTCTTGACGAAATTCCTGTAGTAGGTGCAGATACCCACAAACCCTCGAAGTTCCATCACGTTTCTCAGCTATGGCCAATCCCTGATGGCCCTGATCTTCTCCTCGTGGACCCTCACTCTGTCCACCACTATGATGTTTCCCAAGTATAGCATCTTCGTCAGCCCAAACTCGCACTTGGAGAGCTTAGCATAAAACTGCTGCTCCTCCAAAATACGCAATACTGCTTCTATGTGTTGGAGATGCTCCTCCCATGTCCTGCTATATATCAATATGTCATCAAAGAAGACCAACACAAACTTCCTTAGGTGACTGTGGAAAATGTGGTTCATACATGACTGGAAGGTGGCCGGTGCGTTGGTTAGCCCGAAGGGCATCACCAAGAACTCAAAATGGCCATAATGGCACCTGAAAGCGGTCTTGGGAATGTCTTGTTCCCTCACGCGAATCTGATGGTACCCGGATTTCAAATCAATCTTTGAGAAGAACTATGCCCCTCTCAACTCATCCATCAGCTCGTCAATCCGAGGAATAGGGTACCTGTTCTTCATGATCTTTTTGTTCAAGGCCCTATATTCAATGCACATCCTCAACGTGTCGTCCTTCTTCTTCACCAACACTACCGAAGAAGCGAAAGGACTGGTGCTAGGCCGAATGTGTCCAAGAGCTAACAGCTTGCGGATAGCCCGCTCAATCTCGTCCCGATAGGCCTTGGGGTGCCTATAGGGTGTGGTAATGATGGCCTGTATGCCCTGATCTAGCTCAATCATATGCTCAAATCCCAGATCCGGTGGCTGACCTGGTGGTATCTCCCCAACCACCGTGGCATACCTGTCAAGGATGGTATGTATCTCTGGATGAACTGTCTACCCAATAGTCCCTACCTCTGATGCACGCAGCTCTACTACCCACTCTCTGTCTCCCTTCTAGAAATATGCCTCCATCCGGTGAGTTGAAACTGTCTGGGCTGGGTAAGTGTGCATGCCCCATATCTTCTTGTGCTTCCCGGTCTTCTTGTCATCCCACTCCATCTCCAAGGCCTCCCAATCTGTGGTGACCTTCCCTAGAGTGATCAGCCATTGTACCCCTAATACCACATTGGTATCCGGTATGTTAACCACAAAAAAGTGGTCGGTCACTGTGTAGGTGCCCATCGTCACTGCCAGCACTGGAACATATCTGGCACACTGCATAGTCTGATCTCCTAGGATCAATACTGAAAACCCATCGAAGCTCTTTGTCTGTATACCTCTCCGCTCTACCATCTGTGCATCAATGAAGTTGTGGGTTGCCCCACTGTCCACCAGTATTGATACTCGTTGCCCCCGCACTGTACCTTGGACACGCAATGTCAGATACTTAGGAACTCCTCGCAATGCTGCAAGGGCCCCTCCAGTAGGTGCAATGGCTGCACCTCCTGCTCCTGGTGGTGGAGGTGGAAAATGATCCTGAACTGCATGGCTGTCCCCTACCTCCACGTCATCATACTGATCTTCTTCCCCACTTCTCTTAGAGAAGACCTCGATAAAATGTGCTTTTCTAGAAACACATCTGTGCCCTGGTGCCCACAGCTCCTGAAAGGGGAAACATAGTCTCTTCTTCTTCAACTCCCTCCGGACATCATCATCCAACTGTCCTCTACCCTGATTCCTCCTAGGAGACGGAATCCTCACATCCTTCCCCTTAGGCTAGAAAGCCTGTCTATGGGGGTAAGGCGTCCTGGTCCTGGGTAAGGAATCCTGCAAGTCCCGGGTCCTGTCAACTGCGTCATGGAATGTGGTTGGTCTAGTGGATCTGACCACTCCCTGAAGCGGCTCTGCTAGCCCATCAATGAACATGTAAATCATCCGTGCCACGGATAGATTTGGCACCATCACCGAAAGTCTCAGGAAATCTAAGATATATGTATCCGGACTCCCGATTTGTTTGAGCCTCGTCAGCTCAACAAAGTGCTCCTCCGGATCCCTCTGATCGAACCTCTCTACCAACCTCCGGGTGAACTCGGCATATGCTGTCACTGTCGAATTTCTGAGTGTAACCATCCCGTGGAACCACCAATCCTGGGCCTCGCCATCCAGATGCAGTGCTGCCACCTTGATGGCCTCCGTTTCCAACATCTGGTTGAGCTGGAAGTATATGTCCAGCTTCTCCACCCAAGCCTTTGCCGAACTGTTTGATGAACCATCAAAGATAGGCAAATGGAACTTGCTCATCGTACGCTGAGTATCTCCCTCGTGATAATGCCGGTGTCCCCTGTGATGGTCGCGGGGTCTGCTGTCCCGCTGGAGCTGGACAAAATCTCGAAATTAAAGGGCATCCCTAAACTCCTACCCATATGCCTAGTACTCAGCAAAGTAATCACCCATGAGGCCAAGCTCCGACTCCTACTGTGCTCCTGCCCCTGTGTCTACAGCCAGAAAAGTGGACATAGTGGAACGTGTGGGTGCATGTGATGCCATGTGCTGAGTAGCATCGTGCTCCTACAAATGGTGGGATGTGCCTGATCCCTCACCAATCTGGAAACCCCTTGGGGTTTCACGCTGTCTAGCCTCTACAGTAGTGAATCTCTGTCCCATCACCTCAATCTTCCTTGACAGATCCTGTACTGACTTGAGGAGCATTTCCCCAAACTTCTTCACATCACTATCATCGGCCATCGGTTCCTCTTGCTCTGCATCCACTACTGGAACGCAGTCACCCTCTCCGTAGGTGATTTGCAACCTACGTTCTCTGTCACGGTACTTCCTACCCTTGTAGAAAATATACGGCTTCTCTCTCGGTGTCATAGACAACTTGCTCCATAGGCTGAGCCATGTTTATGAGCTCTGGTACCACTGTAATATCCTGAAGGGGAAATAGATGGTAATACAAAGCATACAACAAGATATAAAATGCTAGTAACAGATCATGAAGTAGATACACATGAAATAGAGAGAATGCTAAGCCATTTTATTATACTGAGAAATAGAAATGAGTACAAGAGGTGATCAAAATGATGGCACCTCGACTTGCACTAGGCAAGTGTAGGAATACTCTCAAAATATCAATGGAAATGGCTGCTCTCTGCTTTGCGTCCAAGCTACTGGAATGTTGTCGTGCTGCTACTACTGCTGGAACAAAATGAGTATTTGGGGCTGCTCACCTACTCAGAAAAATATGATACTCTGGAATCGGCCTCTACTCACAATACCTAGAAAAAGCCCAGAGAGCGTTTATGAAATGGTCGACCCCCGGAAATGCCTCCCTTGAGGATCTACGCTATCCTCCCAAGGGCCACGCTGGAGCTAAATGCTATCCTCCAAAATATGGCCTCCCCCTCTGGCAAATGTCTCCAATAGGCAAGGGATGGCCCCTTGCTCAATCCTTCGGCCTGAATCCTCCGAAATGGCACCAATCCGGAGCTCCCCCAAGATGAACTGCGACCTCCCTCTCAAGACTACGCAGGCCCTAAATGCTCTGCTCCTCCACGAATGCAACCACCGATCCTCCTATAAAATGCTGATGGAAATACCTCACCCGAGCAAGCACTCGAAATCTCCCGTGGCTGAGGGTGGGATCTCCGAACGGAGACACCCGATGTACTGAACAGTAATGCAGACAAGCTAAACAGCCAGCGTGCTCCAAGTCGAAATGACTAGCTCAATATGCATAAACAAGAATGACCAAATGAGGAGGCTCTCCTCCCTTTTATAACGATGGGCCTCTCTCACCCTAGGCCCCACCATCTCCACGTGCTCCTTGGCCCACGCTATCCCTATCATCTGCGTGAGGTAGGCCCCACACTGCCCACATGGATTGCGTCCTCCTTTCCCTACATTGTCCACTTGGCCACTAGGCCCCACTCCCTTAATTTCGATGTGGACTTTAGGAAAGTGCTTTATCCTAAGTGAGTTAATTAATATTTTACTCACTTTATTCATGCTCCAACTATAATAAGGCAAAATTGGTCAAAATTAATATTTCCAATTAGCTATCCCTAATTGGGAATATTACATCTTCTGTGGCCTGGGTGATTTATAATCCTAATGGTGAGTTGATAGACCTTCAAGGTATTTGTCTAAGACGAACCACAAACAATGTCGCTGAATATAGTGTCGTCACTGAACTCTTAACTGAGGCCATTACTCTCGACATTCGTGCATTAATTGTTAACCTAGACTCTCAGCTTGTTGTTCTTCAGCTTAATGGCCATTATTCTGTTAGAAATGCTCAAATCTTAAGGTTGTATTTGCGTGTTCGTTTATTAGAAAGGAATTTTGATTACATCACATATCAGCACATTCCTAGATGAATGAATGCATATTAGTCAATATTGTATTAGATAGACATTTGTGTAAATTGTAAAACATCATCATCACATAATAAGATTCATACAGGAAAACAGGAATATATGTATATATATCAAGTGTCTGCATCCACGTGCATCATAAGTTCAAAAAATATGTATGTTTTGGTTATATCCTGAGACATCATGTCTCTCAAAAAATATGCAGAAATAAAAGCCTAGGTGTCTAGTCAACATGATGCTCATGGTAACATGTCACTACGCGCATGAGCCGCCTCAACAAGTGGTGAATACGGTTAGACACCCCTGCAGTGTGCCTTTGGTATGCGCGAGGAACATCATCAAATATCGCATAATCAAGGATTCTACTGGTGAGTCCCTCCAGGTTGCGTACGATTTCCTCCTCCTCACTTCCCTCACCATGAGGGGCCACATAAAAATCACGAGGAATTCCTGCAGGTATTTCTGGGCTAGCATGTGCAAGTACATGGATTAACATTAGAACATATATGATAAAAAAAATCATAATACTCATCAAAATCGAAAAATGAGTCTTATCCAATGCTTCATCCCAATCCACTCCTGCTGGTAGTGGGAGATAAGCATCACCCGTAAAATCTATGCGAGAATAGGGCCAGTCCTCCACGACAATGAGTTGTTGATGGATCCAGTCAAAGAATTCTGGCCTCCATGACATCTGTTGAATGCCTCCTGATCTAGGCATCAAAGTCACCCAATGGACCATCCGTGGCTCTTGGGTTGGTGGTGTCGAAACTATCACTTCCTGACGTTGAAATATTGGTAACTGTTCCAGGATGAATGGTACCAAGATGAAACCATAGCTAAACTATTTCAGCTTGTCGTTCTTGCATTTTTTCAATTGACGTTTCATATTGATTGTTACGGCCTCTACCCTGTTGTAAAGAGTTGGGGCCATACAATCTACGACAAGTAGTAACTGTGTTTTTGTGGCTTCATGTGGAGCTTGAGATCCGGCAGCCCGAGTGATGGTGTGCAACACTACTTTTAGTGCCAAATCGGGAATGGTTTGAATATCCACTTTCTCGCTCTTTGATCCTTTCCTTGCCCCTCAGCACACCCTGTCTATGACCATGCTCATGTTTTCCATCGTGGGCCAGGTCCCCCTCCGTGATAATGCAGTTATGAAGTATACATCAAAGACCTCAATCTATAGCTCCTTATCGTGAATTATTAATCTTTCCTAATCAATGTTGCATACACTGATCAAGTACTGTAACAACTCCGGTTGAGCTCGGAGACATGGCGCCATGAAGAATTTTAGAACCCTGCAGTCCCTAAGAAAATCCATGCATCTTACATTTCCCATGGCTTCCTCATCTTCATCTCTATATTCTCTCTCCTTCCATTCGATCACCATTTTGCTTTCACACACCTGAAAAATCATCAATGGGGCTATCATTAGTCAAATTATTTACTATTGAAAGGTTTAAAATGGGATAATTAGTTGAATTTATAACCAAAATCTGTAGCTATGGTTGGCACAACTATTTTAAAAACAGTCACGCCAAGTGGCATGCCCCTGTTTGAATTCAAGGCGGGTTGGCACGAGTCCATGCCCAGAATCCGCGCTGACCGTCGCGCCCTAAGTTGAACAAAAATCCCCCCACAAATGTGAAAAACTAAAATGCAGACAATGAAAATTACTTCAAAATGCAGGCAAGGACATGAGTTCTCACCTAAAAAATATGGATTCGTAATTGGTCTCCTAGATTGTCTCGTGCATGTTTCTTTTGTACATAGGTGTTTTTTCATTTTTGTAAATTTTTGGCTTGGTGTGCTTTGCGAGCGATTTTCCTGCTTATTGGGTTGTTTCTTATTGTGCAGATGTCTATTACTCCTTATGTTGGTTTCATGAATGGTGCCTCCCACAGTACCCAAAATCTGTCTTCTGCAGCCCAGGTGATTTATAATCCTGATGGTAAGTTGATAGACCTTCAAGGTATTTGTCTAGGACGAACCACAAACAATGTCGTTGAATATAGCGTTGTCATTTAACTCTTTCTGAGGCCATTGCTCTTGACATTCGTGCATTGATTGTTACCCTAGATTCTCAGCTTGTTGTTCTTCAGCTTAATGGACATTATTCTACTAGACATCCTCAAATCTTAAGGTTGTATTTGTGTGTTCGTTTACTGGAAAGACATTTTGATTATATCACATATCAACATATTCCTAGACGAATGAATGCATTAACTGATACAGTAGCTAATATTGTATTAGATATACATTTGCGTAATTTGTAAAACATCATCATTACATGACAAGATTCATAAAGGAAAATAGGTGTATATATATATATATATATATATATATATATCGAGTATTTGCATCCACGTGCATCATAAATATAAAAAATATGTATGTTTAGGTTACATCCTGAGACATCATGTCTCTCAAAAAATATGTAGAAATAAAAGCCTAAGTGTTTAGTCAACATGGTGCTCATGGTAGCATGTCACTGCCCGTATGAGTCGCCTCAATAAGCGGTGAACACGGTTCGACACCCCTGCAATGTGTCTCTAGTACGCGCGAGGATTATCATTGAATCTTGCATAGTCTGGGATCCTACTAGTGAGTCCCTCCAGGTTGCATATGATTTCCTCCTCCTCGCTCCCCTCACCATGAGGGTCCACATCGAAATCACGAGGAATTTGTCTTGTTATTGGAGACATTCCTGCAGGTCTTTCTGGGCCTACATCTGTAAATACATGGATTAACATCATAATATGCATAATCAAAAAAATTATAAGACTCATCAAAATAAAAAATGAGTCTTACCCAATGGGAGTGGGAGATCCACATCACCTGTAAAGTCCGTGCCAGAATAGGGTCAGTCCTCCACGAAGATCAACTGTCGGTGGAGCCACTCAAAGAACTCTGGTCTCCAGGACATCTGTTGACCGCCTCTTGATCTTGGCATCAAAGCCGCCCATCGGACCATTTGTGGCTCTTGGGCTAGTGGTGTAGGAACTATCACTTCCTGACGTTGGAAAATTGGTAATCATTCCAAGATGAATGGTACCAGGATGGACCCATAGCCGAACCCTTTCAGCTTACCATTCTTCCATTTTTTCAACTGGCATTTCATATTGATCGTTATCGCCTCCTCACAATTGTAGAGAGTGGGAACCATGCAATCTACTACAAAAAGTAACTGTGGTTTTGTGGCTTCATGCTGAGCCTGAAATCCTGCATCTCGTGTGATGGTGTGCATCACTAATTTTAGTGCCAGATCCAGGATGGTTTGGATGTCCACCTTCTCGCTCTTGGATCCTTTCCTTGTCTCTCGACACACTTTATCGATGACCATGTTCATGTTTTCCAACATGGGCCAATTACTTGTTAGGATTGGTACTGCCCCCCTCTTTGATAATCTGGTTATGAAATAAACATCTGAAACCTCAATCTCTAACTCTTGGTCATGAATTATGAATCTTTCTCGGTTAATGTCCCAGACACTAATCAAGTACTGTAATAGCTCCGGTTGAGCTCGGAGACATGGTACCATGAAGAATTTCTTGAGCCCACAGTCCCTGAGAATGTCCATGCATCTCACATTGCACAAGGCTTGCTCATCTTCTTCACTATGTTCTCTTTCCTTCCATTCGATCACCATTTTGTCTTTCACACCTACAAAAACATCAATGGGGTCATCATTAGTCAAATCATTTGCTATTTGAGTGTTTAAAACGGGCTAACCATTTGAATTTACAAGCTAAAAATTGTAGCCGCGGTTGGTGCGCCCCTGTTTGAATTCAAGGCCGGTTGGCATGAGTCCGTGCCCGAAACTTGCGTCGACCGCCACGCCCTAATTTACACAAAAACCCATCCACATATCTACAAATTGGATTGCAGGCAATGAAAGTCATATCAAAATGTAGGCAAGGATATTAGCTCTTACCTGCAACAAACGAATTCGTGGTTGGCGTTTTGGATTGTCCAGTGTCAGATCTGCAAAATCACAGTGAAAAAGGGTAAAAAGTGCTCACAAGAGGTAAAAGTGAAAAGTAATTTATTTTTACTATTTTTGGTATTTTATAAACTTTTCGGAACCCTAATTAGATTTTTGAACATATTTTTCTATTTATCTCGAAAAATGTGTTTTACGTGCGTTTCTTGTGTAGCAACAGGTCCTCAACATGACAACGATGAAGTAACGAGTTGTATTTTATACTTTTTCGGACTCAGTAAAAACACGAGAAATTCACCCCCGGAGTCATCTTTCAGCTCTTTTCTGACTCTCAAAAATTGAAAATATTGTCAAGACTCTTGTCATTTTGAACTCGTTAAAGGCTGTGAAACGATATCTACCCAATATACGTTTACCCCTTTTTCAGCTTGGGATGGATTATTTACGAAAAAGGAATACCTTAGCCTATCGCGACTAAGAGGTTCTCTAAGACATAGTTTTCTACCTTTTCATATTTGTGAGACTACCTACGAAAAGGGACTGCTGGAGTTTTCTTTTTTGCTTCTTTTCAAACTCTCAAAACATGAAAAGATGCTAAGTTATTCCTTTGTCAGACTCGTAAAACCTACACGACATCGGAAACCGTCACCATGACGTAACCAAGTTCTTCCTTCCTAGGGCTCGTAAAATATACTATGATGGATTTGTCTGAGGGAAAAACTTATATGGAAAGCATATGTTATCCCCCTCAACCTTGTTTCCAAAAATAATTGGGGTACTCGCCAGCAATGGTGGGGGAAAATGGAACCAGCCCTCAGTCAATTTGGTAATATGTCTCTCTTGAACATGACACTCATCTGCATTCGTGTCGGGTTGGGGACATCCCATTTCATCATTTTTTGCCTCCATGGGTTTGGATAATCTGTTTTGACCTCTCATCTTCTCTTTGCCACGTCATCATGACCTCAGATTACTTGATGTCAAATATTGCCAATTTCAGGAGCCGTGTCGCCGATATGTTCAAGAGAAGTTTCCTTTTGCAATTTTCAACCTCTGATCCTCTGTTTGGTCTTAATTCACTGTCATCTTATTCCTCTATCTTGTGTCAATGATGTGGGATACATTATGGCCCTCCTTCGACCAGGTCACTTCCTGTCGACTTCAGCTCATTATCCAGGAAGTTTATTTGGAGACTCCCTTCCGATACCTTGGAGATTGCATGCCTCAATGACAAGTTCTTCGTATTTAACGACAGGTCCTCATCATTGGCCTTCGATCGAGTGATTCCACGGGTGTTCGATGCCAGCTCACTGTTCACATTTCGTGGATTGTACTTGTTGTACCTTGAGAGCCATTGTCATTATTGGTGGTTTCTCTCGCGCCTGTTAACAACTTTCATCATTGGCAAGTAATCAGGTGAATTTCTTGCATGTTCAACTTCAGCTCACACATTCGCATGCTTGAATTTGTATTTGTTCAGGTCGAGATGGATTGCAAGACCCTGGGTTTTGTTTGACAAAATCCAGGCTGCAAGGTCATTTTGGTTTATCATGACTATATGCATGACTCTTTTGATTGGATGGATGTGACCATACCTGAGTCTATTTATTGATCCTTCTTGCTGGATGGTTGTGTCCATACCTCAAATCGTGTTTTTATATGTACTCTATTATGGATGGTTGCGCCCATGCCACATGTTCATGTATCAGAGATATCAGTTGTACTTGTACTTGCAGGTCTTCCGACGACGGTGTTTAGCTTGAAAATGTTCTCGTAAAGCATTTCAATCCTCCCTCTCTTTCGGACCTCATACTTTAGGGGGCATCTGTTACGCAGTATTTTGTTACCGTCCTTTCAATCCCTATCCCGCACATTGGAGGACCATTTCTGTGACTTTTGTGTATTGTCATACCTTGCAAAAAGTGTCATTACATCCCTTAGCATGAGAAGAACATTTTCTCTGTTGACTATTCCTGGAGCAGGCTCTCAAAAACATATGATTTTGGGTCGGCACTGGTAGGCAATTATGGCCTCGCACCCATACAGAAATTAATACTAGGCCTCGTGCCCATTGGCGCTTTGTCTCAGTGGATTTCCCACACCGAGTTGTTTTTGGAAAGTTTTTTAAAATAGAAGCGAAGTTTCCATTCCCAACCACTTTGTGGGTGGAGTTAACATGGTTTGTTCGACTGAATAATGTCGAAGACCTTCCTTTGGCTTCTTGTTTCCTACTTTTGAGCAACTCCCCAAAGGATAAGGTCTCTCTTCCACCTTATGAGGGATCCCAAATCACCACCTCCTCTCCCATAAATACATCTCTCTCACATAGTTGCAGCTAGCTGAAATGGTTGAATAGCTTAATAGTCCTTACTATAGCTGGTGTGAGATAGAGCAGAGAGAGACACATTGTCGAGAGAGAGTCTAGGCTTATTGCCTTGCCAAGTCCAATTCCCTGACAAATTCTTGAGACACGTTTGAATGGACCCGTAGAAGGAGGCTGCAACGTCAAGAATCTTTTGGTTGTAAACACTTTATCTCTACTTATTAATACATGACTGATGTTTTGGTTCCCGATTTGTGTTTGATATGTTTAATCTTGTGCAATGCATTTAATTCCCCTTGACCAATTAAATAGTTATGGATGCAAGTATGTTTTTGTATGATGCTATCGTTCTCTGATCCTTGTGCAGGCACCTGAGTATTACCGCTGAAGGACAGCGACGTGTCAAGACAAAGATCAGGAGACTGCTGCCACATCTATGACAACTGCGTTGGATAAAGGTAGGTCATCTATCCCAACTCAGTTTCATTCATAAACTAGGAATCCAAGGATTAACATGTCCTCTTGCTGCTAGACCCACCCTAGGGCTAAAGGGATCACCTCTGTCCGCAAAGGGGATTTATCTGCACAACAATGACTCAGTAGTAGTGTTGGTTGGCATGGCCCAAGGTGGTTCGTAATGTGATGTTGTATTTTAACTATAGATGTACTTTGTATCTTAGCTAAACAATTAATGAAATCTAATAGAAGAAGAAGATTGACAAGTTTTTCTAGGTCCTTATAATACTAGTGTATCTCTTTTTTGTTATTATTAGTGTAGCCCCCATATTGTTATTATTGTGCCCCATAGAAGCCCACTATTGTTATTGTTGTGCCCTTACATTGTTATTGTTATATTGGCTAGGATTGTATTGTGACCCCTTGGACTCCTATATATAGAAATGAGGTTTTTTCATTTGATTCATCCAATAATTGTTCATTTATGTAATTTAAAGGAGTTTTCCTCCTCAAAGAGGCTGATTTCTCAGTCATTGATCTATCTTTTCTTCTATTTTGTGAGTTATTTTCATAACATTTGGCACCAGAGCTTTGGATTTCTTGGGTTTCACTTCTTGAAACAGGTCATCGTGGAATTTTCTCTATAGATTTTTTTCTACGAGGCTTCAGAAGCTGAAATATTTACCATGTGGAGCCGAAATCTTGATGAACTTCATGTAAAAATTTCAGATCTTGGTTCGCAATATTTTCGAAGATATGATATTTGAAAGTTAGGGTTTTAACAAGCTCCATAATTTCATTTCAAAAAGGTGACCAAAGGAAAATCGTCATAACTTTCGTTTCAAGCATTGGATTCAAATTTTATAAAAAGTGGCCAAAAGTGCACAGACTGTAGCTTCTTGTGTATCGAGTTCATAGTCGAAGGACATAACAATGACACATGGCACACTATACAAGTTCGCTCTACTAAACTAGTCCATAATTAGGTCATTGTGGGAGATTGGGCATTACGTTGCCTTGAAGAATCCAAATCAGGTCTGAACTATGCCATTGGAAAGAGCACTAAGGGCTATTACAGGACTGAAGTTCAGATCTTGAATATACGAAATCACAAAGAAAAATTAGGTTCAATATCGAGCTCCTAAAAAGCAATAAAAATGTGTGTATTTGTTTTTAAAAACTACTCTACTATGACACATGAAGAGGAAGAAGTGCAACATGATATATCAAAATTACGGGACCAAGTGCAACAATTTTCGCTCTCACAAAAATCAACCAAAGGTGACATGGATGGTTTAAAATGGGACATGAATGGTTTAGAATCAAACATGGATGGGTTGAAGAATGACATGGAAGGTATAGAAGCAGAACTGAAAAGCAACATGGAAGGTTCGACAAAGTTGCTACAAGAAAATCTACCTAATGGTGAAAAGGCAGTAGAGGATACTCATGATGAGAACAAAATAAACTTTAATCATGATCTTATAAACTCTAACGTTGGATTTAAGACCCACCATATTCCAAAGATTGATATGAGGAATTTTAATGGCAAGGATCCCGTAACATGGATACTATAGATGGAGCAATATTTTGATCTCCATAATGTGCAAAAAAACAAAAGATACATATTGCAACTTTATATTTAGAACCCAATATATTTGTATGGTATTGATGGCTTTTCTCTTGTAAACAAATTTTCACTTGGTCAATTTTCACGGAGGAAATGATAGCACATTATGAGGATACAAAGAGAAACACCTCCTTTAGCCAATTGATAAATCTTAAACAAAAGTGTTCAATGGTGTAGCACATTGAATACTTCAAAAAATTGAATATAAGGGTAAATGATATTCCAACGGAGCACAAAATTGATGTCTTCATAGGGACTTTAAAGGATAACATCCAACATGAGGTTCGTCTTTGGGAACCTGATTCATTGGAGAAGGCATTCAAGTTGGCAAGAAAAATTGAAAGCAAAATTATGGTGAAAAGAAAGCCTACCACTCACAACTATAAAGATGGAAGTGTTGCTACTCCTAGACTTCCACAACCTGCAAGGTTGACACCACAACAATTGGAAGAAAAAAGAACAAAAGGGCTTTTCTATAGTTGTGATAGAAAATACACTAATGTCATAAGTGTGCTGAGAATAAATTATTTTACATTTATTGTGAATAGGAGGAAGAAAATGAACAAGAAACTTCAAAAGAGGAGGATATACACTAGGTAACAACCCTAGAGGAAGAAGAAATGAATCCAACCATATCTTATAATGCATTGGCATGAATTACCATTCCTAAAACTCTCAAGATAGGACATATCAAGAAGAAAAATGTAATAATGCTTATTGATTTGGGCAGTACCCATAATTTTATTCATTGTAAGGTAGTTAAGGAATTGAATTTCTTCCTATACCCAGCACCAGAGTGTCAAGTGATGGTTGCAAATGGAGGAACTATAAATTTCTCTAGAAAGTGCCATAATATCAAGCTAACCATGGGGGAATATGTATTGAATAGTCCATTTCTCTCCATTCCAATGGGTAGTGCTGATGTTGTACTAGGAGTACAAAGGTTACAATCTTTGGGAACGGTAGCTTTTAATTTTCAAGAACTTTTTTTGAATTTTTTTTCAAAAGGAAAGGAAGTTGAATTTCGGGGTATCGCAGGTAAGCTAGGAAAGATAATAAGTTATAATGTCATGACAAAGCTTCTGAAGAAATAACAACGAGGCGTAATTGCACAATTATGCTCACTAGAGGTTCTGTAGAGACCAACCCTATAATTTACTAGATGGGTGCTAGGCTTTAAATATATATATATATATATATATATACACACAGTGACTAGGAAATGAAACCATAATCATACAAGTTAAAAACTCAGTAAAAATTAAATTATGTATATCAAGTCCATAAATTTAACTTAATAACACATACATATATTTAACTTGATCATAGGCACAATGAGATCATCATAATTAAAACAATATAACTAACACATGTACCGTTCACCCTTGGATGAGAACCAAACTTGACTTGCCACTACTTGAGCTCCTTTGTTGTCGTCTACCTCCAAGCCTGAATGTTGTCATGTTTAATCTGAATGCAATGACCCACCGGTTGACCTCCCAGCCTACTCCTTGGATACTCTCATTCCCCGCGGACCCCTGAGCTGCAATGGGGTTGTGCAACGAAGGAATGTGCTAGCAGATAGAAGTGAGCCCCTCTTGGCTCAAGAGTCCCCTCTCTATAATACTCTATCACACCAAACTCAACTATAGCTCGTAACCACTCAAAATGACATAATCTCCTCCATCCAACAATAGGGTAAACAAAAAGGTCATTTTCCCTTCCACTTCCCTTTCTTTTATATAAGGCTTCATAGGTGACACTTGGAATTTCATGCATAAATAATTGTTTTTTATTAACCCAACATTTTATTATTCACCCATCTATGTGTCACCCTCTTATCAAGACTCTCCAAAAATAATTTACTTAATTATTCATTTAAAATAGTATTTTCCTCAACCCAACAACACTTCCTATTTCTTCTCCTAGTTGTCTCTTGATTCCTCCTTTTTACTCCATAATTTGGGTTTATTACCGAAGTTAATTGATAAATCTCAGATTTAGTCCCCTAACTACCTCAATTTGCCTTTTTTGATGAATATACTTATGTTGGCTCTTGCCACATGGAAGTTCTCTAAATTTCTCAAATTTTAATTTATTAATATTATTTTAATTCACCACCCTCTTCTCTTAATGAAGCTTTTAATCAATCTTTATACTTAAATCTATGTTCCTTTTTCCCCCTTTTGCCTAATTAAGTCTTATGTACTTAATATTTTGTTTTAACATGGACATGGTAGAGTTATCATGGTAAAATATTTTATCTCTTCCTATTCCTCCCTTACTTTAAGTTTTATTCTTGATTTAATTCCTTTGGTTCAAACATCCTATATCACTTGATATGAATAGTTGGATTTTCATATATTGATTATGTTTATTAGTTTCTTTAATGATGTCGAGGGTGTCAAGTTGGTCATGCCCTTCAAGAACTTTCATTCGAAGTTCCAAGGGTGCCATGCCTAAGAATTTATTTTTGATGCCAAGGGTGCCAAGTCGGTCGTGCCCTTCAAGAATTTTTCTTGAAATCCCAAGGGTGCCACACCACTTGCCCTTCAAGTATCTAATCGTTACGAGGGAAAATTATATGTGCAATGACATAGACCCCTATCATCTTGTAAGTTTCCTGCTATAGTGAGATTAATGGTGCTGGGGATCAAGGAATCTGCCTTGATGCACGCCCCCCAGAAAATCCTCGTGAGCGAACCAAATTTGGGACCTGCCCCCACGACATCGTGATCTTCAAGGCGAAGGTATTTCAAACTTTCTAGTCTAAGTCACAGCGGGAGTGCTAGCGGGTGAAATCAGGAACACTGTCCCACCCCTCCCATGTTGTTCCATCCAATTGTACAACCCCATCACCCATATGTGAGTCATTCGGCAAAGCAACCAACATGTTTCTGCAACCAGTGACATACCATCAGAGTGTGTGTGTATATATATATATATATATCAAGTTTCAAACTGAACTTAGAATTTCAAAGACAAAATATAAATTTCTATCAAACCAGATGTTGTCAGCTCATCATATGTGAGTGCCTCTAGTGGTTTTCTGTCATACTCAATAATCATCAGTAACAAAGAGTCTCATTGTTAGTCATTATCATAATAGCAACATCAACAAGACCGTCATTCACATCGTTGTTCATTTTGAATCAGAACTAATGTAATGTAGCTACCATATGGGACACATCCATCATGGTTATCATAATCATAACATCAATGGGAAATTAACATATCCATCAAAGCCATTATCATTATAACATCAATAGAAAACATACCTATCCATCAAGTCTATCATCATCATGATATCAAAAGAGAACATACATATCCATCAATGATGTCATCATCACAATATCAATAAAGAACATACATAACCATCAAATCCACTAATAATAGAGTCATGTGTCTGGATCCTTAACCTGAGGTCCTCAAAGAATAAAGTATGAAGGATCAGTGTCCATCAACCAAAGTGGGGCACTACAGGTTCAAACATCAAAATCATCTATTTCTCGAGATCTCCAAAATGTCTTGGACAATCATTCGAAGGTGTTTGAGACTCCAGAATGACTCCCACCTATTTCTGATCATGATCATGCTATTCATTTGATTCCAAGAAGTGTTCCTCCAAATTTTATGCCTTACAGATATCCTTATGCTAAAAAAAGTGAGATTGAAAGTATGGTTGCAAAAATGCTAGAGGCTGGTATAATTCAACCTAGTCAAAGTTCTTTCTATGCTCCAGTAGTGTTGGTGCACAAGAAGGATGGATCATGGAGTATGTGTCCAGATTATAGGGAGCTCAACAATCTCACTATTGAAGATAAATTTCCCATCCTCGTCATTGATGAATTATTGGATGAATTACATGGAGCAATTTACTTCACCAAGCTGGATCTTCATTCTGGATATCAACAAATTAGAATGAAGACTGAAGACATTTCGAAAACAATATTCAAAACCCATGAGGGTCATTACAAATTTTTGGACATGCATTTTGGCCTTACTAATGCACCTTCCACATTTCAAGTTTTGATGAATTCCATTTTCAAACCCTTACTTAGAAAAATTGGGTTAGTATTTTTTGATGATATACTAATCTACAACAAGCCTTGAAAGGATTATATTTAACATGTTGATAGGGTGCTCAAACTATTTGAGGAGAAACAATTATATGCAAAAACCTCCAAATGTTACTTTGGAGTACAAGAGGTGGAATATTTGGGTCATATTAAATCTCATGAGGATTCTAGCTTGCACCCTAGAAATCTCAATAGAAACTTCCTTTCATTTATGGGTGATAAGCTAAGGCATACAAGACAATCAAATCCTCTAGAGATTTCCCGAGACTAATTAAGTTTCCTTAAATTATAAAAACCTCTTAAGAGGTGTAGGAAAAAGGCATGTATTGATCCCTCATCTTTCTCTATTGCATTGGTGCACATCGTAGAACACCTTTCGTGCTAAGAGGGAGTGTTGGTTGATGTTGCTCGGACAAGTGATCTAGCCTCAAGTGGTGTTAGTGAGGATAGGAACATGAGCAGAAAATATATCAAAGCTCAAGTTATTCTTTTGAATGAAAATGTATTAATTAAATTAATTACTTAATTTTAATTTTTTTACAAAGTTTTAACTTATGGAAATCAATGGGTAGCCTTAGAAATCATGATCATGGTTATTGAAGTTGACACCAACGAGGGTTTCAACAGTAGTTGAAGCAGTAAATATTTTCCAGGGTTTATCTTTCATCGATATTCTTCCAATTTCCTACATTCGGAGGAGGAATTCTCCCAGAGCTCTTTTTCACACATGGAGGCCGAGTTATTAAGGTCGTGATGTTTTCGAGAGGGCTATGTTTTCTCTGAGAGAGGTTGAGATTCATTGTGCAGGTCGAATTTGCCAGGAGGAGGCCGTATGAGATTGTTAGGAGGGTCCTATGAATTGCCAAAAGGGTTGGGAGGTTGGTTCCATACAGGACGTGAGCATCAAAGGGTCCAAGAGCCATAAGTGTGGGGTCATACACGTCTTATTTCCAGTGTGAGGTTGTGTTAGTTTGCAGAGGGAGGTCGTCAACCTTCCAAGGGTTAAATCGCCTTGTGGAGGTAAAGAAATATTTTGTTGGAGGTTTTCCGAGATTTGGCAAGCAATGTTGTAATATTTATCAATTGTAGAATTTACTAAAGTTAATAATAAACCCTCAAATCTGAAGAATTTGTTTTCCCTTTGGGGCTTCTCTAGGGATGTTTTGTCCAAAAATATTCGTGTCCATTTTGTGATTGGTTTTCTCAAATTTTCCACAGCTTATTTTTGGTGAACATTGCTATCATATGTTTTTATTAAGTATTTGCAGTATAATAATTTTTCTTAGAAATAAACACATTGGATAATTACCAGTTGATTGCAATAATCGATATTTTATTGATTTTTCACATGGTATCAGAGTATATTTAGAGCATAGAGGTTTACTGGAGTAGATCATCGCAAGAGAGGAATCCAAAGGTTTAATACCCAAATGGATTTCTTCAGTTTGTTCCAGTTTTACTTGGAGGAATTTTACTAGTGTTATTTTATGTAGGAGAGGCCGAGATTTTCAGCCAGGCACTAAGGGTTTATGGAGGGCTAGGTTGCCAAGACCTAACCACACTTGTGACGTGTTGAGGCCACATTGAGGGTTGAAATACTCTAGGAGGGTCGAGAGGGTGAGGTTGAGTCTTTTTGAGGTTGGAATTCTAGAGGCATGGCCGTGAGGCCGATTTCCTAGCCAAAGGGCACACATGTAAGCTGTATTGTTTTCCAGGAAAACAAAATATTCTCAAAGAAATCAAGATCACTTCCTGAGGAAGACTATAAAGTTTTCCATGTACTTTTGTTAGTTGGTAGAAGAGATATTTAATTTTATTTTCCCTTGAGGGCTTGAGGTATCAAGATAGGTTGGATGACACATCTAAATTTAGTGTCTAGAAAGTATGGTGCCTTCTTATTTTTGAAAAGCACAGGTTGAAGGAGTTTGCTACAACACATATTGTCGTACCAAAAAATCATATCATGTTGCATGAGTATCGAAAATATGATGCCAAGCCAAGCATATTATTCTAAATGGGGTCAAGGACCACATTGTTCCACATTGGGCGAAAGAAAATACGATCAAGAAGATGTGGGATGCCATCAACAAACTTTTGCAGGATAAAAATATTAATCAAAAAATGATCCTAGAAAATTAGAAGCATCAGACAAAATAAGGGAGAGAAGGTTGTCAATGATCTCACTCGCATCAGGTCAGTCATTGATGAGCTAAAAACCATTGGAGAGACGATTGATGATGAAGATCTATGAGAACAACCCTGAATGCGTTTCAGAAGCAGTGGGATGTTTTCATTTAAGTGGTTAGTGGAAGATTTGATTTTCGCACTTGGCACTGCTTGTGGAATGGCTTCACACAGGAGGAGCCACGATTGAGCCTTCTGAAAGGAAACAGTGGTACTAGCAACAATTATGAGCAAAAGGGAGATGACAATGAGAATGTTGCTCCTATGAGCAAGGACAAAGTGAAGAAGGGATCTAGTAAAGGATCCAACTCCAAGGAGAAAAATAATAAGGACATTTCGAGGATAAAGTGCTATGGTTGTCACGAGTTTGGCCATTACCACAATAATTTCCCACACAAGGAGAAAAGTGACAACAATGGAGAGAAGAAAATAGTGACAACCACAAATGAGCTTTCTAGTTGAATGAAGGATGAGTTTGTACTCATCGCTTGCAACAACAATCCAGGAGAGTTGTGTCATAATGGAATGGGCCATGAGGTGACAGGTGCTCCAGATGTGAGCACGAAGCACGATGGTGTACAACACAAAACATCTTCCTCGCTAAGAGGGAGTGTTGGTTGATGTAGCTGGACAAGTGTTATAGCCTCAAGTGTTGTCTGTGAGGCTAGGAACACAAGAGAAAACAATCTCCAAGCCCAAGTTATGTCTTCATTAGATTTTTTAATCAGTTTTAATTAGTTTTAACTTAGTCAAATAGATTGATTAACTAGTAATAATTGAGACATGGTTGATTTTCCCTAGAAACTTCTAGAAAATTTTCTAAGTGATCTTAGCCATCAATTAAATCATTTCATATCTAGATCTTGGCCACTGATTTCTCAATGGGAGGTTATAAAGGAAATCGATGGGTAGCCTTGAAGATCATGATCATGGTTATTGAGGTTGACACCAACGAGGGTTTCAATAGTAGTTAAAGTAGTGAATATTTTTTGGGGTTTTCTTTCATCAATATTCTTCTAATTTTTTAGATCTGGATGAATTCTCCCAGATTTATTATCCAGATATGGAGGTCGAGTTATTGAGGTCGTTAGGGTTCCAAGAGGGTCATGTTTTCTTTGAGAGAGGTCAATATTCCTTGTGGAGGTCATATTTGCCACGATGAGGCCATATGAGATTGTCAGGAAGGCCTTGCGAGTTGCCAAAAGGGTCAAGAGGTTGATTACGTCCAGGTCGTGAGCATCACAAGATCCATGAGCTACACATGTGGGGTCGTATGGGCCATATTTTCCAGTGTGAGGTCGTGTTAGCATGCAGAGGGAGGTCGTGAGCCTTCCAGGGGTTAGATCGACTTATGGAGGTGAAGAAATATTTTGTTGGAGTTGTGTCGGGATTCAACAAGCAATATTGTAATATTTATCAATTGCAAAATTTAATGAAGTAATAATACAACCCTCATACCTAAAGAATTGGTTTTCCCTTTGGGGTTTTTCCAAAGATCTTTTGTCCAAAAATACTAGTGTCCATTTTGTGATTGGTTTTCTCAGAGTTTCCACAATGTATTTTTACTGAATATTGCAATCTTGTTTTTATTCAATTTTTGCAGTATAATAATTTTGCTCAAAATTAAATACATTGGATAATTAATGGTTAATTGCAATAAGAGATAGTTTATCAATTTTTCACATTTATCCTTTAACTTTGAACCATGCAATAAACATGCATTACTCCTATTCTTCCCTATTTTCATTTTGGATCATGTGTAATGAGTAGATACTCCTATTGTGCACAATATTACATACATCTTTCCTATAAAAGTTTGTACAAACACATTGATGTAGCACTACATTCATCTATCACTGAGACATCATCTTCTGTTGGGTCCCTATGTTACAAGTATAGTCCCTTATTGTTGTTAGTGTAACCCTCTTATTGTTATTATTGTACCCCTGTAACCCCCATATTTTTATTATTGTGTCCTTAAATTATTATTGTTAGGTCGGCTAGGATTACATTGTGGCCCCACTAAGATTACATTGTGGCCCCATGGACTCCTATATATAGAAAGGAGGTTTTGTAATTTGTATCATCCAAGAATTGTTCATTCATGTAATGTATTGGAGGTTGCCCCCTCGAAGTGGCTTATTTCTAAGGCATTGATATCTCTTTTCGTCTATTTTTGGAGTTGGTTTCACAACATTTGGTATTAGAGCTTTGGATTCTAGGGTTTTCGCTGCTCCAAACCGGTCATCGTGGCATTTTCGCTATAACGTTTTTTCTACGAAGGTTTAGAAGTTGAAATTTTTAGAGTGCGAATTCGAAATCCTGAGGAACATTGTCGCAAAATTTCAGAGCTTGGTTCGTAATATTTTCGGAGATATGATCTGTGGAAGTTAGGGATTTTTGCAGGGTCCTGAATTTAACCTAAATAGGTCATCGCAGAATTTGCGTTGTAAATTTTGTTCTACAAAGTTTCAGAAGCTGAAATTTTTAGAGTGAAGCTGAAATCTTCAGGAACATCGTCGCAAAATTTCAAAGCTTGGTTCGCAATATTTGCAGAGATATGATCTATGGAAGTTAGGTCTTTTTCAGGCTCCTGAATTTCATCTCAAAGAGGTTATCGTGGGAAAATCTTCATAACTCTCTCTCTAAGCATCGGATTGGAATACTATAAAAAGTGACCGCAAGTACACATATTTTAGTTTCTTGTCTATCAATTTCAGAGCCAAAGGAGGAAACAGTGATACGTGGCAAGTCGTAAAAATTTGCTCTACTGAACTAGTCCATAATTGGGTCATTGTGGGAGATTGGACATAACATTTCCTTGAAGAATCCAAATCAGGTCAGACCTGTGACATTTGAAAGAAGCTTCAAAGGGCTACTATAAGGACGAATTTCAGATATTGAGGATCTGCAATTACAGAGACAATTCAATTTCAATATAGAGCTCCTCAAAAGCAAGTAAAAGGTGTGTATCTTTTTTTTCCCTAATTGCATAAGTTTTGTTTGAAGAATCAAGTTGAATTGATTCCAAGGGCATATTGTAGAATATCTATCAGTATTGGATTCTAAAATGGCACCTAAAAAGAATTCAACACCCATTAAGCCTTTAGAAGGCTCTACTATGACTCATGAAGACGAAGAATGGCAACATGACATATCAAATTTACAAGAGCAAGTGCAACAAATTTTGCTCTCGCAAAGAGCAACAAAAAATGACATGGAAGTTTTGAAGAAAGGTGTGGAAACTAAGATGGATGGTTTGAAGAATGGCATGGAATCTAAGATAGATGGTGTTGTACCTTAAGAGACAATCCCTTAGCTGTGATAAGGAATCAGTGCTTAAGACATTTTATGATTATGTCACAAATTTTTATGTCTCTGTTTTATTAACTCTCAAGTATTTATAATCAAACTCTTAAATATCAAATATTATGAATGCTTCACAATGCTACCATCTATTGATGTTGAATGAAGTGACTAGAAGAAAATGTAAGAAGAAGTCCAAATTGATATGTTGTTTTATACATAAAATATCATTCCAAACCTCAGAAGAAATATGTGAAAGAAATAGTTAAAACAAAGGAGCACCCATTAAGGTTATTTAAATTTTATACATAAAAGTAAAAAGAGACCTGCTACTCATAACTTTGTCTTATTCATAGATGGAAATACATAATGAAAACTGGAATACATTTCAACATAAACAAAATGCCAGAAACTTGCTTACTCATTCATTAATCTTTGAATCTTTAAGCACAAAATATTTGTCTGGAGATCCAAAACTCAGAACCTTTCTTCCTCTTGAAAATTACATTCAATATAGTAAAAAGCAGTTTGGAACTTCTGTAACCAATCCTAACTACCAAAACTACTTCAAGACTTCAAAGGTTGTCTATTACATTCCTTGAAAATGTCTTATTACAATTACATTGTCTTCAGAAAATAATATAAAATAAATATCCTAATCTATAGGAATTGCTGATGATGTGGCTTCTTTTCCTTCGTCAACTGATTTGTCTTTCTTTGCTGCTGATCCTTTTGGTAGGTCAATTTTCCAAGCTCTGCACTTTTTCCATATTTCTACCTTTGTCCTAGATGAATGTGTCAGATTGTGATATTCCAATCTAAATGCAGTAATTCGGTCATAAGAAGGCCTTTCAGAGAAAAGATTTTTTACCATCCACAAGAGTTGAAAATGTCTCTGCAAGAAGATGACCATTGTCTCTCCTTTAAGCACCTGAGTCTTTTCATGCCTGTTATCAATCTTGCTTTTTGTCATCACCAGTAAATTCTCATAAGAGCTCCATGGCAAAATATTTCCTTCAGCTCCCCAACATGATGGCAAGCCTACCCTTGTCATTTTATCAAAATATTTATCAAATTGACTTACTGCTTCTTTGATTTCCATTAGTTTCTTTCTGCAACCTTTCTGAGATCATTCCTGATAATCATTTTATTAATTTCCACTGCATATAACATTATGTCCTGCATATCATTCTCCTCTAACTCCTCATATGATTTGGAATTGATAAAATCAATAAATATTCTGGCCCAAATGGCTCTGTTAATCCCTTTTTGCTTATCAGACAAAATTGGTTCTTCACACTCCACAATAAGCCTTGTTTCTTTTGCAATTATCATCAGGAACCACCAATTGGATTTCATTTCTGAAATGATATCAGTCCAAATGATATCTTTAGCTTGTATTAGTGACATATTACCTGTCATTCTTTCTTTGAGATTCTTAATCTCAGCTTCAGCATTTCGGAAATCCATTTTGTATTTATCTGCTTCATTTTCTATGACCTTCATCAATTTTTTTGCAGTCTCCAGATCTGTTTGAGCCTTATTTCTATCTCTTTCAGCGATCCGCAACTCAGTATTTAATTGAATAATTTGTGTTTGTGGGTCTTCATCACATGTAGGAAAAACAAAAGTACAATTGTGATTATCAATATGATTTTTTAATGAAATTGCAGTATGCTTTACTTTGGAAAGTTCTTCATCCTTCTGCATGAGTTGCTACAACAACTTTTCCTTTTCCTTCTCTACCTCTGCAACTTTTGTAGCCATTGAATGTTCACTAGTAGGTAACTTCAATTTATTCCTTAATGTAGATATCTCTACCTCAGCACTTTGCATGAATTTCTGCACAGCAGTCTTGTCACTAGGGTCTACTCCAATTTTTATAATAATCTTCTTCAATTCTTCATTTTGAAATGTTAAGGCTCTTGAGTTAGCCTTTTCTAACTTCAGCTATTTAATTACTTTTCCCAACATATTCTTTACCTTTATTGCCATTGCATTAGTCTTTGTGAGTTCATTTACAATCAATTGACCTGTTTGCATATGCAAGTTCATTTTATCAATTAAAGGAATCTTCTTTACATCCATAGTTACATTAACAATGTTGAAATTGCTGGAAGGACCAATTGACATATCTGTAGGATGTGAGAGAGCAATTCTAAACTGATCTTTTTCAAGATCCATTACAGTTAACAACCTTGTTTGTTTAGTATTAATTTGATGTTCAGCTTGGGCCTCCATGTTGGCCTTCATCCTCTGATTTCTTTCTTCAATTTGTGAAAACATTTTTTTAATCAAGGGCACCTGTTCATGAGAACCTTCATGATTCCTGGGTGAGGCAGGAGAATTTTGTTCTCCCAAATGCAAAGAAAAACCAGGAGCAGTAGATGCAGACTCTTCAGTAACTTTTTTTCTCTTCATGGCTCCATGCTCCTCATCATCTAGATCAATCACCATTTCCTTGGTTCTTTTAGCTGTTTTATCTGCTATAATAGGACTTTGAATTTTAGCATCTACTGAGTTCTTCACATCTTTACATGCTATCCTCTCTTGTTTCGGCCTATTTTCATGAATGAAAGAAGAATATCCATTCCCAATCCTTCTATTTGAAATAACACTATATGGGTCATAAGCCCAACTTTCTCCTAATAACATCTGCATGTCATCTAACATTTTTGTCACTTCATCAAATGCCTGTCTCATATTTACTATGAAAGGGCCTACAACCATGGGTAATTTGTACATGTGACCTTTCTTCATAGGCACAAAATGAACCTGATCAACATTTAGACTCTGTCTAATGAATTCTAAAGCAAAAAGCCTCATTGGCACAAAAGTTGGGAGTCTGTAAGGCTCAACACTTGCTCCATGTAGCCTTATTTCAGAATATTCCTAAAAAACAAACCAGTCTCCACATTAACAATTGTTTCCTAAATGCAAAAACTCCTCAGCTTTAGGTAGGAAACAGGGAGGAGGACTTCCATTCAATATTTTGTATGCAGTTGGCATGTAATAACTAGCAAAATCAAACAACCCAGCCTCATTTTTCTCCCTTCTAACTACATCTATCCAGAATATCACTGATTGTCTTCATTTTTTTACATCCATAATATTTAGGCCTAAATGCATGAACTCTTCCACATTTTGGTATAATAACAAATATACAATTAATGAAGGAAATTTAAAGGAACCTGTTAATGAGAGGCTCATCAGCTATGAGTTGACTGCTTCCTGCCAATATGATGGAATATCCAGCACCATTCCTGGCTTCATCATCATGGCAAACATTCCTAGAACTGATTTATCAACTGCATTATCATCATCCTTACCCAGAATTTTTGCAATATGACTCAATATTGGACGAGTCTCAGCATCAAAAACCCCCATATCAAACTCCTTGCAATCTGGCTGAAACTGCTTCATGTCAGGCTTCAAATGAAACATGAACTGATTGAATTCTTCTCCTGCAAGATTATCATAATACTGAACCAGTGAATCATCAGAAAATTGAATGGATGACTCCGACTCAGGATAGCACAGGGCTTGGTAGATTAATAGGGTAGACACCTGAAAAACATTTTCTCCTTGGGAATTCATGACAAAACACTTCTCGAGATACATAACAGATACCAACCAATAGATGAATTCAGGGAAAATGTGTGTTTTAGGAATGCATGCAGACAAGACTCCAGACTTGATCATGGAAGAATATACATGAGAGACATTAGCATTCAAAATAACTTGTTGGTAAAAGGGGAGGTGAATTACTGAACAGAGGGTATCTTGAATATCCCTATCAGTATCCATGAGAGGGATATGGCTGGTTGAACTTGACATGGATGACCTTTTAGCCATGGTTAAAAGCTTACGTGGAAAACTATTTATAGGGTGGTCAAATTTTGCAGGTGGCGAAGAGCTCAAACGAGATGTAGCGCAGCAATTCTGATCCGGATTTATGCAGGAACGCAACAAAATAAACATATAACCATAAATACAAAGATGCAGTGGAAATAACACTTCATTTCATTAATATCAGAGAACTAAAATTTGCTTACAGACAGAATGGAAATAAAATTAGCTAGGGCGCTAGTAGCTATCTCTGAGAAGAGATGTGGCGGCTACAGGCCTCTAAACTAAGTTAAAATGAGGCTTGAGGGCCTATTTGTTATTTAGAAACTATGGGAAATCCTAAACATCCAAAACCCTAACCCTAGGAGATGAAGCGCCAAAACTATGGGCCCCGTTTGGGTAAACTGGTGTTTCAACTTCCCGGGGACGTAACTTTGGCATACGATCTCTGTTTGACGCGTACCATACATTGTTAGAAAGACCCATCTGAGGACTACAAATTTTGAGTGATTAACATCAATCCATAGACTCCTGTTGCTCCCCGTTTTCCCAAAAAACGTTGTTTAGGGCCTCAAAACGGCTCCGGAAGTTTAGGACCTGAAAAACTGCTAAAAATAGTAAGTTGTGCCGAAACTAAAAAACTGAAAGAGACAATGGTGGGGCCCCAAATGGAATAGGCGGGTGACCACCAATATCCACCTGGATCATTCCTCCCCCCTTAGGAAGCAATGGTCCCCATTGCGTTAAGTTCCTCCATGAGATGAGAAAATTTCTGCTGAACTTGGTCCCTGGTGAACTACTTTCCTTGGTGCAGGAGTTGGCCAGCTTTGAAAACCTGATACAGTTGGATCTTCTGTTGGTGAGTGTTCTTGATTTACATGTCCATGATACAATCTGTGGTGGCCTGTTCCATGCAGTCTGGGTTTAACTCTGTTGGTGTAAGTTGTTCTGCAATGTTAGAGGTGTCCAATAGAGGTGGGAAGTAAGGACGAAGGCAGTCCACATTGAATACTGGGTGCAGACCAAGGAATGGTGGAATACTAAGCTCGAAGGCATTGTTCCCTACAACCTTGGTGATGGTGTACAACCCATATCGGAGTGGGCGAAGCTTGCGGTGGGGTCCAGTGAGGCGCTCCTTCTGCAAATGTAGCCATACTTTGTTGCCCACCTGGAAGTTGTGTGGCACCCGGTGTTGATCATGGCGTTGCTTGTACTTAGCATTGGCTCTGTCCAATATGTCATGAACCTGTTGGCGGATGTGTTGAATGCGCTCGATGAAGCTATTTTCTTTGTCAACTTCAGACTGGAAATGAGCCGAATCGGCCTGAGTAGTCACAAATGGCATGGCTACGTCAATGGGACATAGTGGCTGGAATCCCAAGCCCACCTGAAAGGGGCTATGGCTGATTAAACTGTGGAGAGCCCGGTTATAACTATGTTGTACATAGGGGAGACTCTCGTCCCATGTGCGTGGATGCTTTGAATTGTAGATGCGCAGAATGTGTACAATCATCCCGTTGACAACCTATATTTGGCCATCTCTTTGGGGATGGAAAGCCGTGGACTTGGTGAACTTGGTGTCTAGCATTGACTAGAGGCTGGACCAAAATGTGCTGAGGACCCTGCTATCCCGATCTGATATGATAGACTGTGGGATTCCAAAGTGCACCCACACTCGTTCAAAGAAGAGTTTAGGAGTGGCTTCTGCTGTGATATTCTTCTTGCAGGCTGCCATAATGGCCATCTTTGAGAATCTATCGATGACCACGAAAACACAGTCATTTCCATGCTTAGTAGAAGGCAGGCCCGACATGTAATCCATGGATATGGATTCCCAAGGTCGACTAGGGGTAGGTAGGGGAGTATATAGGCCTTGCTTCTTGATGGTCGGTTTGGAAATGGCATAGGCAATGCAAGATCTTATGTGCTTCCCGACATCCTTCCGAAGGTTCGGCCAATAGAAATACTTCTGCAGTACTGCTACTGTTTTCTCGACCCCGAAATGCCCAGTGACTCGACTATAGTGTGCTTCCCATATCATCTTGGCATGCTCGCTTGAAGGAACATAAAGGTGTCTCAGGTGACATAAAAGTGCATCTTGGAGGTGAAAATTTGGAACTTGCGTACCCCCTAAGAGTGCCTTGTAAGTACGGCCGAATTCTAGGTCGCTCTCGTAGAGAAGCGGCCAATCAAAAGTCTCGTGCCCACAAGAGTTGAGAACGGTGGTGAGCGCCACGATTGGTGGTCGGTTGAGGCAGTCAACAACATTATTGGTGCTACCCTTCTTGTACTTGATGTTCAAATGAAACTGTTGTAGATATGTGGACCACTTCTGATGGTGATCATTATGCAACTTCCCTTATGTCTGTATGAACTGCAGGGGCCAGTGGTCTGTGTGGATGATTGTTTCCTTCCCTAAAATGTAATTCTTCCATTGTCGAAAAGCTTACACGATGGAATACATTTCTTTGTCATAAGTGGGATACTTGCGAACTGTGTCAGACAATGTCTCACTGTGATATGCCACTGTATGTCCCTGTTGGGTAAGAACTGCCCCAATAGCATAGTCAGAGGCATCTGTCTCGATCTCAAATGGTTGTTGCAAGTCTGGTAATGTGAGCACTGGGGCAGAATAGAGGTGATTTTTCAATTTTGTGAATGCCTTTTGTTGAGGTTTCGACCAAAAGAATTTTGCTCTCGCTCCTCCCTTGGTGACTTGACTCAAGGGCCAAGTGATATGAGAGAATCCCAACACGAACCTACGGTAGAAATTAGCAAGACCCAGAAAGCTGCGAAGCTCTGTTATAGTGGTTGGGGATGGCCAATCTCGAATGACTTGGATCTTGGTTGGATCCACATGCACCCCCCTTTCATCAATAATGTATCCCAAATATTGAACCTGGGTCATGCCAAAAGTGCACTTCTCCAAATTGGCACACAACTTGTGTTGCCGCAGTGTTTGGAGGACCTGTCGGATGTGGTGAAGGTGCTCTTTCCAATTCTTGCTGAAGATCAGAATGTCATCCAAGTACACCACTACAAATGAGTTGGTGAATGGCCGCAAGATGTCGTCCATCATCCTCATGAAGGTTGTGGGAGCATTCGTCAACCCAAAAGGCATGACCAACCATTCAAAAAGGCCTTCCTTGGCTTTGAAGGCAGTCTTCCACACATCGGAGGGTTCAATTGGTACCTGGTGATACCCATACTTCAAGTCGATCTTGCTGAAATAGTTTGCACCTTTGAGTTGGTCCAAAAGGTCATCAATCTGTGGGATCGAGTACCCCGGATAGAGATCTTGTTCAGGGCCCAATAGTCAATACAGAGTCTCCACGTCCCATCCTTCTTCTGTACCAACACGATTGGGCTCCCACAGGGCGATGAACTTGGTCGGATGTGACCTTTTTGTAGCAGCTCCTGAATCTTCCTCTTGATTTCATCGTTCTCCAGAACAGAGCACCAATAGATCGGTCCATTGGGTAGCGGCACACCTGGGGTCATATCAATCAGGTTCTTGACCTGACAGTGCAGAGGAACCCCTGTGGGTGAGGTGAAGATGTCCTCGTACTCCTCCACAACCTTATCCATTTGTTCTTGTCGTGCAGAGGAGCCCTGTCTGGAGGTCGTGGCCACAGTCTTCTTCTTGCCTTGGGGGCGGATCATCAGGAAAACGAATTTCCTGGTATGGGAAATGAGCTTACTGCATTGTTTTGCAGTAACCAAAGAGATAGCGGCAGAAGGTGGTACCTCTGGTATCCTGTACAACTTATTTCTCAAAGTAACAATAACATCGCGAGGCCGAGACTCATACACAGCATGACGCTTCCACAAGTATGGTTGTCCTAATAATACATCAAAAACATCAATAGGAGCAACGTCACATAATACCTCATCCGCGAAGGGCTTGATGCTATAGGGAAGGCAACACTGTTGGCTGACGCGGAGATCTCATCCTTGGTGAAGCCACCCGATGGTGTATGGATGTGGGTGAGCTGTGGTCGACAAGCTCAACCGCTTCACGGTGTCTGCTGAAATGAGGTTCTTTTGGCTCCTATTGTCGATAATAAATTGTACCGGGGAGCCCTTTACCCACATCTGGGAGTGGAAGAGATGTTCCTCCACCTTTGGATCTTTCGGTTCCTCTTTCTGGATCTTCGTAGTGGCAACAGTGGCGTTGGGATCCGCATCAATAATATGTTTCCCTTTGTCATTCCCCTTGTCAGGTTCTAATTTAGAGTCGGAGCATGCATCTGACTCAGAAGCCCTCATCTTGGCCACCATAGACTGCTTGGCCCGACACTCGCTTGTGTTGTGAGTGGAGCTCTTATAGAACTCACACCAATTTCCTGTGTCCTTTGGCTTTGTGGTGTTGTTCTTTGCTTGTGGCTTCGACAAGTTGTCTTGAGTCGCCATGCCTTGGCTTTGTCCTTTGTTCAGTGGTTTGGGAGTACCTTTCCCTTGCTTTTGATTCACAGATCCAAAGTCTCGCTTCTTCTGTTTGAATTTCTGCTCAATCTTGGCAGCATACCGGTATGCCGTACCAAGCGAGGAGACGTCGAGGAACTCCATTTCCTCATGAATGTATCTATGCAGAAAACTGCGATACTTCATCACCAGATGTTTCTCTGAATCTTTGATACCCAACTTGGTGCGCAGGGTATGGAACAGATTTGTTAGCTCATGCACATCTTGATCCCTTTGTTGTCGCAGCGTGGTCCATTGTATATACTTGTCCTCATAGCTCCCCACGGGATAGTATTGTTCCTTGATGGCGTCTCAGAAAGAATTCCAAGTGGGTACGGCTGAGAACGGAGAAGGTTCTGTCTCGTCCTTTTTCTCACAGTGGGTTTCCCACCAGTCCTTGACATGGGGGGCAGCTTTGAGGAGTGCAAAAATAATCTTCTCCCTGTCGGAAAAGTCATGAATCGAGAAATATCCTTCTAATAGATTCAACCATCTATCTACATCATCTGCATCTATTTGACCCTCAAATATGGGAATGTCAAAATTTACTTGTAACTTAAAAGGAGTCGCACGTCCAGAGTGGCTGTTGGATGCAGATGCGCCGCCAGTGGGCAGCCGTTGAAGGATCTGGGCAAAGTTATACATCGTCGCGTTCCTTTGTTTTCTGAGAGCCTCCTCAAGCAATATTTTGATAGGATCTCCTGCTCCCTCATCTTTCTTTTTGTCCCCCATGGGTGTCTGTCGGGGTTTACGAGGCTGATCTTGCAAAGGTTCCACCAGATCGAGCCCTAACTCCTTATACCCCGACCTCGTTGGGGACATGCAAAGAAGATTCAGAAAGCGAGACGCTTTGGATACCATCGATCCGGATTTATGCAGTAGAACGCAGTCAGGACAAAACAGACAGTCTATAAATACAAAGATGTGTGGAAATAACACTTCATTTCATTAATATCAAAGAACTCGAAATTTGCTTACGTACGTAATTTGAAATAAAACTAGCGAGCGCCGGTAGCTATCTCTCTCGAGAAGAGATGTGGTGGCTACAGGCCTCTGAATTGAGTTACAATGAGGCTCGAGGGCCTATTTATTATTTAGAAACAATGGGAAATCCTAAACAACCAAAACCCTAACCCTAGGAGATGAAATGCCAAAGCTATGGGCCCCGTTTGGGTAAATTGGTATTTCAACTTCCCGGGGACGTAACTTTGGCATACGATCTCTGTTTGACGCATACCATACCTCGTTAGAAAGATCCATCCGAGGACTACAAATATTGAGTGAGCAACATCAGTCCATGGACACATGTTGCTCCCCATTTTCCCAAAAAACTTCGTTTAGGGCCTCAAAACAGCTTCGAAGGTTCAGGACCCAAAAAACTGCTAAAAATAGTAAGTTGTGCCAAAACTGAAAAAATGAAAGAGACAATGGTGGGGCCCCAAGTGGAATAGGCGGGTGACCACCAATATCCACCTGGATCAAATTCACAAGTAAATTTGAAAAATAGACAAAAAAATCTTTAAATAGGTGGTGCGGGTTTTGAATTAAATGCTGATAAGACGCACTAGCAAGTCGTTAACTCTGCTTGACGTGGAAGACAACTGTGACCAACTCAGCGTCCTACGTCACTGCGGGGGCTCTCGGGGTATGGAAGAAAACTTTGGTTGGTTCCCCCGCATTCAATCTCCGCCGTTGATCTCTGTTATCCCCACAATCAACCTGGTCAACTGCGGAGGCACTCCTCATGTTATCTTCATGCTAGTTGTGCCCTGCGGGTTGGGCTTTTCGATAAAGATCTTGATGATCGACGCTTTCCACCATTCAAACAAATCACTATTTAACCTTTAATACGGACCCACAGTTATAAAGTTTAAATATTTAAACTTAAAGTTTAAATATTTAAACTTAAACTTTAATGAACATTAATTTTTTTATATGCTAAAGTATAAGACTTCAATACTTTAACATATTTTCTCTCATTTTATATTATTATTTTTTCAAATATTTGAAAAATAAAAGGATACGACTATGATCCACAACATCTGGCTCCACCTGGGGATAGTGTTTTTTGCCACGAAACACTAAGAACCCGCAGATTAGTACCTTCACTTCAAGCATGGAGTCAAAAATTGCTTGATGAGAAATATACAGTGAGTGGAAACTGAATATGTACAATAGTAAACTAGCTGCCTTTAGTGCTGGAAATAATGTTTCAGATACTGCCCATTTACAGGCAATTCTACTGCTTCTCCATCAAGATTTTCCAGCATGAAAGTGTTGTTTGATCTGACTTTAGAGATTTTGTAAAGACCATACCATAAAGGATCAAATTTGCCATGTTTCCCTTTCTCTTCCCTCCTAGTATCCCATCTTAATACTAGATCTCCAGTCTGAAACATGATTTCTCTTGCCTTTCTGTCAAAAATAGATTTCATTTTCTCCTGATAAATGGTCAAATTGTCTCTGACTTTATTTCTGCTTTCATTTAATTCTATCACCTGGTTTAGTATTCTAATCAAGGCATTAGGTTCCTCTTGAGAGTCTTGAAGAAAAGAAATTACTGGTCTTGCTAGCTGAGTAGGAAACAGAGCCTGAGCACCATATACCAATTCATATGGAGACTTACCAGTGGATCTTTTAGTAGTCATCCTTACTGCCCATAAAGCAAAAATCAGCTTTGAATCCCAATCCTTTTGATTCTCATTGATTGTTTTCTTCAATATTTTCACCAATGTTTTATTAGATGATTCTGCTAATCCATTTCCTTGAGGATGATATGTTGTAGAGTGGGATAATATTACATTACAAGTCTGACAAAAATTTATGAACTTGACTGAATTGAAAACCTGAGCATTGTCAATTACAATTTTTACTGGACATCCAAATCTACTGAAAATATTCTCCTCCAAAAACTTCATCACAACCAAATCATTTGCCTTTCTAGTAGGAATTGCCTCTAACCATTTTGTAAAATAATCAGTAGCAGTTAGAATCCACTTAAACTGCCCACTTGATGGTGGATTAATCTCTCCAATGAAATCCAATCCCCATTGTCTGAAAGGTTTTTCAATAAATACAGGAAGAAGTGGTAAAGGAGCTAGCGTTTTCTTTTCTGCAAACAATTGGCATTTCTAGCAACTTCTAACAGTTCTGTATACATCAGCAAATAAAGAGGGCCAATAAAAACCCGATTTAAGAATCTTATGAGCAGTTACCTTCCAGCTGTAGTGACCTCCACACAAGCATTCATGATATTCTTTAATCACCTCCATGGTTTCCTCTTCTGTCAAACATAGCAGCAATACACTAGCAGGATCTTTCCAATACAACTTAGCTTCATTTATAACATAAAGTTGAGCTTTGAGTTTCAGAGCTCTATACTTAGCTCTGTTTATTGAAGGAGGACAAGAAAAGAAACAGAGATAATGAATGATATCCTTATACCAGCCTGAACATAGAAATTTGTACTTAACTGCTGACTTTGTCTTAATCTGATCTGTTTCTTTAGTTACTTCATCTACAGGCGCAAGTAACCTAATTCCCAAAGCTTGGAAATTAGATTCTTTTAGAAATTTGGCTAGTCCCTGTCCTTTGACTAACTTTGTTGGTTTGATATCTAAGTCATATTCCTGGATTTTGGCAATCCATTTTCCTCTTTTTCCTTCCACATCACTCTGTACTAGCACATCCTTTACAGTAGAAATAGGCACATATGCTACTATTTGAGAATGAAGTATATAAGTTTTGAAAGCCTTTAATGATTTTACTAAAGCATATACCTATTTCTCCAAGATATTATACTTCAGTTTTGCATCTATGAGGACTTTGCTGAAAAAGGATACAGGTTGTTCACTAACTTCTTCATTTTTTTGTAATAATACAGCAACAATAGTAGAAGATAATGCAAATGAGAAGACCTGAAAAGGTTTCAATTAATCTGGACTGATTAAGACAGGATACTCTTGGAGAGCTTCTTTAATTCTATCGAATGATTCTCTTGCATCTTTATCCCATTTTACTTCAACATTCTTCTTTAAAATATCTATTATTCTCCTGACAATTTCAGCATAATTTGGAACAAATCTTCTCAGAAAATTGATTTTTCCCAGAAACCTTTGGATGTCCTTTTTACTTCTAGGAAGTGGAATTGTCTGTATAGCTTCAACCCTTGCAGCGTCAATCTTTACTCCTTGTTTTGAAACTATATGACCCAATAACTTACCTTTTTCTAAAGCAAACAAAGATTTCTTGGGATTTAATGATAATCCAAATTTTTTGCATTTCAAGAAAGCTTTCTTCAAGTGTTCTAAGTGTTCATCATCAGACCCTGAAAAAATAGTAACATCATCAAGATAAATAACTACAAATTTATCACCCACAAAAGCAATATCCATTGCTCTTTGGAAAGTTGCTCTTGCATTCATGAGGCCAAATGGCATCCTGGCATACAAGAATGTTCCCCAAGGTGTGGTGAAAGAAGTCTTCTTTTGATCTTCCTTCTCCACAACCACCTGATTATACCCAGAAAAACCATCAACCATAGATAACCTAAATGCTCTAGTTACTTTCTGCAGAACAAAATCCATCTTGGGTAAAGGATAGTTATCTTTTAAAGAAGCTCTGTTCAAATTTATGAAATCCACACATAATCTTATCTCTCCATTTTTCTTCCTAACTAGTACCAGATTCGAAACCCAATCTGAATATCTTAGTGGAACTATGATTTTGGCTTGAAAAAGTTTTTTCACCACTTTTTCAATTGAGGCCAACAATAGTGGGTTAATTTTTCTAAGTTTCTGCTTATGTGGTTTAACCCCATCTTTCAGTGGTATTTTATGTTGAATAATATCCAAATAATAAGTTTTCAAATCTTCATATGACCATGAAAATACGTCCATGAACTGTTTAAAAAGGTTTACATACCTTTCTTTGTACTCCTTGGGAACTCTAAACAATTTGACTAATTTAGGCTCATGTTGAGTCCCTAAATTGCAGTCCTCCATTTCTCCATCTTGGGATACTTTTTTCTGATTCATTGACACATCATTAGCATCAAACAATCTTTCAAGAGGTACCAGGCCTCTGTGTTGGCAATATGATGCAGAGTGTTGTCCTTGATGGCAACCTACTTGATGAGTTAAGGGGGAGATTGTTGGCAATATGATACAATGTAATGACTTTGATGAAGAAAGGAATTCAGAAAGTGCCAGAATAATGTTGAACAAGGTATGTCACAAGGCATACACGGTTTTATTAAGGAGAAGTCGCATATGTACGCGTAAATTAACGTGCCAAGTCACGTATGCCAATTTGCGCTCTAATTTTATAAAACCAGGGGGCATTACCATGGTATTGGCCCAAAGTATTGAGCGCTTGATTATTTATTTGATTCCATCCAGGAATACCATCGGAAGTGGTGTGGTTTTGGCTCATGGTATTGACAAAGGCTAAATCTATTTAAGGAGAAGAAAATCATAGTGCAAGGTGAGGAGCAAGTGTTTGGGCTTTAATGAATACTTCACTCTGAAGTATATCTGCATGGTTGAACTCTGTTCTTAGTTGATAGATCTGAATCTATGATGCACCTATGAATATGATGAAGGTTCAAGATCTCTAGATCTAGAAATGATGAATCTCTAGGTTGATTTGAAAAGAAGTGATGAAGACCTGGCGCAAATCTGATGAAGAAATTAAAAAATTCTGGGTAAGTTCATAGATCTGATCTGTTCTGCAAAGTTTATCTTTTATAGATATATACGCAGGTTCGTTTCATGAAAAGCGCGTGTATACGCGGATCTGATGGAATAAAAGTGCGTATGGGCAGTTAGGGTTTTCTGAGAAATTCACAGATGTATACGCGGGTTCGTTTCATGAAAAGCGCGTGTATACGCGGGTCTGATTAAATAAAAGAGCGTATGGTATCTGAACTAATGATTGCTCAAGGTTGAATGTGTTTCTGCATATCTATTCTGAAGTCTGGGTTATCTCTGATATTCTAGTTACAGTGGTTTCACTGTTCTGTTTGAAGCATTGGGCGATGTATATTTGTTGATAAGTGAAGAGTTGAGTTGAAGTTGTTTGATCCAGTTTGAAAATTGATGAAACGTGGTCTGCAGTGGTGCTGAGGGTCGAAGCCTTCAGTGAGGGGGTAGTAGCTCCCTTCCAGTGGTAGCTGGTAAATGAGAGCAGGGTGTTGTAGCTCCCTTCCAAGAGAGGCTGGTAAACGAGAGCAGGGGTTGTAGCTCCCTTCCAGGAGAGGCTGGTAAATGAGAGAAGGTTGTAGCCTTCTCACAGGGTGCTCGCGTGCCGGCATGAGTCCGTGCCAAGACATGGTTGTAAGATTTTTTCTCTATAATAAAATATTGAAGGCTGAGCAACTGCAGCGGTGGTTTTCTCCCGACTTGGGTTTCCACCTAAAAATCCGGGTGTTCATGTGTGATGCTTCGTGTGATGGTTTATTCTGTTCTTACTGCACATTTTTATTGTTTATTGAATATCTAATGAATAAATGATGCAATGGTTTAAGTGAAGAATTAAAGACATAATTAGTTCTCTGTGTATACGCGAGTTTACAAAAGGGTATCCGCATATATACGCGAGACTGATTCAGGAAAGTAGCGTATGGGTTTTGAAGTAAAGAAAAGTAAAAATTTTATTGCTTAGCTCTAAATACCGATTCACCCCCCCCCCCCCACTCGCATTTTTCCCAACAATTGGTTTCAAAGCAAAAGTCCTTCGAAAAAGCTTAACCGCTAGAAGGAAGATCAAGCAAGATGAGCACCAAGATGGAACAACATCTATCAAGCCTCCGCTCTTTAATGGAAGCACTTAATCTTCGGAAACAAGGATGAGATCTCATTTTCAACAGGAACAGATAAAGGGCTGCTGTGAACAAGGATATAAATATCCAACTACAATACCAAGAGATCCGACTGAAAAGAAGAATTATGAATCAAATGCAAAGGCGGTCAATGCTATAACGGGAAGTCTGACTGAATCTGAATTTGTCAAAGTCATGCAGCTAAATACAACAAAGGAAATGTGGGACAAAATCATTCTAAGTTATGAAGGTGATGCAAAGGTAAAAAGTGCAAAACTCCAAACTCTCAGAATTGAATATGAAAATTTGAAGATGCATAGTGATAAGAGTATTGCTAGTTTCTTTTTACGTGTTGATGATGTTGTAAATCGTATGAGAAATCTGGGAGAAACAATAACCGAATCCACTTTGGTTGAGAAAATTTTAAGATCGCTAACAGCAAAATTTGAGTCAAAAGTTTATGCTCTTGAAGAAAAACAGGATCTTCAAAATCTTACTGTGGTACAACTTCATGGCATACTAACCGCATATGAAATGAGAAGAGTAGGACCATCTGAAGTCAAAGAGGTTGTCTTCAGAGCTTCTACAAAAGGGAAAGAAGTACAAGAAGCAGAAGGATCAGGATATATCTCAGAAGAAGATGAGGCAAATTTTGTAAAGAAACTCCAACTTGGCACAGGACAGTTCAGAGGTAAGCTTCCTTTCAAATGTTTTGAGTGTGGAAGAATTGGGCATTATGCTGCTAAGTGTCCTCATAAAGAAACACTTGCAAAAGGGAAGGAAGTAGCAAGCAGGAATAAGAATCGGTTTAACACTAGAAAAAGTTACTATACTCATGAAGACAATGATGGGTTATCTGATAGTGAGGAAGAATGTGAACAAGATCTTAGACTTCTCATGGCATTTGAATCTAGAGAAGAAAATGATACTTTTGTGGATGCTCTAGAGGACAATGACTTTCTTGAAAAAAACAATCAACTCAAAATACGCTTAGAATAAAGTAAAATACTCTTAGAAGAAAGGAAAATAACCATAGAGACTCTGGAAAAGTAGGTTGAAGAAGCAAATAAACACATTGAGAAATTAGAATGTGAAGTGGTAAGTCTAAGAAAAGATTTTGAGAAAGTAAAGACTCTGAATCTTAGATTTGCTAAAGGATCTGAAACCTTAGATGAGATTATCAAGGTACAACGTTCTCCTCTTATAAAGACAAGTCTTGGATATATCGGAGAATCTTCTCAGGGTTCAGCACCAAATTATCTAAAAGCAACTACAACTGGTTTACAAAATTCTACCACTCAGCAAGGGAATAAAGAATCAGTACAGGTAAAGCATGATCATCTCAATTCAAAGAACACTAACAGGAATATCTCTCAAAGAAACACTAATCAACAGGTAAATCCAAGTAGAAGATTTCATGATCGCAGAAATTTCTTCTTCAATGGACAATGTTTCTCATGTCACAATTTTGGTCATAAAGCTGTTTAATGTGTCATATAAAACCATCATGACTAGAGAAGCAAGAAAGAAAAGGATTGAATTTGAGAAGAATACCTATAACAACTTTTCTCCTCTTCTAAGTGAAGTTGAATGTACTTATTGCAATAACTTTGGGCATGAAGAATCTGAATGCAGGAGCAAAATTAAGCCAAAAGAGCATTATCCTTCAAATTCCAAAGTATGGAAAAAGAAGGAATTACAGGTTGAAAATTGTGGCATAGCGTTATTTGCAGAAGGTGAAGAAAATCAATGGTACATTGATAGTGGATGCTCAAGACACATGACAGGTGACAAAAGAAATTTTTTTGCATATAATGCTCTAGAAAAGGAAAAGAAAGTTACATTTGGAAATGATACTCCTGCTGTAATTAAAGGAAAAGGGTCCGTGTTTTTAAAAGAAAAGGTGAAGGCTAATGATGTCATGTATGTGGATGGATTAAGGCATAACCTGTTAAGTGTAAGTCAAATGTGTGATCAAGGAACTGAAGTTGTCTTTAGTTCAAAAGAATGTGTGGTTCGTGATCTTGATACATGTAAAACAATTATAAAAGGAAAAAGAACTCCAAGCAACCTATATGTATTGAAGAACTGCAAAGAACAATGTTACTTGAGTAAATCTTCAGAAAACTGGCTATGGCATAGAAGGTTGGGACATCTAAGCTTCTCTCAAATCAACAAATCAAGTAGACTTAATGCCGTTCGTGGTCTTCCCAATATTACTCTACCTGAAAGTATCATATGCAAATCTTGCCAATTCGGCAAGCAGACCAGAGTGCAATTTAATGCCAAGGAAGGATCGTCAAGTAGGCCTCTTGAACTCATTCATACTGACATATGTGGACCTATGAGGAAAAATTCACCTCGTGGTGAACAATACTATATCTTATTTATTGATGATTTCTCTAGAATGTGTTGGATTGGGTTGCTTAAACACAAAGACGAAGCATTTGAGAAATTTCAGATCTTCAAGGCTCTAGTTGAAAATGAAGTAGATCTAAAACTCAAATGTCTTAGATCTGATCGAGGAGGAGAATATACTTCAAATGAATTCCTTGAATTTTGTGAACAACATGGCATAAAAAGACAATTTTCTGTAGCTGGAACTCCACAACAAAATGGCGTAGTGGAAAGAATGAATAGAACCGTTCAACAAATGGCTAGAGCTATGCTTGATGATTCTGGAACACCTGACACATTTTGGGGAGAAGCAGCACATACAGCGGTAAACATTCTCAACAAGGCACATGTTCGTGTAAATAGTGACAAAACTCCATATGAACTTTGGTATGGTAATTCTCCCTCTGTGAAGCATTTTAGAGTTTTTGGAAGTAAATGCTTTATCAAAAATAATGATGAAAAACTTGGCAAGTTTGAACCTAGAGCGGATGAAGGAATACTTCTTGGTTACTCCTCTACGAGTAGAGCCTATAAATGTTACAATAAAAGACTTCGGAAGATTGTTGAATGTATTGATGTTGTTATTGATGAGTCTCCTGCAGCCCCAAAAGAAGAAAAACAAATAACAAATGAAGACGATGGTGACTTATGTCCTTTTACATCAAATAGCAATGATATAGACAGTGAACCCAATGAAGAACCTGAAGATGATTTATCTGAAAAAGCTCCATCCAGATATGTTCAAAAGAATCATCCAGAATCTCAAATTTTGGGAGAAAAGGGATCAAGTGTACAAACAAGAAGGACTCTTGTAGGATCTTCTAGCAATCTGGCATTTCTGTCCACTATTGAACCTCACAGTGTCAGTCAAGCTAGCAAAGATGAATGTTGGATTCAAGCCATGAATGAAGAGCTTGATCAAATTGAAAAGAATCACATTTGGGAATTAGTACCAAGACCTCATGACAAAAATGTCATTGGAACTAAATGGATATTCAAAAACAAGTTAAATGAGAATGGGGATGTTATAAGAAATAAAGCTAGACTTGTCTGCAAGGGGTATGCTCAACAAGAAGGTATAGACTTTGAAGAAACTTTTGCTCCTGTAGCTAGACTTGAAGCCATAAGAATGTTTCTTGCTTTTTCAAGCTTCCAACAAATCAAAGTTTATCAAATGGATGTTAAATCCGCTTTTCTCAATGGTGATCTAGAAGAAGAAGTTTATATAGAACAACCAGAAGGATTCATTTTGGGAAATGATAAAAATCTTGTTTTTAGACTTAAAAAGGCTCTATATGGTCTCAAACAAGCTCCAAGGGCATGGTATTATCGTCTTGACAAATATCTTCATCAACAAGGATTTTCAAAGGGGTCTGTTGATAGCAAATTATACACAAAAATTGAAAATGATAAACTATTGATTGTGGTTGTATATGTTGATGATATCATTTTTGGAAGTAATGAAGAATCTATGAGTTAGAAATTTGCTTCTGTCATGCAGCAAGAATTTGAAATGTCTTTACTTGGGGAACTAACATTCTTTCTTGGTTTGCAAGTGCATCAAACTACTGATGGTATATTATTATCACAAGCAAAATACCTTAAGCAAATTCTGAAGAAGTATGGCATGGAAGAATGCAAACCTGTAAGTACACCAATGATAACCGGATGTAATCTCAGTTCTCATGATGATTCCCCCGCGGTGAATCAACCAGAATACAGATCTATGATAGGAATTCTACTTTATCTCACTGGGACTAGACCAGACATTATGCATGCAGTTGGGATTGTTGGACGATTCCAAGCTAATCCAAAAGAGTCTCAACTTCAGGCTGTCAAAAGAATATTCAAATATCTACAAGGAACTCAAGACTTTGGACTATGGTATCCAAAGAATGCTGATCTTACTCTTCATGCTTACACTGATGCAGATTGGGCTGGAAATGTTGATGATCGGAAAATCACTAGTGGTGGTGCATTCTATATGGGGCCCTGGTTAGTATCTTGGTTCAGCAAGAAGCAAAGCTCTATTGCCTTATCTACAGCAGAAGCAGAATATGTGGCTGTCGCATCATGTTGCACTCAACTTCTTTGGATGATGCAAACCTTACAAGACTTTCAAATCAAATGTTCACCTCCTATCTCCATCATGTGTGATAATACAAGTGCCATTAGCATCTCAAAGAATCCTGTTATGCATTCCAAGACCAAGCACATTCCCATCAAGTATCACTTTTTACGTGAACAAGTGCTTGAACAAAAGGTAAAGTTGGAGTATGTTCTCTCCAAAGAACAAGTTGCTGATATACTGACCAAACCTCTGCCCAGGGAAGCGTTCGAATATCTCAGACAGAAGATGGGAGTAGTCTCTGCCATGCAAAAAATCAGAACTGCTTAAATTCAAAAGATTAAATTGGATACGCAGGTTTCCTGAAAGAAAGTCACGTATATACGCGAGTTTATAGAAAGAAAACTGCGTATGGTTAGTTGCTGACAAATTTTACTTGGGGTCAGCATTCTTCAGCACAACTGCAGTGCTGTTTGGTATCTCTGGTGATGTTTCAGCTCTCATATTTCTGTTTCATTCTCTGATATTGGGTGAAGATGCCTTGATGATTTGCTGTTGAAAGTGTTCAGGATGCACAAGCTAAGGGGGAGATGAAGGAGTGAAATGACTCAAGAACAGGTGCACAATTTCAGGGGGAGCATTAGCCTTGCTGAATGTAATGCATTGTTGGCATTATGATGATTCTGAAATATGATCTCTCTTGAGGACTTTTTGATATTGGTTATAAAAAGTAATATGTGTAATTTGATGAAAAGGCTATGACCTGTGATGTAAATTGTAATATTCAGTCATGTAAAGGGCTTGTTCAAGTTTGTAAACCCACTTGATTGGGTACATGAGTCATATATGTAAATCCACTTGGTTGGATCTTTGATGTAAGTATGAGTCCTTGGTTATAGACTCATGTACTTCATTGAAAAATATGTTTGAAGATTCAGCATGAACTCAGGGGGAGCATGGTAACTTCAGTGCACATTAGATCTACAAAGCTCTTCTTTCTACATGAGAAGAAAAACCTTGTTTTGGTTTTGATTTGCTCTTTGCCCTTGATGTCAAAGGGGGAGAGTAGTATCATGGTGTTTGAATAGGGGGAGAATATCATGGTGCTTGCATAATGATTATAATCAATGTATCTATCTATTGCGATGATCAAACACCATCATGGTTGCCATCAAGTCCAAAGGGGGAGATTGTTGGCAATATGATGCAGAGTGTTGTCTTTGATGGCAACCTACTTGATGAGTTAAGGGGGAGATTGTTGGCAATATGATACAATGTATTGACTTTGATGAAGAAAGGAATTCAGAAAGTGCCAGAATAATGTTGAATAAGGTATGTCACAAGGCATACGCGGTTTTATTAAGGAGAAGTCGCGTATGTACGCGTAAATTAACGTGCCAAGTCGCGTATGCCAATTTGCGCTCTAATTTTATAAAACCAGGGGGCATTACCATGGTATTGGCCCAAAGTATTGAGCGCTTGATTATTTATTTGATCCCGTCCAGGAATACCATCGGAAGTGGTGTGGTTTTGGCTCATGGTATTGACAAAGGCTAAATCTATTTAAGGAGAAGAAAATCATAGTGCAAGGTGAGGAGCAAGTGTCTAGGCTTTAATGAATACTTCACTCTGAAGTATATCTGTATGGTTGAACTCTGTTCTTAATTGATAGATCTAAATCTATGATGCACCTATGAATATGATGAAGGTTCAAGATCTCTAGATCTAGAAATGATGAATCTCTAGGCTGATCTGAAAAGAAGTGATGAAGACCTGGCGCAAATCTGATGAAGAAATTAAAAAATTCTGGGTAAGTTCATAGATCTGATCTGTTCTGCAAAGTTTATCTTTTATAGATATATACGCAGGTTCGTTTCATGAAAAGCGCGTGTATACGCGGATCTGATGGAATAAAAGCACGTATGGGCAGTTAGGGTTTTCTGAGAAATTCACAGATGTATACGCGGGTTCGTTTCATGAAAAGCGCGTGTATACGCGAGTCTGATTAAATAAAAGCACGTATGATATCTAAACTAATGATTGCTCAAGGTTGAACGTGTTTCTGCATATCTATTATGAAGTCTGGGTTATCTCTGATATTCTAGTTACAGTGGTTTCACTGTTCTGTTTGAAGCATTGGGTTATGTATATTTGTTGATAAGTGAAGAGTTGAGTTAAAGTTGTTTGATCCAATTTGAAAATTGATGAAACGTGGTCTGCAGTGGTGCTGAGGGTCGAAGCCTTCAGTGAGGGGGTAGTAGCTCCCTTCCAGTGGTAGCTGGTAAATGAGAGCAGGGTGTTGTAGCTCCCTTCCAAGAGAGGCTGGTAAACGAGAGCAGGGGTTGTAGCTCCCTTCCAGGAGAGGCTGGTAAATGAGAGAAGGTTGTAGCCTTCTGCAGGTGGGTGCCTGCGTGCTGGTATGAGTCTGTGCCAGTACATGGTTGTAAGAAGTTTTCTTTATAATAAATATTGAAGGCTGAGACGACGACAGCGGTGGTTTTCTCTCGACTTGGGTTTCCACCTTAAATCCTGGTGTTCATGTGTGTTGCTTATGTGTGATGGTTTATTCTGTTTTTACTGCACATGCTTACTGCTTAACATTTGATGAATAAATGATGCAATGGTTTAAGAATCAAATTCATAATAAAAGCTCTGAGCATACGCGAGTTTCCTTAAGGATATCCATGTATATACGCTAGTTTTGTTCTGTAAAGTATAATATGGGTTTTGAGAAAAGAAAAGTAAAAAGTTTATTAGTTAGCTCTAAATACTGATTCACCTTCCCCCCCCCCCCCCTCTCAGTATTTTTCCCAACACTCTAGGAAAAATATTATCTTTCAATTGAATGATCTTCTGATCACCAATTGAATGTTTTAGATTTTTGGACATATCACTTTGACCACTTTCATCAACTTCTAAATCAATTTGACTATCTTCAAAACGTCCAATCATTGTTAAAAACTGATTAATTTGTTCATCATCCTCAAAAACCTGCCAATGTTTTACATTATCAGGGATTGAAGGCCTGTATCTTAATTCAATTTCATATCTCAATATTGGATTAATTGGTGGTTTAAATGTGCTACCTACAACTGCCAATGAATCTGCCATTCTATTCTCTTCTATTGGAATAAACTGTAAATTAAAAGCCTCAAAATAATTCTCAACTAAATCCCACACCTCATTTCTATAAGATCTCAATCTGGGATGTTTAGTTTGGCACCAATTCTTAATTTGTCTTATGATTAATTCAGAGTCACCAAAAACAGATAAAAACTGAATTCCCATCTGTTTAGCTGTCTGCAGACTTAGAATCAATGCTTCGTATTCAGCCACATTGTTAGTAGATTCAAATTCCAATTTGAAGGAAAAAGGTAAAAAGTTACCTTCAAGAGATATAAATATGAATCTAGCTCCAGTGTCCTCCTTAGAGAATGCACCATCAAAATAACACTTCCAAATTTTATTTGAACACAACTCTTTATGTACATTGGCTGAAGCGAGCTGCTTTTGTGAATCTTCAACAAATTCTGCATCTTCATGCAGCATGAAACAAGAGAGATACTCCATCTCTTGGCCATAAATGGGGGAATTACCTGCATCTTTCTTGGAAGTAGTTTTCAGGAATCTAGTTTCTCTGTATAACCTCATTTCCTGTCCATTAAAAATAAGAATGATAGCATATGTGAATCCAATTTCAAAACTCCTCCAAGCTTTTCCCCCCAAGATCTAGACAACAACATACCAAATCTGGCTGGTGTTGGGCCGTTAATATGCCATTATTATTATCACTTTTGAACACTTATTCCACCCATTTCTACTATTCTTCATCATGTCATTTATTATAATTTATTATATAAATCCATTTTATGATGATTTATGCTTCTATGAATGAATATTATTTATTCTCCTTTATTTCTAATAAATTGATGATTATGTATGATTTTATCAATGATAGTTTTAATAAATCAGTTGTAACATTATTCACCATTTTTAGCCTCCAAGATAATTTCCAGATTGAAGATTTGATCATTAAAAGTGCCAACTCAGAAATTCGCTGGAATAAGAAGTGACGATTTTGCAGTTGAGATTTCGAGCAAATGAAGCAGAATCTGAAAAATCCGGAACATGGGTTTTGTCCAGAACGGACCCAATTAACTTTGATGAAGAACGGTTTGCCAAAATTCGGCTTGTACTGAGAGAAACACAGGGTTCTTTGAGCATGATTTTCTCAGATTTGTTGTTGCGGCCGTCCTCAAAATCTCAGCTACAAAGCCAAATTCGCCTTGTTCTTGTTGATCAAATGAGATCAGAGATGGGAATGATTTGAGGATGATTTTTGGGGATTCGAATGATGGAATTGAGGATGAATTAGAGATTCAGAATTGAGGATGGCAGAGAGAATGGATAATGGATGAGAGATTGAGAGACTTCTTGTTGTAATCCACTGTAACTCTGCTTTGATATTTTAATATAAATCTAGTTTCCATTCATTCTTTTCATCTGAAGTAACCCAGCAACGTCCGCTGGCGGCTGAGGGCCCAACCTCTGGTGGAGTACGCTGCTGCTGCTGTGTATCATATCTTTACAATTGCTGCCGTGTGATGGTTTGATTTCCTTTTCATTTCTTTAAATTGTTTTGTTCAGTAATCTTTTGTTTATGAACATTTCGCAGAATTGCTTTGTTATATTGAAATCATACTTGGATTGCGTGAGTGATAGAATTATTAATTATAACTTGAAATGTCCTGCTGATAATTCTGATCTAATGCTGCGCTATCTAATTAAGACTATGGTTCATTTAATTACTGCTCCATTATAATTGCAATGGTTGTTCAATTAAGTTACTATTCAATTATAACTACGATTGCTGTTGCTTCAATAACTGTGATTAATGTTCATGCTGATAGGTTGCTGATTCAATTACATTTATAGTTGTTGTGTCTTTCTAATGACTTAGTTTTGTTGTTCGGTTCCATTTAAGATTGTTGTTTAATTCTAGTATTTTAGCATTGCTATTCCTTTCCATTAATAAATCATTTTTGTTAGATGAAGCTTTGCTGTTCATTTCTGTTGATTCATTGCAAGAGTGCTTTTAAGGAGTTTTCCTAGTTTACTTTCAATGGCAACTTTAGTTTAAGAGAACATTGGTTATTGCTTCCTCGTTCCTAGATTGATTGTCTTGTTCCGGTTTGATTTCAATTGCATCAATATCCAGAGGAATGAGTTATTGCTACTGTATCCTCGATTGATGGTTGTTTGAGTGAATGATTTAGTTTAGAACATTTCAATTTCTTGCTGTTCCAATTAGATTTTGTTTCCAGCTTTCATTTACTTTTGGATTTTAAGCACTATACTGCAAAACATTACTCTTGAGTAAATAGCCTCCTCAGACTGAGTACACTCTTGAAATAAAAATTCGTCCCTGGGTTGACAATTAATGTGAAAGTAATTAGGAGTTAAAAAGACACCTTTTTATCGCTCCACATTTTGGCGCCGTTGACGGGGAGAGTGTAGCCATTTCTAAAGAGTAGTGTGAATCTGATGAGTGCCTGCTAGGAGAGAATTGGGTATTAAAAATGGAAGGTAAGAACCTACGTACGGAGCATGTAACAGCCCTGCTCCCCCGCCCGCTTTCCGACAGATTTGTTAATTTTTGTGTAGAAATAGATGTTTGAATTTTTGTGTGAATGACTAGAAAAAATATAGAAATTTAAAAAAAAAACGAATCACATGATTTCACTCAAGTGGTGATGTAAGCACCACCCATTTCACTAACTAACTGACAGGAACATTTGAAGAAGGAGCCTCGAAGAAACACATGAAAAACATCTTATATTATGGTAAGAAATGGCTCACGTTTCTACTTTTGAATTTCCTATCAAAAATCTAGGAGGAGTGACACAAATGCACATAATTCCCCCATCTTTACCAAATTTTCATGGTTTAGCAAATGAAGATCCAGATACATTCTTATTTGAGTTCGAAATACTTTGTAGAGGATATGATTATTGTACTAATGATCGAAGATTGAAAGTGTTTCCTCTTACTCTAAAAGGAGCAGCTCTCCGATGGTTCATGAGCCTAGGTGGGAATTGCATCCAATCATGGGAGGACATGAAGAACATATTCTTGAAGAAGTACCAAGGCTATTGCAAATCCAATGAAGATATTTTCGGTATGATACAAGGGGAAGATGAAAGTTTGGAGGACTATGTAGATCGATTTCATTATAACCTTCAAAAATCAAAATATAAGCATTTGGAGAAAGAGATCTTAAAAACACTCATTCTTAAAGGAATCAAAGATGAATTTTTAGAACTCTTAAATCTGATAGGAAAAGGTGATTTTTTTCAGTTATCATATGATGATGTTTGTGAGTTGTGCATAAGGTATTCAAGAGGAATCTCCAAGGCTGGTAAGAATTCTAGAGATGTTTGTTCTTTCTTTTCCAAATCTGCTACAAGAATAGGAGACATAAGAGCTGAAATCGATGATTTATTTGAAAATTTTAAAGTTGATTTTATTAGCTCTCTAAGCTCAAAATTGGACGTTTTGCAGGTTCATAAAAATGAAGAATTTGATGAAGTGTTTTTCCCTCATGACCGACAGGAGCAGCCCATAGATGGTTACTCTTCCTTATCTAGGATGGAAGTATCATATCAAAGAGGTGAGGAAGCTGCAACAAGGTCAAAACCATGGAAATCATGGCCTACGGGTATGGTTCAAAACACTTCTTCTCCATTCTCTTACTTGCATAATCCATTATGGAATACTCATGTTCTAGGGCAGCCATGTCAATTTCAATATAACCACCAATCTTATCTACAAGTTTGGCATGGTTCACCTTATGATTGCATGACTACTCTCCCTCATCTTGTAGCACAAGCACATTCTCCATATTCTCCACCAGCTCTTTCACAACATCCTGCTTGCATATCAAATTTATCCACTCAGCCCAACCAACCACATCATCACAATGCTCCATTCCATACACAATTTCCTGCTCAACTAATTCCACACCCTCACCACAATAAACCAATACAACATGCTTACAATGTTGAACTGCAAAATTTACCCATCCTTCCCACCCATTCTATCTCACATGCACCAATGGAGAAAACTTACAATGAGATTCAGAATGTTTCAAATTCAAAAATTGTAGAAACTATGGAAGAAAATGAGGTTTCTTTTAGTATGCATCAACAAGTCATTTTAAAAGCTCAAGAACTTCATGATATGATGGCTATGGGAAATCAAGAAAGTAAAGGATATATTGAAGATTGGTTTCATTCCATCACTTGTTTGCAGCATCACTCTATACTTCAACAATTTTTGACAACATCTTTTCAAGGGAAGTTGGCTTCTCATACCCTAATTTTATCAACATGCATTTTTCAAATTTGGGTATGTACATATTTGAAGCCTTATTTCGAAAATGGTTCCATTGGAAGTACTCCTATACATAGTCATATTCATATTTCAATCAAAGTAGGTTAGTGAAAAAATAAAATAAAATAAAATAAGAACATAAATAAATGCATTTTGTTTTTTTTTGTAAAAATAGTTGTTTTTTTTGTTGCAACACGCTATCGAAATCAACATCGGTGATAAATATTTAAATTTATTTGTGTATGTAGATGAATCATAATAGAAATAATAAGTTCTACAAACACTCATTTTTCATTTTTATCACCAATTTGAAAAAATGCTTGAATATCATTTTTTTGGCTTGCGGGCTTGATGAACTTTTTGGAAAAACAGTCGGGACAGTCATGTTTTGAGGGACCAAAAATGAATATTTTTAAAACCTGTTTCTACCCTAGATAGCCCTTGATGTCTACTTTCTAACCCAATTTGAATTAGTCAATTTGGATTTGAAACGAAAAGTTAGAACCAAAACATTGACCGGATGTCTAGCGGGCAGCTCAGGAACAGAGTTGGGACAGTCAGTTTTTGGAGGCCTAAATGACCATATTTTTAAAACCTGTTTCTATGGTAGATTCCCCTATGAATCTAGTTTACAATGCAATTGGAATCACTCATTTTCGATATCGTATGGGGAATTTATGATCAAAATACTGACTGTCTATCGTAAATCAGCACCCTTAAAACTATGTCTTTCCGGCTGTTCCTTACAGTATTTGACCTATCAATTCTTCTTGTCTTCAAAACCTGTTTCTATTGGAAATAAATAAATGAATCTAATTTCATTTCCAATTTGAATCATTCGAATACGACATCAAACGAAAAAGTTACGCTTAAAACATTAACTGTTGATCTGAGCTGGGTAATTGAAAATGACTATGTTATGCAGGTTGTTCTAACTAAAATTGACATATCATATCATTGAATTTCTAAAACCTATTGCTACTGGAGATAAAACTTTGAATTATCTCTCATTTGGCTTTGGAATCACCCAATTTCGATGAAAAACAAAGAAGTTGTGATTAAAACACTGCTGGATAGTATGGTCGACCACTGCTCTCCCGCAGGTGACAAATAAATTTTACTTTGTTATTTTCTCAATGGATTTGTTATATAGAGTAACTACTTGTTGTTTTTTGCATCATTCTTGGATTAGGGGAGCCCGATCACCTCTCTTTCTCCATGATTTAATGTTTTTATGCAGGTAGACACTCGTTTTTTTGCAGGTCCTGGGAAAATAAAGAAGGTCAATTTATGGACGAGTGATTCTTGAAAAAAATTTAACGAAACAAAGGAATTTCATCTAAGTCATTACCCAACGGATTCATAATAGAAGAAATGAAGAATTGATTTCGATTTGAAGATTCATGTCTTGTCACTGCTGCCAAAACATTCTTCAAAAAGATCATTTTTTTTTTTTTTTTACATAATATCATAGCTGTTGTAACTTAATTTACATATTGTTTTTTAAATAAAATGTTGTTTCTTTTCTAATTTCTCTTATATTTTGTGTTTCAGGTGTTGCTTCATTCAAAGTGTAACTCATCCTCAGCATCAATGCTGTGAACAGCGAATTTGTTTTTTTTGCATGTTTGCATTTTATGATTGTCCATTTTGTTGTTCCTTTCCGAATGGAACAGCACTTCTGCACTTTCACGTTTTGCTGTTCCTTTTCGAATGGAACAACACTTCTGCACTTTTCATTTTTGCTGTTCCTTTTCCAAAGGAACGGCACTTGCGTTTCTGCTGTTCCTTTTCCAAATGAACGACACTTTTAGTTTTTGCTGTTCCTTTTTCCAAAGGAACGACATTTGCATTTTCACATTTTTTATGTGTATTTTCGCTTTTTGGTGTGCATTTCCTTTGCTGTTCCCTACACGGAACACCACTTTTTGAGTGTTTTTGCTGTTCCTTCAAAAGAGCAACCCTTTGGGAGTATTTTTGAGAGCAACCCTTCCTTCCTCTTGTGGGACTATTCCTAGTTCATCTCAACCACATTTTACTGATTCCCCTTCATGGCATGAAGTACACTATTTTTATAAGGACAAGAATTATGGATTCTATTGAAGCGAGTTAATATCATTCACGTTATGATCTTTAACAGGACAACTCCTTGATGATAGATTATTTTCAAAAGGGACACAATTATTTATATACTACTTTACTGCATTGTTTTCTATTGAACATGATATTGATTGATCATCTTAATACCATGCTGGTTCCACCCTTCTGGATTATAATCTTCTCTGTCTGTAATAAATGAGATTATGGGTATATTTTCTATTGACATGTTCAACTTCTTCCACCATCCCTGCTCTTAAGGAGTACTGAGCCTCCCTCTTTTTATCATAAAATTGTGTAATAACAACAAAATTTTGTTCACATATGGAGGATAGGGGGTCTCATTACGAGCCAACCTACCATGTTCATAAGGTTGTAAGAAAGTGACATTCCCATTATGGCCACCACACCAGGGTTATGATCCATTGGATAGTCAAATTATCCTTGGAACAGGAGGTCTCATCACGAGCCGGCCTGATCACTTTTGCTACATCTCAGTGAATGGCAGTGTGGTTATCTGGTTACCACGCCAGCACACTGATCTCTTCTGTAGAACAACATTGTAACTCTCCATTTATAAATTGAGGATCCTGGCTCATATGGGTTAAAAAGCAACCCTGCCGAGGCTATGGACGCCTGCTGGCAGCAGCGGCTCTGCTTATGGTATTGAAGTTATATCTTATCGTCGATTATTATTATAATACCCTTTTCTTATCAGAGAAGTTATTTCCTTACTTTTTTCCCTATTTTGAACCTTTATGCATGAGAAATTGTTTTATGATCAATCACATCATTTTCAGCTAGCATACTATCAGTAAAGCATCTTTTTGGCATATTGTTGTTCTTTTTCTCTTTTTCATAACTTATCATCAATCCAAAGCGTCCTATCTTTTATTCATAACTATCTTTACACACTCTGCTCTCATTATAGCCATAACTCTCGCTGTCCTATCATTGATATGTGTACTTTGCTTTATTTACTGCAATATTGTTCATTCCCTTGCCTTGCTCTCAGCACAACACCTCTCATATGCTTTATGGTCATGGAATTCCTTTTCCAATTGGAGGGGGAATGTATGCATTATGGGATTGCATGCGATATGATTACTGCACTCTGCCATCACTTGTTGATTTGCCAAAATATTAGTATTGCATGTATACATAAGTTTTACTGATTGAAATTTTTGCATGCATCTTATCTATTGCTTACACTATGGATTCAAGAACATTGTATGCCAAATAGTGCTTTGTTTGCAGGAAAACAACAAGTATGGGCAGAATTCTATTCATAGCATGACCACACTATTGCACTTAATAGAAGAGGCTCGCGCACGTGAACAATTCTTCAGACATGATGTGCTTACCTGGATTCCACCTTTTGTATCACTTTCAGCACCAACTCTGCCTACATCAGCTTCAACAAATGCTAGTCCATATATGTCATTCCACATTTTTCTTTTTGGAGGTAAAACTTGAGGTAAAATAGCATAATTTTCTGATTTATTACGAATTTCGGAGAATTTACTGAAATCCATTTTGAGCATTATTTATCATCCTTCATTCCACATCTTTACCACTTCCCCTTTTTCAGCGGCATATCATCTTTCAGTTTGGGGGAGTGTTGCTTTCATTCATTTCTTTCTTATGACTATGCCATTCATATTCTTTATCATCCATTGCTATTCTTATTCATTCTCAACACCTCCTTTATTCCATGTTGTTTTACACCAAGCATAGAATTCAACAGCTGGTAGCAACCACCTCTATTTGTTTTCTAGCATCGCATGAGGGCATGCTAATTTTTCAGAGAGGGGGAGGAATTGCTACGCATGATGGATGTTTTCTATTTTCTTTCTCATTTAAGGCATACAATTTCAGTGTAGAAATTGATTTCCATAATATTTTTAAAAAACCATGAACTCAATTCTTGTGATTTCTGGAAAACACAGACGTATCATTAATACAAACCCAGATAATTTCAAGATAAATTGGTTCATAAAATTTCGGAAATCATGCACTGTCACCTACAGCTATTTTGTTTATATCTCATGATCCGTGCATCAAAACGATCTGATTTTTGGATCATAAAGGCATTCATATATTATAAATTTACTTGCCAAATTTCAACAAAAGCTGGTTTGTAGTTTTTGAGAAAATGGTTAATGAAGTTTGCTGTTACTTATATCATATTTTGTTGCAACTTCATATATACATATAGTTGAATGTCAATATAAAAATTGTTATGCATTCATCAAGATTACTAAAAGTGAATATTCATTAATTAAGGAAGAATTCATTTGTTCTATCCATTTCATGAGCTGAGATGAACATATTTTTTATTGCTTGGTTAACACATGGGTTTTTGTCTTTGGGTTGCATGAGGACATGCAATATATTCAGTTTTCGTTGCATGAGGACATGCAACATATTGAGTGTGGGGTATGTTGGGCCGTTAATATGCCATTATTATTATCACTTTTGAACACTTATTCCACCCATTTCTACTATTCTTCATCATGTCATTTATTATAATTTATTATTTAAATCCATTTTATAAATGATTTATGCTCTTATGGATGAATATTATTTATCTTCCTTTATTTCTAATAAATTGATGTTTATGAATTATTTTATCAATGATGGTTTTAATAAGTTGGTTATAACATTATTCACCATTTTTAGCCTCCAAGATAATTTCCAGATTGAAGATTTGATCATTAAAAGTGCCAACTCAGAAATGCGCTGGAATAAGGAGTGACAGTTTTGCGGTTGAGATTCTGAGCAAATGAAGACGAATCTGAAAATCCGGAACATGGGTTTTGTTCAGAATGGACCCAATTAACTTTATCAAAGAACGATTTGCCCAAATTCGGCTTGTACTGAGAGAAACGCAGGGTTCTTTGAGCACGATTTTCTCAGATCTGTGGTTGCGGCCGTCCTCTAAATCTCAACTACAAAGCCAAATTCGACTTGTTGTTGTTGAAAGATGGATGTAAATCTATTTTATTGTTGATCAATTGGTTGGAAGAAATTCAATATTATTATTAGAGATCCTATTTGCTATTTAATTTCTCCTCCTTCTGATTATAAAAGGAGAAGCATGTATTGTGTATGGGAGGATGGAGAGACTTTTCTTATTGTAATTTGCAGAATTGTGCATTGGCTCTTGTTAAGAGGGTGTGAGCTGTTTGTAAACATTATTAATGCCTGATTAATAAAGGAGTTCACTGTTGTTCCATTTCTCAAGCGCTGGAGTAAAGCACAGCAACGCTTCACCGGTGGTTGAGGGCCCGGCCCTGGTGGAGCGATCTGCTGTTGGTATTTCTATTAGTTTATTTCTGTTGTGTGAAGTTCGTTTATTACAATTAAAGAATTGAGAGTTTTCACACTGACTAAACACAAGGTGTACAGTTGTCATTTATAAGAAGTATGATTCAGATCTCAATCAAGTAGGAAAAATATTGTTTTCTTTATATTCATCTCAGCCATGTTCCTTTTATTAAGAATTTATTAATAATGGATTATGCCATGGGCTTGTATATAGACAAGATAGAAATTCTGGGCTGAGCCAGCAGGAATTGTCTTACCTATTATTTACTTTCATATCCACCCGTCATTGCTTTTAGATTGTTGTTCCTTTCCAGTTTGCGTCTTAGATTTCATTTCCTTTGAGTTGTTTTCACTTGCTTTGAGATCTCTAAACTGTAGAGGGCAGAGCTAATCATTCCAGGTCCCCAGATTTGGTCATCTCACATCGATTTCTAGGGAAAGAGTTATTACTATTGCATCCCTAATCGATGTCTAACAAGGTTGCTGTAGTGTAGTCTTTACATTTCTGTCAGTTGTAATTAGATTTTTTCGCGTATTTTTCACATTTAATATTTTAAGATTGTATTTTGTTGTTTTGCCTCATAAAACATTACTCTTGAGTAAATAGCCGCCTCAGACTGAGTACACTCTTGAAACAAAAAGTCGTCCCTGGGTTGACAATTAATGTGAGGTAGTTAGGAGTTACAAAGACACCTTTTTATCGCTCCACACTCCATGCAATGCCGTGAACACTTAAAGACACCACCCCGCACCTCGAATAAGGCCCCGCACCTCGAATAGTTTGGCTTTTCGCTATCCTCTTCTCCCGACCGATGCTTCCTTACTTCTTTTTGCTATCTTCTTTGCCTTTCTTTTGCTATCTCTCTTTGTCTCTGTTTCCTCTGATGTCTCTGCTGCCTTTCTGCCCCTTGAATGATGTTTCAGGTGCTCCTCTTTTGTCATCTCCTTTGCCATCAATGACAACAATTCCAACAGTCTCCCCCTTTGGCATTGATGGCAATACTCTTCCTCTGTTTGCCTTATAGAAGTCCCTTTTTTCTTTTCCTCCCCCTTTGACATCAATGGCAAAGGGTTGCTCATTTCCTAGTTTGCTTTCTGCATTTCCTCTTTCTGAGATCTTCTGACTTTGTACCCTGCTGCTCCAAACTTTGGATTAAATCTAAAATTCTGACCCTGTAGCCTTTTCTTTAACTCTTTTATGCTGGGTGTATTCTTTCCATAATCCTTTGAGCCTGAGGACCTGTTTCATGCTTTCCTTGTTGGCTGATCTCCCCCTGGAATGATATTTTTGTTTCTATTCTCCCCCTGAAACTGTGCTTTCTCTTTATATCAGAGAGTAGCATCTACAGATACTACCCCTAGTCTATCTCTCAAATATTCAAATGGTTCTCTAGCAAGAGGTTTGGTAAATATATCTGCTGTTTGTTCTTTTGTTGGCACATACTCTAGCTTTACTATCTTCTGAGCCACTTGTTCTCGGAGAAAATGATACTTGATTGGGATATGCTTAGTTTTTGAGTGAAGCACAAGATTTTTAGATATACTTATAGCACTTGTATTATCACATTTGATTGAGATAGGTTCATCAATGCTTACCTTCATGTCTTGGAGGGTTTGCTTCATCCACATGACTTGTGTACAACATGCTGCTGCTGCTATATATTTTGCTTCTGCTGTAGACAGAGAGATAGATGTTTGTTTCTTGCTTAACCATGACACCAGAATTTCTCCTAGATAGAATGAACCTCCACTTGTGCTTTTCCTATCATCTACACAGCTGGCCCAATCTTCATCTGTGTATGTTGTTAAAGTGAATTTTTTGCTTTTAGGATACCAAAGTCCATATTGTGTTGTTCCTTGTAGATATCTAAATATTATTTTTACTACAAGAAGGTGATTTTGTTTAGGTGCTACTTGATATCTAGCCACTATTCCTACTGCTAGCATGATGTCTGGTCTTGATGCAGTCAGACACAACAGACTTCCTATCATGGATCTGTAGAGTTTTTGATCTATATCAGCAGACCCATCATCAACACACAGCTTACATCCCGTGATCATGGGAGTTGACACAGGTTTGCAGTCCTCCATTTTGAACTTTTTCAACACTTCTTTTAAGTATTTTTCTTGTGAGATGAATGTGCCTGTGTTCTTTTGCTGAATTTGAAGTCCTAAGTAGAAACTGAGTTCTCCAATCATGGACATCTCAAACTCTGACTTCATCTCCTCAGCAAACCCTTTTGCAAGTTCATCTCCGTTGCTTCCAAACATAATATCATCAACATATACTACAACAATCAAGAGTTCATTTTCATGGGCTTTTATGTATAGATTGTTTTCTACTCCACCTCTCTTAAAGCCTTGTTTTTGCAAATATTTATCTAGTCTTGAGTACCAAGCACGAGGAGCCTGTTTCAGTCCATAAAGAGCCTTTTTTAGTCTGCATACATAGTCTTCTTTGTCTGTTAATGAGAAGCCTTCTAGTTGTTCCATGTAGACTTCTTCTTCTAAGTCTCCATTCAGAAATGTAGATTTTACATCCATTTGATATACCTTGAAGTTTTGGTAGCATGCAAATGCCAGGAACATTCTGATAGCTTCCATTCTGGCTACAGGGGAAAATGTTTCATCGTAATCAAGTCCTTCGATTTGTGAGTATCCTTTGCAGACCAGTCTGGCTTTATTCCTGATTACTTGTCCTTGCTCATTCATTTTATTTTTGAATACCCATTTTGAGCCTATGAAATTTTTCTCAGTGGGTCTAGGAACTAATTCCCATGTATTGTTTTTCTCAATTTGGTCCAATTCTTCATTCATAGCATTTACCCAAGACTTGTCCTTGATGGCTTCTTCAAATTTCTTTGGCTCTATTTGTGACAACATGGCTATGTATACCTCTTCAATTTGTTCTGTTAGCTGCCTTCTTGTTTGGAACCCTACTCTCTTGTCTCCAATGATCTCATCTTCAGGATGGTTTTTCTGAGTATATCTTGAGGGAGCTTTAGAACTCAGCTCTATATCTTCTGTTGTCTTGCTTGTTTCCTCATCACCTTGGTTTTCTTCTTCATGGTTGTCTGATGGACTGCAGCAGTCTGTATCTCTTGTATTGTTTGGAAGTTCTTCATCAAATCTCACATCAATGCTTTCTACTATTTTTCGAAGAGTCTTTTTGTAGCACCTGTACCCTTTGCTTTTGGATGCATATCGTAGAAATATCCCTTCATCTGCTCTTGCATCAAATTTTCCAAGATTTTCATCATTATTCTTTATGTAAAACTTGCTTCCAAAGATTCTAAAATGTTTGATTGAAGCTGGTTTCCCATGCCAAAGTTCATAGGGAGTCTTGTCACTACTTGACCTTAAGTGAGCTTTATTAAGGATATGTACCGCTGTGTGTACCGCTTTTGCCTAGAAGGTTTGAGGAATATTATTCTCCTGCATCATGGCTCTGGCAATTTATTGAACAGATCTGTTTTGTCTCTCTGCTACTCCATTCTGCTGAGGTGTCCCTGCAATAGTAAATTGTTGTTTTATGACATATTCATTGCATAGATCTGCAAAGTCATAATCTGTGAATTCACCTCCTCTGTCCGATCTGATGCATTTTAGCTTGCATCCTGTCTGATTTTCAGCTAATGCTTTGAATATTTTGAATTTGTCTAGAGCTTCCAATTTATTCTTGAGAAATGCAACCCATGTCATTCTAGAGAAATCATCGATTATTAGCATGAAGTAGGATTCTCCACTTGGTGTTTTAGTTCTTGCAGGTCCACACAGATCCATGTGCACAAGCTGGAGTGGTCTACTTGTTGATAACTCATCTTTGGCCTTAAATGATGTACGAGTCTGTTTACCCAATTGACATGATTTGCATATGGTATTAGAAGGCCTTTTTATTTCTGGCATGTCTCTGACCACTTTCTTTTTTCTCAGTCTGATAATATGATCGAAGCTGAGATGTCCCAATCTCCTATGCCATAACCATGACTCCTCAATTTTGCTAAGATGGCATGCTTCATCTTTCTCCTTCACGATGTAAACATTGCTCTATGTTCAAACACCTTTGAGCAGAGTCTTACTTGTGGTGCTTGATCTGACTTCACAGTCTTGTGCTCTGAAAAGAACTTCGTAGACTTTGTCACACATCTGACTGACACTTAGTAAATTTGCTTTCAGCCCATCTACAAATAGTACATCTTGGGCCTTTCCTCTGCCATTGTCTATGTTGACTGAGCCTTTTCCCTTGATCTTACCTGATTTATCATTGCCAAAAGTAACATTGCCAGATTTCTTTTCATCAAGAGTTATAAACTTGCTTTTTTCTCCTGTCATGTGTTTAGAGAAGCCACTGTCCAAATACCATTGGCTTTTCAAATCTTGAGCAGTTAGAGCCAAGTCACACTTATTCTCCTTCTTTTTCCACTGGAGGCATCCTTTTGTTTGGTATCTTTTGTGAGGTGATGAACTACATCTTCTTAGAGGACATTTGGAAGGTATATGTCCAACTTGATTGCATACACAACATTTGATCATAATTTTTGTAGAATTATGAGTATGAACAAAATTTCTTTGATTCATAAACCTCCTTGAGGTGTTAAACATCAATCTTTGTCCATACTTTCTACACTCAATGATTTTATGGCCAAATTCCTTACAATAAAAACAGTAACCATATAAACTATTTGCATACCTGATGTAAGGTTGTCTCTTCCACTTGTTTGCTTGAGGCAGTCTCTTCAATGTTTGTATCTTTTGCTGGTTTGAATTACTCCTCCTTGCATGACAATATGCAGCAATGTGTCCCAGCTTGTGGCAAGCATAACAAGTGGCATTCTTCATAGGAGGGAAGAATCTCCTTTGATGGTTTCCAAATTTTACATACTCAGGGGTCTTAGTATTTATTATATTCTTTGCTACTAGTGGTTTCTTCTGATCTCTGTCTTCCTTATTACAGGTTTCTTCTTTTGTAGGAATTGTTTGAGCTGCTTCATCATTCTTCTTTGCTTTTACAAAAGTAATCTCTTTGTCAACCTTTTCTTTGCCTTTACTTGATTATCCTTCATAGCCTATTCCAGTTTTTATCATGAGCAACCAGAATTTCATTCAACTTACTAGATCTTGTTGTCTGAGAAGAGTTTATAACCACTTTTCTTTGAGCATTTTCTAGTTTATTCTTGAGACATACTACTTCTTCTTCCAGCTTCTCTTGTTCTCGGGTTTTATCCTTGATTTTCTGAAGTAACATGTCTTCTATCTTCTTGGCTTCTTCAAGCTCTACCTTCAGCTGCATGAGGACTTCTGAGTTTTTTTCTTCTCTTACATACTTGAGAAGAATGTCCTTTTTTTTCTGCACTTCAGTTTGAGTCTGTCAATCTCCTCCAGAGCACTTCTTAGCTCCCCCTCAAGGTCGATTTCCCCTTCTTCTTCTTCATCTTCTAGCAGGAGTCCTTCAATTTCTTCTATGGCCATCAATAAGAATTTAGAGGTTCCTTCCTCACTTGAGGGTTCATTTGAATCTTTAGATGTATTGTTGTCTTGTTGAGCATAGAAAGATTTTCTGCTGAACTTCTTTCCTTTCTGCCAGTTCTTTGATTTATTTTTCTCTGACTCTAGAGCCTGATTCCTTACTTTCTTGTGAGGACACTTAGCAGCATAGTGTCCAACTCTTCCAAAGTTAAAGCATTTGAAAGGAAGTTTACCTTTGTATTTACCTGAGCCTCTATCCAATTTCTTGACAAATTTTGCCTCTTCTTCATCCAAGCAAGAGCATATGTCTTCCTCTTCTTCTTTCTTCTTTTCTATTTTAAAGGCTGCCTCCCTCGTACTTGGCTTCTTCTGTGGGAGCCTCATCTCATATGCTGTTAGATTTCCAAGTAGCTGGTTCATGGTCAAGGTCTCCCAATTAGTTGTTTCTTCTATTGTAGACACCTTGGGATTAAACCTGGATGGAAGAGATCTTAGAATCTTTTGCACAATTATACTTTCTGGCATGGTTTCTCCAAGAGCTTTCATATTGTTAACAATTTCTGCAACTTTTAGGAAGAAACTGGCAATGTCTTCATCATCATTCATTTTTAAGTTCTCAAACTAGGCTCTATAAACTTGAAGTTTGGCAGTCTTTACTTTCTTGTCCCCCTCATGGATGTTCTCCAGAGTATCCCACATTTCTTTGGCAGTGTCTTTGTGCATTACTTTAATAAACTCTGCTTCACACAATCCATTCAAGATGGCATTCATGGCTTTTGCGTTAGCCACAAAATCTTGTTTTGTTTCTTTCTCTGTGTCAGTTGCCTTTGGGGCATATCCTAATTCCACAACAGCCCAGACTTCTATTCCTAGAGACATTATGTATGTCCTCATTTTGATTTTCCAGAAAGCATAATTTTCACCAGTGAAGAAAGGGGCTTTATTGGTTGAGCATCCTTCTTTACTAGCCATCTTGGGAACCTAGGATCTCCTTTCAGTTGTTAGACTTGTACAAAGGAACCAGCTCTGATACCAATTGTTGAATCTCTAATTAAACTGAGAGGGGGGGGGTGAATCAGTTTAATACATTCCTGATCTTTTAAACTTTTCATTAAACTTATTTACACCTTCATTTCAAACTCTATTTGATGTGAGAGTAATTTTAGAATGTAATCAGAAAGTATTAGTTTAATAGAGCAGTAGAATTAATATGAGAGCAGCAGGTATTAAGCAAATAATACATATCAGATCAATACATAAATATCATGCACAGAGACACCAGATATAAGTGGAAACCCATAAAGGGAGAAAACCGCATCTTATTATTGTTGTGATGCAAAGGCAAGCTCCAACTCCCTCTCACCACTGTTTTTCTGCAGGCACCAACCTACAGGAGGCTCCTACCTCAATTCTGCAAGTTACAACTTGCAAGGAAGCACCAACTCCCTTCAATTTTCTGCAGGCACCAACCTACAGGAGGCTCCAACCTCAGTCAGCTACAACTGACAGCTATCAAGCTGCAACTTGATAGGGAAGCTCCAACTTCTTCAATTTATCAAACTGAATGTTTGCTGATTTACCTCAGATATCATCTCTGTTCTGTAGCTTCTCTTTCTGCTTTTATTTTCTTAATCTTCTCTGCCTGTCTCTTCTATACTCTGCCTTCTCTATATTTACTCTCTCTAACCTCCTTCTGCATATCCAGTTGATATTATTTATAGAGTTCCTCACATGACTGTTTGTATTTCACAAGGAATTTTGAGTGAACAGTCATGACTCTTTGGCTTCTATCTTCTCATTCCTTTATCCAACTCAATTTAAAATTATAATGATATGTACAAATTTCCATGCTACAGTGGGATTTTTATTTTCCTTAGGATACTTGCCAATGCATCACAAACAATAAAAAAATTAATCACAACATTTACATTCAGATTTTCAGTTACACACTTCAATTTCACTCAACTTCTTTTCTGGATTTTGGCTTGACTAGATTTGTCTTTTCTGCTGCTGTTTCTCTCTCTTTCGTTCTTGTAGGCTCTCTTCTTCATTGCAGTTGTATAAATGTTGTCCATATAACTGTCTTTTGATATCACTGCTGGGAAATTTCAATACTTTTAATTTCTGCAGTGGCAACCTTTACATGCTGAATCTTTGTCAATACACTTGTAAGGATTCGGGTCAACCTTCGACCTTTATAATAAATTTCAACCTCTGTGTAAAATACATTCAAATTTCTTTGCCCAACCAACCCATAATTCGAATAGTTCAATATCCTGGTTCATTCTTTTAATTCAATAAGGGAGCCTTCTTGATCCTTTCTTCAGGTTCAATTATCAAATTCATAGAATTAGATTAAGGGATGTGTTGACGGCCTTAGTACCAACTGATATAATAGACAACCCGTATGTGACCCAATACCTTTGATAATTAAATAAACCCGACAGTTATTATTTCATTTCAGGGGCTTCCTTCACACCTCATAAGTAAATGTTTGAACCTTATAACTATGACCCCAAAGATTAATAAATCCGCAAATCTTACCAATAATCAACACATTCGTATGCATTTGCCCCACCATACAATCGACGGAATCAATCAAATACACACGCTCGTACCTTAAGTTAACCTTCGCGCATCTTCCCAATATGATCAACGTCAGATCTCTTCCCTCCAGATCGACGACTTGTGTCAATATCAAATCGAGTCTTTGGTCGATGGTTAATGCACGATGGCGCGTAGTGGAAGCGGTTTTTCAACCTCGCCCCATGCCACGTGTCGAGCTTTCTATGGAATCGCTCACAAATGGGGAAAACCGCTTGCTCCACAAAAGCGATGCGATGTAAACCGGAAACCGCCGTCACTGTTCACTCTAAACCATACTCACTGTTCTTCTTGGTCATGGTTCCACTTCTCCACTCCAGGTTCCACTCAGCTTATGCTACAAGGTTCCGCCTGTTCTATTGGAAGAGGTTCTCCTCTTCGCACAGTCACAATGTTTCTTCACATTACAGCCTCGTTCCTCGGCGTTCCTTTCATCCATCTACTCTGACGCATAGCTCCGCCATACATAACCCTTGCGGCTATGTTTTACAGTGCTCACAAGCATTAGATAATTAACCACAGTTCCACAATAACTTCTATCGATCCAGATGGACATGATCAATCACCGGGTTCTTAATTGCTATAGAATTCGATACTCTCATCAAGAACACACGGGATTATTCATATCGATAACCCAACAATCCTCCACACAGAAATTCATTCAGAGCATTTCCCATACAGTTATTACTGTTCCATCACCTGATTTCACAGTTTCCTTTGTGGGTTCACTGTGTTATGACTGTAATTTCCTTAGTATATATATAACCTCACACACTATACTCCTCAGTAAATCCATGTACAGAGTTAATCATAATTTCACATAGGAGCCATTTATACTTCAAATTATAGAGTCTCACCATACCCATGCAATGTTGAACACTTAAAGATACCCACTCTGCACCTTGAATAGTTTTCTGCTTCTTTGCTATCCTCTTCTCCTTGACTGATGCTTCTCCTTAATTCTCATTTTGCTATCTCCTTTGCCTTTCTTTTGCTATCTCTCTTTGTCTCTGTTTCCTCTGACGTCTTTGCTGCCTTTCTACCCCTTGAATGATGTTTCAGGTGCTCCTCCTTTGTCATCTCCTTTGCCATCAATGACAACAATTTCAACAAGATATGCAAATTTCTACATGATAGTGTGTGATGATTGTATATTGTACTAAGAGCTCTATGAGTTGAGATTTGTATGAGATTGTTACATGTTCCATTGATATACATAATATATGATAGTTGGTATTTTTAGCTTTAAGCTTTCCCGGTAAAGCATCTTGTTATGTGCGATTGATTTTGCTTCATATGTGTTTTGCAACTGGCAATTTAATTTCCGCAAATAATTAAGTGGAAGGATTATGTATTTAGCATAAGATTAAATTGTTAGATCAGGAGAATCCAGAAATACATTATTGTGTTTCTAAATTTCTATAGTTTATTTAATGGCTATTGTTTTTCATGTGCTAAATATGGACATATGGCCAGGGATTGTAAATTTGTTCACATGTATAACTATCAAGGACCATCACATATGAATTAATCATTTAGGTAAGAAAATTTATTTAATGGTTATTTATTTTTATGTGCTAACTATGGACATATGGCTAGGGATTGTGAAGTTTTTGAAAGGTACAATCATTATCCACAAAATACTAGAAGCAAGTTTTCAGCTCCACGAGACAGGATCCATGATGATATTGTCAACAGAGAATATATGCCAGCTGGGCCAAATATTGAATGTTTCAAATGAAATAACTATGGCCATAAAGAACACTATTGTAGATATTAGATGGAATCACCTATGGATAACATTGAGTGATTCGTGTCATAACTATGGACACATAGCTCAAGAATGCAGGTACAATCCTGATAAGGAATGCTACAAATGTCATAATCATGGACACGTAACTCGTCACTATAGGAACAAAGTGGAATCAATCATGAATATTGATGACGAGAATAAGAAGGTTTGGAAGAAGAGACAGGTACAAATACAGGAAGAACATGTAAAGGATCAACAAGAAGTGCATAAAGACAATAATGTCTCATCAGTTATGCTCTCAGGGTTCGTAAAAGGTAATGAGTAATAAGTAGTTGTTGTTGTAACATTTCTTGTTTTGATAAGTTAGACATAGTAGAAGAACATGATAACTTTAAAAAATGTTAGGTTTGGATATGAAAAAATAAAAAATAAAAAAATGTTAGGACTCATGAGAAATAAATTAATCATATCAGAAAATGATAGGATTAGATGCTTTAAAAAATGAAGGCAAAAGATTGAAAATTCTAGGCAAAGATTGAAAGTAATAAATAAATAAATTTCTTAGTTTCAAATAAAAAAGAAAAAGAAAATTGTGTGCAGTTTTCTAGGATGCCACCACCCAATTTTTTTTTATTTTTTATCATACAACTTAAACATGATCAAGAATATTTAAATTTATGCATTAGATTAAGAAATTTAGTGGAAGCTTATTCAAATGCACCAAAAAATAAGATTAAAAGTTAAATTAAGTTTATTAGAATTAATCACAACATTAAGTGGTTAATTAATTATTGTAATAAACACATGAAATGGTTTTACACCAAAATCCACAAGTGACAAAGTTATTTGTCTTTTTGTGATTATCTTTCAAACAAATATGAACGTTGGATCTCTTCCCTGCGCACATCAACGACAGGGAAGGATTTTTGCACCCTCTTGCCCATTTCTCATTAACGGCAGCGGGGGGTGGGGGGTGAGGGGGGGGGGTCCTAAAATTTGTTTCCAAATGGCGGACCCCTCGCATACATTTCGCCACTAACATTCCACAGCCCCCCGGCTCAAATCCGCTTATGACCTACCCCCTCTGAAATCTGCCTTCCTGCCAACAATTGTTTTGACTACCACCAACGGATCTTTGAATTTCCTCCAACGACCATTTTTTGACATCAAATCATCTCCTATCGCCTATACAATCCCGTTACAGTCACTCTATTACCATTTTCGTCTTCCATCTTGTTACACCCACTCTTGTAGCATTATTCACCTGATTTCATCGTCGACTGCCCCATTATCGTTATTCATTAAAACCTCCAAAGTCATGTTTCTCTAACAGTCATCAACATAATGGCAATCCAAACAGGCTATAAATAAATGTATCCCATTCCTTGCACCACCTTTGATTCATTTTTCATTTCTGTCGAATTGCAGGTTTACAGAGACAATTTCAGTTACAACTCCACTATATGTCACCCTAGTCATGAGAATTCTTACTTGTAGAGACTGTATTTCATCTGTTATCAGTTTAATAGAGACATTTTCCCTTCTCTCTTCTTCTGCAGGTCGATGGCTACCAAAGGAAAAGGTTAAAAGCTAGTTATTGAAGAAACCCCTAGTGTATCTACCCCGGTTGATCTTGACCATGTCCCTTTAGCCGATTAATTATTCAATATCATTGACATAGTGTGCGAATTAGAGCTCTGTGAATTTCACATGTAGCTAAAGTAGAAATATTTAGCAAAACAGGATGAATTCAGGCTCTGGGAGACTCTATTACCTCTATATACATTTCCTCAGACCGATGAATTCCCTGACCTAGTCACCTGGTGTCAATCCAGGTATGATCCCCTTAAAAGGACCGCGGTAGCTCAAAATGGGAATATTTTTATTTCTATCACTCCTGAGACAATAAACCAAATGTTGCTTATTCCACAGAGTGATTCCCTCAGTAATTTCTCCTAAGCTACTCCCTTGGAGCTATACCACAAGTTGACCTTTCCTCAGAGAGCACAAATATTTGAAACATTCCTTCCAGATGATGTTGAGCTTCCAAAGAAGAACCCTCCTTACCCATTCTCCATGTTCCCTGAAGGCACCAGACACATTATTTCTTTAATTTCTTGTTTGTTATGCTATCCAAATGACATGCTAGTGTATGAGTCAATTCTTGGTTACTTCTCCATTTTCTCTAAAGACAACCAACCAACATTCATGTACAATTACAACATATTCCTAGTTGACAATATGCATGAACAAATGATGAATTTGAAAACTCAAGGGATGTTCAAGTACACTTCTATAATTATTCACATGTTTCCTTTTTAGCAGGGGGATTCATTACAAATCACATTTCACAAGAAGGATGATCAGTGTGTTAATCAATCAGTTATTCACTGGAATTAGTTGGTTAGATCCATTTCAACTAAGTTTTCATTTATAGATCTCATTGATTCCTTCATTCATCCAGTTTCCCAACATTTAAGCAGCTAGGATGAGCCTAGGATTGGCTCAGACATCAAAAGAATAATACATCTAAGTGAGCAAGTAAAAACTTGAGACTGGTATCTTTACCAGAATTACACAAAAATCAGAGTGTATAGTTGTGAACTTGCACCTTATAAATTGCCCAAATATGTTCCAATGAGACTTTTATTTTTGGAATATATTAGAAAGATGATTAACATGGATAAATTACATTTTGTTTCAGGTAAACAAACATCACAATTCAAGATCAAAAATAAAGTAGGCTCTTTCATATGCAATACCAACTCAGCAGGGATTGAAGCATATGTCATTCTAAAGAGGATGAACTTCCAACCAAAATTCACTTGGTCCTAGGATCCTTTCAACATTATTTCAAACTTGAGGGTCTAGTTGAATAAAACTCCATACAATCATACAGATAGGCCATAGATTGAGAAATTCATGAACCAAGATCAATGTGCAAAAAATACATTGCAGGAATCAGAGGAGAAGATTATTTCTACATCCAGTGTGTAGACTCCTATCTCCCAAGAAAAGCAACAAAAAATTCCTAGAGAGGAACCATCATCTTCTGCAAACATTGCCGAAGAATTCATAATTTAGCAGAAGAAGCAGAAGACTTATTTTAACATTTCTACTGAGCAAAGCCAAAAAGAACCATTGACCTAGGTGATGTAGAAGTATCTACAGCATCAGAGGGAAGTGTTCCTAATGTTCCATCATCCTCCTTAGTTTCACAAGAGCCCATGGAGATTATTCAATCAGTTGGAACTAGTGAACAAGGTGATCTGAACATTTTCTCTAAATTCTTAGAAATCAAACAAAAGAATGAATCTCTTAAAGCCAATGTTTACAGTTATTTTTGGAAGTATGCCTCTAAATCACAATGTAGGCTGTTGACAGCTTTTGACAGTGAAAAGGGAAGAATGCAGATGGCCTTTCTACATGCACAAGTCCCTTTTCCGAAAGCTCCTTCTAATTACAAGAAAACTATAGTCTCATTTGATGCAAATCAGATTCATCCCATAGACCAGATGGACATGCATAGACAATAAGGAGAAATTTTTTTCTCCACCATGGCTAACACAACCATCATCATTGTCCAAATTAAGAACATCTTTTTCAAATGTATAATCATAGTTGAAGGTCGAAAAACTTTCCTCTTTAGTCAAAGAAAATAAGTTAAGGTCATTAGAAGATATTTTAATTAAGATTGGTTATAGCCCTAAGGATGTTAAGGCTCTAGAATTTTTTTTTAAGAAGAATGCAAATATTCACAGCTCTTCGAAAGCAGCTAAAATTTCCTTCTACATAAGATCCCCAAGCTAACAAAATAGAGGAGAGTGAACAAAATATAGAGGAAATGATCAAACTCATAATTGAGCAGAAAATTCAGATTAATAAGATGGAGGAACAAATTGAAGGTTTTCTTAAGGAGAAAGAACAATCAACCTAGCTTTCCATTATTCCAATTTTAGTAGTACCTATTGCAGTTACAGGTACAGAGCCGAGCTCTTCATAAAAAAATATATATATACATCAACAACAGGTGATCCAACCAATCTTGTGTAGGATTTGAATATACAAAAGTAGGAGAATGAAAATATTCTGGAGAAATTCATAAATCTAGAATCAAAGATGATAAGGAATAGCACCTTGTACATGGAAGAGATGCATAAATCTCACATATTAGCACAAAGAGTTTAGAAGTTAGGAGAGTGATCTACTAATGGAAGACACCTTTGCTCAAGACAAGGAAAGCATCTGGACTGAAATAATTCAAGCTATAACTGAAGTATGGCTATCCACACAGACAATTTTTGAACAGGAAGAACTTATCAATAAGTGCAAAGCATTCATTGAGCTGGAAAAGGCTGCACTGAAGCAGAAACCGGTTGAGGCCTCAAACATGATTAAAGTGTTGAATTCAAAAAGGGAGGAAGAATTAGAATAGATTAACATCACAGATAGAACAAAGACCATTTTAGAGATCAAGAAATTTTTGCAGAAGAAGAATCTGTTAAATCGTTTGGAAACCAAGTGTCAAACCTTGAACACTGTTGTCCAAATATTTCACATTAATTTCAACCTGCTAAATCAGAGAGGATTTCCTAGACTAGTATCTCCCAATGATAGATTGATTAGCTTGGAGGAGTACTGCAAGAAGCTTTACACAATTTCCATTGACAAAGACAAATTTGTAGGAATTAAAGGTCATATGACAGGGAAAGGTTTTCTGGAAGCTTTAGACTTTGATTTAATAATTAAACATGAAATCAAACACCTCTTCATCAATAACCCTAATTTTGAGAGATATACGGAAGTAGATGAATTTTTCAGAATATTATTTAATATGGATATACTGTTAGGAAATATGGGATCACTTGTGTGAAACTATCAAATTTCATCTCCAACAACATGCCTGCAAAGCAGCACATTATGGGGCCACATCATCAACCACTTCCTCAAAGACAATGACATATCACTCATCAGTTTTTGTATTCCTATTTTTTGACACTATTTTCTTAATTTGTTAGATACTTTTGAGTGATAGAAATTAGTATAAATAACTCTCCATTCGAGTTATTAAGGGTTGCACCCTTGGATGAGCACTTGTAAGCAGAATTGTATGAATTTTTGATCTTTGATGATTAATAAAATCATTCTGGATTTATTTCAATCAGTTTTTATCCTTGTAAGTTTTTTTCAGTATTCATTCCATTATGTTTTCTTCATATATTTTATTTTTATGAAGATAAGTAGGTAAGATAAAATTGTGTTTCAGTCTATGTTAGATCCTTTTAAGTTATAATCTATTTTAGAGATTGACTTATTAGACTATATGTCTGCATAAGTCCCTCAATATCAATTAATTGTCAAAAATCTTCATAATGTTAAATATATTTTGTTAATCTGAAAACATTGTTTGTCTGCCTTTCATACTTGTGATAAACTAAACATTCAATTTGGATATTTAGTTGATCATATTTTCTTACAGTTTTTGCCTTCACATATGCGAAATCAAATCATTGTTTTGAAGTAAAGAAACAACCCTTTTATTAATACTTAATACTATAAAAAGTTTAGAATATCTCCTTGTTATTTTCTCAATACATCGATCATCCAAAAAACCCCTTTAAATATATATATATATATATATATATATATATATATATATATATATATTAGATGCACTGGCATAATTAATTGACCTAGAATCATCTTAGAGGAAAGCAATTACTTCAGATAATGACTCAATTCAAGATGGTTTGTTAAACGATACACTATTTTGAACAATATGGCTCGTCGAATCCTTGAATTTTAAAGAGGGGGAGTTTATACAGTAGTATGTGGCATAGGTCTACCATTGACAGACAAGCAACATGGATAGAATGGCAGCTTTAGGACAAATGTGTCAAATCCATAACAAGTTCAGGGGAGGGAAAAATATTTAAAAGCTTACATGTCTTCACAGATTGCCAGAGGAAGGTTTCTTTTCAAGGGGAGCACATGTAGGTTATAGGTCCACAAGGATCACCATTGACAGATTATTACAATAAGGCTTCTCATCAGGGGGGGAAAAGGGAGATAACAATTCCACATGAAGGAAGAAAATTCTTAGGGGGGGGTAACCCTTTACCATTGATGTCAAAGGGGGAGAGAAAACATGAGAAAGAGATTGAAATATTGAGAAGTTGGTAAGGCATGAAGTTAAGAAGATTTGTATTCGCAGGAGGAATATGTATGTTTCCATAAATGAAAGAGGGGGAGATTGCTGGATGGTGTTGTTATTGATGTCAACCCATCAAGTTGACTGGGTTTTACTTTGACCAAAAACACCTGTCATTGATGTCGAATGGATAATGAATGCTTCTCAGTAATTGTCAGATTACATCTAGATAGTATCTACATTGTTGGACGGTTGAAAACCCAAGTCCTAGGGTTTGGGTTTTCTGGAATGAGGATGTCCCTCGACTTTTTTTAGGTTTTTTAAGGGTTAAATCATAGAGTCTGGTTGGGATCTCCATGTCATTGGATTCTCCTCAAAGAGATATTTTCAGTGGTATGTGGTACGCCACATGGTTCCTCGTGGTTAGAAAGATAAGTGAGTTTGAAGTTAAAAACCCCAGTTGGTGGGCTAAAACCCCAAAAAAATGTGACTTGGCACATTTCCATTAGTTGTAGGAACCTAAAATTAATATTAAGGGCTTCTTGCCATACTTTGTGGAGACACTATCTTAATAAAGGGCTTCAAGCCACTATGAACCCATATAACTCCTACATTTCGTTAAAAATCCTATTCTATTTAGGTAGAAAATCCTCCTTAGGGCATAAGAAAAAAAATATAAAATATTGTACATTAGTATTAACAATTAATAATGTTTTTAAATCCTAAATGTCTCCTTCAACGTTCACTATAGAAGCCCCTCTCAACTCTATAAAAATAAATCGCATATATCCTCCAAAACAAGTCATCATGGTATTTTTTCTATAACTTTGTTTCTATGAAGGTTCAGAAGATGAAAAAAAACCCATTTGAACCGAAATCTTGATGAACCTTGCGACTAAATTTAATATCTTGGTTCGCTATATTTTCAGAGATATTATCTGAGGAAGTTATGGTTTTTTGAGGCTCCCGAATTCCATGTCAAACATATGACCTTGGGAAAATCGTAATAACTTTCTCTCTGGGCATTGGATTCAAATTTAATAAAAAGTTAAATAAAGAAGATGGAAACTAGTTTTTTGGGTATTGTTTTTAGGGCCAAAGGTCAATACAGTGACACATAGCACTTTGTACAAGTTTTCTCTACTGAACTAGTCTATAATTAGGTCATCGTGGGAGGTTGGGCATAAGTCTTTTTTGCAGAATTCAATCGTAATCAGACCTATGGGGTTGGAAAGAAGACTTAGAAGGATACCACAAGAAGAAATTTCAGACCTTGGAGATCCAAAATTACATAGATACAATAAATTCAATATTGAGATCCTAGAAGGCAACAAAAGGTATTTTATTTCTCCATTCTTTCTAGGTATTGGGTCTAGTTTATTTCAAGGGTATGCCGCATAATTGAAGGGTTGATTTAGTGACTATTTGAGGGACGTTACAACAAAATTTGGTGCCCTAACCAGTCACCTGTATGACATTAGTGAAGCAGTGCATGATTTAGTGCTATGATGATTGAAGTATAGAAAATACATTGAGTGTGATCTAAATATTTTCAGACTTGTGTATCCTTGTGACAATGAGGTAGTGACATTAATCTTGATTGTGTATTACATTGATCTAAATACTAGATCAGTTGGACTATAACAGTGTTTTGACATGATAACCTGTGACATGCCAAATACCTATGACTCAATATTATGTGTAGTGATGTCACTTAGCATAACGGTGACAGTTTGATCTTAACCTGACTCTCAGACCTAGACATAACAAGTATGTTGAATCCTTGGGTTATGCCATCATTTGATAGCAGTGCCAGATAGTTGTTGCATTGTGTGCATCTTAATACGATGATGACAATGACACATCATTGATGACTATTCATTCATGAGAAGTGTGATGACAATTTTTTGATGACTATTCATTTGTGAAGTGACATTTTTTGGTAGCTGATAGTTATATGGTGATTTTCAGTGATAGTGAGATACGGTGTGTAGTGACAGTGATACAACGATAGATTGATGTGAAACTTTGTGCACTGATCAGTTTGTGGGAACATTGATCAGTGGCTACCAGGATTCTATTTATTCTACCTCTTTCTTACAACTATTCTACAATGATTTATAGTACAAGGGGTCCAGTGTGAAAATTGTGAAACATGATCTACCGAATCTTTTAGGTGATCAGAGTCACCTTCAGGTTGTGGCCTGAGAACACTTCAGGGCGGAAGGATTGTGCTAGGGAAAGTTGTGGCTTGCACAGGGTGTTGTGGCATCCATTTTTTCATGGCTGATAAAATGATAGGGCAACGAAGCATCCTTTCTGACAACAGCTGGTAAACATAGTGTTGGGGCACTCATCAGGTGGTGGCCTGATCTACAGGGCATTGTGCCATCCTTTTGGTTGCAACAATATATTAGGGTTTAGTATCATCCTACTAGTTGTGGCCTATGAATTATGGGGTTGACCTCAGTTGTAGCTTAAATCTTGATGTAACTAATATTTATTTTAAAGAGAGAAGAAGACAATTACTAGAGAAGTGTTTAGTCATTTTGACCTGGAGGGTGTTTTCCACCTAAAAATATTTTTGTCTCTTGTTTTATCTTTCTCCATTATTGTATGGTGTTGTTTACTGTTGATTATTATTTAATTGTTGAAGAAGAACATTGCTAAGAACTTAAGAATAACTAATTCTCTGAAAATGATTAAAAGGTGCTAATTGCTAAGAATTACTAATTCACCCCCCCTCTCAATATTTCCAACAGTGTCATGTGTGGATGATGAGGATAGGCTCCAATTTGAGGATGGGAATTTTGTTATTTTTTTTGAATTTAAAGGTATGAGAGAGCTCAATGATGGCAAGCCAAGAAATGTGATGAATGCCAAACCATATTGTTCCAACTGCAGGAAGACACCACCAACTTTGGATGGTTGAGATGGGTGGCATAGTCACTCAGCTAAAGAAACTCAAGCTCCTAAAATTTAAGCCACTTAAATTTGGCTGGAGTAATTATGGCATAACATGTACTTTATGGGATTAATTTCTGGGATTCCAACCCTTTAAATGGATACAATTGCGCAGGGTTTTTGTAAAATAAATTAGTGTTTTTAATTCGTTTTCCATTTCTCTCTCACATAAATTATTAAAATCAAGGAATACTATTGGATTAAGCCATTTACATGACAATTGGTGAGATTTACAGTATTGTAGACTGTCAAGACTTCTATTTATATCTAGATTATGACACCCAAGTGTCGGTCCAACATTCATATGAATCTTCCGGCATTGAGAAATATGGATGTCGTGTTGATTGTAAGGAAGTAACGATTTCGTTCTTAGTCATTGTATTTGTTTAAATGTCAAGATAACTCTCTCTTATAAAGTTGACTTTTAATATGTTCTTACTTTTTCTAATGTGTGATGCTTGAAGGAATCTTTGTATAACATAAGCCATACACAATTTTGGTATCTTGAAGGAGGTAATGCAGTAATAGATGAATTTGGTAATAGAAACAAGATGCAAGGGAAGAAATGGTCATTTCAAATTCCAAGAGTAACTGTGAATGGGTATCGGATGAAATAAGGAAAAAGTTTCTTTATCAGAGAGATTGTATAAGTTAGGTCTTCAAAGCTGAAAAACCCATAAATGAGCAGGTTCTTTTTGAAATGGAGGTTCTTGATGTGTGCCGGGATACACTTCTTAAGGTAAATCATGAATTTTTCGTAAATGAGTTTCTTTGGTTTTGAGATGGTGAAGCTGAGGTGTCATATGTAACTCCATGCTTCTCAGGCATTGTGGCTAGGAAGCTCCTCCCCTTTTTTATTCCATTGTCTAAACCCAAGTACACACTCTAAAGTTCTAACTACACTCTTTTCATGACTAAAGATGTTAGTGCTTGCAGATAGATCTGTATGTGATCACAGTTATTTGACATGAGATGTATATTTGAATTTTGTGTTGTGATGATGTTATAAAATGCTTGTGTTTTGTTAGATGATCATGATCACGATGATTATATGATGTTAGTGAATTTGAATGTGAATTTTAGAATATGATGTTTGTACCATGGTTATCATGATTGTGATGTTTAATTGTAATATTAAATCATGATATTGATTAAATATTATGTCATGATTGTAATTGTAATTGTATGTAAGATTGTAAGATTGTAATTGTAATTGTAATTGAAATTTTAATTTTAATTGTATATAAAATTGTAAAATTGTAATTGCAATTGTACGTAATTGTATTGTGAAATTGTAAAATTGTAATTGTAATGGTATGTATTGTCATGATTCAATTTGATTAAAATTGTAAAATTTGTAAATTTGTAATTGTAATCGTATGCATCGTGATTGTAATTGTAATTTTATGTAAAATTGTAATTGTAATTGTAATTGTAATTTTAATTATAATTGTATGTAAAATTGTAATTGAAATTGTAATTGTATGTAAAATTGTAAAATTGTAATTGTATGTAAAATGGTAATTGTTTTTTTTTTTTACAGAAACGGTTATAGAGTATTTATATTCATCTTGGCCTGAATGTCGAAAATCTGATTACATTGAGAATGTCTAAATCCTGTTGCATCTCACTGCCAAGAATGAGCATGCAGCCAAAGCTTGCAGACTTCTTCCATGATAAGAAATCTATAAATTCGATTTCAGAGATTTTCCCCAACTTGAAGATACAAACAAATTTATTTAAGAGCAAGCAGTAAAACATGATAGTAATCAACTTATGGGATGGGTTCCCATGATTCTTCTTCGTCTATCATCTTGACCCCGGCAGAGAGGAGGGCAGCTTTGTTGGCTTCAATGTCCGCCTCTTTATTATGAGTTCTCAGCACATGGTAGTAATTCAACTTCTGAAAAGTGTTTTCCAAACCCTTAATTCTGGATATCAGCCTTGCTAGTTTGAGATCCAAGGCTGGGGAGTTGGAAACCATTGCGTTTATAATGATCTGGGAATCACCTATGACATTAGCTTCTCTTATATTTAAATCTTTGAGGATCTTGAGGCCTTGAAAGAGGGCCAAAGCCTCAGCTTGAATGATGGATGAAAGTCCAAGCCCCCAAGCAAAGGTATGAATTTTTTCCCCAATTGGACTTACAACAACACCTCTTGCACCAGCTTTGCTCGAATTTCCCTTTGCTGCCCCATCAAAAAAGAGAGAGTGCCTTGAGTGCGATTTGAGCCAGTCTTGAAAGTCAGGTTCAGATTTCCTTATTTGCCAGTCTTTGAGAGGAGGGACGTTTCTAACTGCTGATTGAAATTGCAAGTTAAGGAATGATCCCCAAGCAATGTCCTGTTGGCTAAGATTGGAATCATCTTTTATATCATTCAAGCACTCCTTTAGATGACATTTTATCTTGATTTCTAAGACGTTGTGATTATGTTTAATATTTCTGAAAATTCTTCTGTTTCGTTCTAGCCAGATTTGCCAACAAATAACCTTTGGAAGGACAGCCCATGCAGATTTGATTATCTGATTTTTAGGAGGAGGGCCAGGGTATCTGTTTGCCCAATTAGAAAAGAGATCAGCAGTGGAACAAGGAAGCAAAAAGCTAGGATCCATATTGTGGATAAAGGAGAACCAAATCTGCTTAGAGAAATTGCATTCAAGGATTAAATGGACTGTTGTCTCTGCATTTTCGTTACACAGCGAGCAGATGGAGGGACCGTAGAACCCTTTTCTCTGCAAGATGTCATACGTTAGGATCTTGCCATGGCAGAGAAGCCAAGCAAAGAAGTCGACTTTGGGCCATGAAGGAAAACGCCAAACCCCCTGCCAAGGTGCAGGGTCAGGGGGAATGTACAGCCTCTCTTTCAGCTTGGCATATCCCATGGAGACAGCGTAACCTTTGGCATTCGGCACCCAACCTTTCGTATCTCTTTTCCTCATGCGCGTGGGCGCCAAGCCATGAAGGAGGTCAAGCAGCGTGGACCATTCGTTGGTCAGATGAGACGGCACCACAATATGTTTCCAACCTGCCCAGACAGAATCGCTCCAAAGAGAAAGATCCCACAATGTACACAACCCCTCTCTATCCATCCAGCATCACATCGCTCTAATGGAGGCTCTGTCTTCAATTGGGTCCTTATTCATGATTTTATCAGTCCAGATCTTTATCTTTTTACTGTTTCCTGGTATCCAATAGGAGTGCGCATTGATTAAGGGAGCTGCTTTAGCATACAGTTTGAGAAAAGACGAATTAGGCAAATGGATTACATTGTCTAAACAGGTAGAACGAGGACCTCTGAAATACTTTTTCCAGAGAGCCAATTGGGCCCAGCCAGGCTTGGGCGCAATGATCCTCCAAATAATCTTAGCTTCCATGGCCACGTTTTGCTGACAGAGATTTTTGAAATTCAAACCACCCTCCCACAGTGGCTTGGAGATGGTTTCCCAGCTGATAAGAGGAATCTTGTTTTCATTTTGTTTGCCTCCCTTCCAAAAAAACCTCCGCATAAACGCTTCCATTTTTTTTAATATGCTTTCCGGAGCGAGAAGCACAGCAAATTGAAATAGAGGAAGGCTGGTGAGCACAGATTTAATAAGGACAGATTTGCCAGTAGTGTTGAGCCAGGAGAAGCCCCAGGCTTGGATCCTAGACTTGAATTTTTCAAGCTGAGGGAGCCAGTCTTTGCTTGTAGATCTCTTATGAAAAATAGGAAGGCCCAAATATTTGAAGGAGGTCTAAGTGGAGGAGGCTGCAAACCCCAAACATCTAGAAATAGCGGAGAGCAATATGGGCGAAGTGTTCCAGCTGAATATATGACATTTGTTCTTATTTACAACGCTGCCTGAGGCTTCACTGAAATCATCCAAAACTGCTTTGAATTTAGAGGCAGAGGAGAGAGAGTCAGCTCCCAAAAACAGAGTGTCATCCGCAAATAGGGCGTGGTTTATGTTTTTGATCCCTCTTGCAATACAGAGTCCATTGATATCTTGATCTTGCATCTTTTTGTCTAACAGGAGGCCGAGGACAGAGGCTTGGATGACAAAAAGCAGAGGGGAAAGGGGACACCCCTGTCTTAGCCCTCTTGAGGCTTTGAAGAAATCAGTGGCTCTAACATTTACAAGAGCAGCTATCCATGGCTCCGAGATGCATGCCCGGATCCATTTGATGAAATTTGCTCCAAAACCAAACTTGCTCATGACTTTTAAAAGAAAGCTATGATTTACTCGATCAAAAGCATTTGCTAAATCAAGTTTAATCACCATACCTTGTTCTTTTCGAATAAGACTTGAGTGAATTACCTCTTGAACAAGGGTAAAGTTGTCCACGATCTGCCTTCCTTGGATGAAGGCTCCTTGATTCTCCGGAATTATTTTAGGAAGAATGAGCTTCAGTCTATTTGCAATTACTTTAGTGATTAACTTGTACCCAGTATTGCATAAGGAAATCGGGCGGAATTTATTGAAATTGTTGGCACATTTTTCCTTTGGAATGAGGGCTAGGAAAGCGGAGTTTGTGCTGCCTCCGATTTTCTGAGTATTTTGAGACTTTTGAACCATTTTGAGCAGATCCTTTTCAACAATCGGCCAACAAACTTGAAGAAATCTGGCAGAAAAGCCATCCAGCCCAGGGGCCTTATCCGGATCCATATCAAAAAGGGCCTTTTTGACTTCATCTTTGGTGACTTTGGCCTCAAGGATCTCGTTCATACGAGGAGAAATTGCAGAAGGAATAATGTCTAGCAGATCTGAGTATTGGTCCGGGTCCTTATCCTCACTATACAAGTTTTGAAAGTGAGAAGAGGCTGCTTTTTTAATGTCTTCAAAATCCTTGTAGGTGACGTTATCCTCCTTAATCTCAGAAATGGTGTTGAAACATTTCCTGGCCTGGGCTTGTTTGTGGAAAAAATCAGAATTCCTGTCCCCTGCTTTGAGCTAGAGATTTCGAGATTTTAATCTCCAGTATTCTTCTTCAGCTAGGTAGGCCTTATGAAAGTGATGTTGCAGATGAGCCTCTTGGTCTAAAAGCTCCTCTGTGACTATAGCGTGCTACATATGAGTTTGATGAGAGGCAAGAGAGACTTTAATGGCTTTTCTTTCAGAAGCTGGGTTGGACAGGGTTTTGACCCAACGTTTTAGATTGCCTTTTACGCTTCTAAGTTTTTCCTCCCAGATATAGAAAGGAGATCCATTGACAGGCTGACTCCAACAATCCTTGACTATTTGCATGAATTCTGGTTCCTTGACCCAGAGGGGACTAAATCTAAAAGGAATAGGACCCAGATCTAGATGGGCCAGGAGCTCAAGCTTTATAGGCTTATGGTCCAAGATGTTGTTAGTAAGGATGTGCATTCTGGGTTCTAAACCTAATAACAGATAGGAGCTTTGAATGAAGAATCTATCTAATCTGGCAGCAATATGACCAGGGCCCACTCTTTTGTTAGACCAAGAAAACTTACCGGAAGAGGGTTTGATATCCAGCAAGTCCCAGTCTTGCAATAGATCCTCCGCCCATTCCCTTGCCGGATCTCGGACAGCGCTTCCTCCTCTTTTTTCAGACAAGTGGAGAGTGAGATTGAGATCTCCGGCAATAATTATATTTTCCAGATTTTTCAAGTCTTCTTGGTGCCTTATAGAATCCCAACAATCCTTTTTTTCCCTGACATTGACTGGAGAATATACATTGAAGAGGCAAAAGATTTCCTTAGTATCCAGATTCTGCATTTTCAGCAGCAACCAGTGAGTATTCCTAGCCTCAAAGGTGACTGCAAATTTTCTGGGGTTCCATAGAGTGCCAATTCCTCCCAATGCACCCCGGGCAGAGATTTCTCTTGCTTCACTCTTGAACCATAGTTTCTTGCTTGCTTGCAGGAAGACTAAGTCTTCCAGCTTAGTCTCCTGGACGAGAAGTATGTCTGGATTTTCTGTTCTTATTAGGCTTCTCATGGCTTCTTCCTTAACTTTGCTCCCCATACCTCTACAATTCCAGGAGATGACCTTCATTATTTATGTTTCTAGTGGGATCCCTTGGAGCCTTGGGGCTTATTTTTCGACATCCTAGACTTTGAGGCTAGCATTTTTTCCAGAGTTGGTTGACTTCCCTGTAGCTTATCTTTATAAGTCTCCTGCTCTCTTTTTTCCTTATCAGTTTTACGTCCTCTTGTAGATCTTCGTATCGAGGTTTGGGATTCTCCTATTTCTCCTTCCTCCTCTGACTCGTCTGTTTCCTGCTCTTCTTCCTCGTCTTCTAAAGTCATACCTTTGGGATCTTCGGCACTTGTTCCTTTGAGGGAGGCTGAGGGAGTACCTATGCTTGGAGAAACTAGATTTTGGGTCTCGGTTTCCTGAATAGCTTCTGTATGCTGGCATAGTGGGTCAAATTTATTTTCTTGCGCTTTTTTGGGAGGGGGGCGTTGAACATTAGCCTGTGGAGGGCCTTTTCCAGAGGTTCCTCCCGGTTTTTGCCTTTTGTGATTGGTTTTTGCTCGCTTGACTTGGTTCCAACCCTCTTCAATCCCTTTCTCTGGCTCTGCGTTGGACGGACAATTTCTAGCAAAATTTCCATGAACATGGCATTTCCTACATTTGAACGATAGTTGCTCATAGTCCAAGATCTGCACATGAGACCAGCTGCTGACTTTGATTTTGATAGCCTCTGGAAGACCCACCTCTAGATCTACTTCTACGCAGATCCTGGCACAGTCGTACTGGTCCTTGTTGTTTGCCAGATCTATGAATTTCCCGAGAGTGTTGCCAATGTGTTTCAAGGAATCCCAGTTCCAACAGTGAACTGGCAGATTTGGAAGACGAACCCACACTGGGACAGCCTTGGGAACATCAACAGCTGGATCAAAGTCTGGAGTCCATTTGTTCAGATAGAGGCCTTGAGAACCCATGAAATACGACCCATTTTGAAAGATCAAATCTTTGTCTTCTTTGGAGGAAAATTCAAAGAGGAAATACCCTCGCCCCAGAAAGTAAGAGGTGACATTTTCCTTGATGAGGGGAGCCCAGTTCCTATTAACCCATTGCTCAGTAGTTTTCAGAGAAGGCCATAGACCCATGAATTGGACAATGAGACCACGATCAGCCAAAGATAAAGCTACTTGAATGGGGGCCTCCGAAGGCAAAGAGATCTCAGGAATTTCATCGAGCTTCTTAACAAATTTGGATGCTTCGCTTCTTTTCTTTTGAGGCAAACCGACAAGAAGCTGGTTGAAAGCATCGATGGTAGGAGAAGAAGGTGGATCCTTAGAAGGACCCAACATCTCCATAGGGAAGCCCTGAGGCTGGCCGCCGTAGGGGCAGCCACGCAGCAGAAACCCTAGCGTAACTTAGAACGCCCAGAGCAAGTAGCAAGATAATATGTTTATGTAAAATGGTAATTGTAATTCTAATTGTAATTTTAATTTAATTGTATGTAAAATGTTTGTAAAATTTTAATTGTAATTGTAATTTTATTGTGGAATTGTGGAATTATAATTGTAATTGTAATTACCGTAAGTAAACTGTATACCGTAAATATTGTTAAATTACCATAACTGTAAAATTGTAAAATTGTAAATTTGTATGAACATAAATAATTGTAAAATAATAAATCTAGAATAATATGAATTTTTGTAACATAATAAAGTTTAGAAAATAATGCAAATAAATTCATGTTTAGAATTATCATTATTTTATTATGATCTTACATACCGAAAATAACAGTATACAATTTGAAGATATAATTCACACACATTCAAAGCAATCAAGTAGTTGTATTATTTTAGGAATTTACATAAAAAAAGAACTTGATAGAGTGCATTATTTTCGAGATCAACATAATTGCAAATTATCAAGTGAAATTATTTTAACATTAACACAATGAAAACCAATTAATTCAAAATACATATTATAATGTTTCGAAAAAAACAGTCTTAGTTATAAGGTTAAGTCCTCTTCTTTATAAAAACTCATCTTAAAAAATATAAATGATGAAATAACACATGTACCATATCACTCTCTATTCTCATGATCACCCTCGTTATCTTGCAGCTCTATTGGCATGATAACACTTTTGTTCTAAAACATATGTTTTGATCTAGGGTCATGTCTCAATACAAACCAAGAATCCCTATGCAACACATCTAGGTAAAAAAAACATGGTTGCAATGTTTGGGGAAAACATAAGGCTCCTTAGCTTCATCCTACATCTTTCTAGAGTTGATACATATCAGCCTACTATCGTGATCTTCCTTTACATTATTCCGATCAAAGGTGTCCCACCACTTGCACCTAAAAATAACACATTAGAAAGAAGATAAGTCCACTTTAATGATCTCTTGTATCTTTCCAACGTAACCTAATGTCCCTTGTACTAGGTTTTGATCACGGTGGCTAGCTCGACTAGATTGATCGAACTCGACTTCCACTCCATAGACGTGTGTCATGTTTCCATCATCGACATTTTCTGTGCGAAAATGGTATCCATATGGCCACATAGATGAGAAAAAATTCACCTATAAAAAAGTTAAAAAAATCATAGTGTCATGTATCTTATAATAACCCAACTGTTAAAATTAGAAATATAGATGTTACATTTCAAAGGTGAATTATTAAGTTTAAAATGTACATTAATAGATTATTACCGAGTGGGTGCACCCAATCCTTACGTTTAGCGCAACCTCTTCAGCACGCGAGTAACGACTGGTTGCACCGTATTTCTCTCTGACTTGGTCAACAGCCCAAATGTTGGGGCATATAATTAGCATATTTTATTTTGAAAGATCGGGATAATGCAAACTTCTACCATTCAACCGTCTGAATTATTTCTTGTCACTATCCCATTTCATCCTCTTTTGTTTGTACAATGAGACCCATGGTTGTGTCACTTCGGAATTGTAAAGAACGAATTTATTGATTGCTTTAATTTTTGCATTCGTTGATGAAATCAAACCGACATATAGTACATATGAGATCAAAATATACATTATATCAAAGTTCAACGTGAATATTTACTTTGTGTAAATTTGAAAAATTATAAGTTGCTTACCCTTTATCAAGTGCATTTTTCCATTTGTTTGGATAATCTCCCCTTCTCTTTTGTCTTCATCACTTTCATCATCCCAAATCACCGCACCTAGTCTATTGTCGATCTTCTTGACATGCTAGCTGGCATAATAGAAAGACTCATATGATATGTACCCCTCTGCCATAGAACCCTCGAGTTTTTCCCTTTGTCGAACAAAAAATTTCAATTTATTCATGTACCTCTCTAAGAAGAACATCCAATGACAAGAAATTGCCCCAACTAATTCAACCTCACCTACTAGGTGGATTAGAAGATGAACCTGCAAGTCCATGAAACTCGTCGGTAGTTCCTTCTCAAATATACAAACAATCTCAACTATCTCTTGATGCCACCATGGAATGCTAGCCACATGAATCTCCTTTGACATGATCTAATGTACAAATGCAGATAATTTAGATATGGCATGTCCTAGGTCTTGGGGGAAGTCATGTTTCACACACCCATGCACAAAAAAAGGATAATGAAACTGTAAAGTTATAAACACATGCAATAATATACAAAACTAGTTATGTTTTATGATCCTTGCGTGGGATAAAATTTATTAATATAAAAAATAATAAAATCATGCTTTTGACATTATACGTACTCTTAGAAGATTCAAATGGTCATGTGATTTCAACCCTGACAAATGGTTATCCATGGTGAAACAACACTGTAGTGAAGACCCATATGAAGATGGCACCCTCACACCCATTATAACTTCCTTTGCCAAAGAAAGATCATATTTTTTTTAAAATCCATGGGACATCACCTTCTTTGAATTACCAATTAGAGGGACCAACTGCCTTTGATCCCGTACTTTCTAATCATCTTGGCCAATGTTTCTTTTTAGTTTTTGAAGTAATAATATATTTCCTAACATCCAATGTGTCACTTTGTTTCGATGATATTTTCCTCCATAAAGAATATGAAACATTTTTAAATAAATACATGGGATCTAATAAGTGGGTAATCTTAAGATGCTCCCAATATTGGAGGTTATAAAAGATAGATTTCCTTTTCATCCCAATGGGAAATTTCTCAACATAGGTGTCGAATAATTCTGGATCATCGAACATAGGCTCCCCATTTGAATCAAATATTTCTATGAACTCCTTCTCCTTCTCTCTCCCATATGCTTTAAGCCATTCACTTGGTGTCATTATTGTAGGGCTTTGGGTTCTCTCTTGTTTACCATTGAAAGTGGATGTTGCTCTTCTGTAAGGTGTTCTTCTGGGAGGAATACCCTGGAGTAGTCTTACACTGGCTTTCATAGGTCGTTGGACCATCTAGCTTTCAAAGACGGTCCACAACATTTATATCCATAATACCTTTTTATTACAAGACCTGTGAAATTATTATATATAATTTGCATGACACGTTAAATAATATCATGAATATCATAACAATTACAATGAATTAAATAACTAATATGCGAAAGAATATTGTTACGTATATAAACAAATCAATAAACATGTAATTTACCAAAGAAAACTCCTAAGCCTGGATAATCATGTGTCATGTAAGCACATATGCCACACAACGTAAAACTCCTCTCTAATGCGATGGGTCTTGATACATCATATACATTTATCTCATCCCATAATTCCTTCAATTCACCTACTAGTGGTTGTAAGTAAACATCCATATTCTTCACTTGTCTTCTACCACGGACTATGAGAGCCAACTTAAGATGTTCATTCTTCATGGACAACCATGGGGGGATATTTTTATTGATCACTACTACATGCCAAATAGAATAGTTTGTGTTCTGGAGGTAATATGGATTGACGCCATCCATGGCTATGTTGAGTCATAGAATTCGTACGTCATCCTTGAATTTTTCATGCCATGTATCCTCTATATGCTTCATGGCTATTGAATCTGTTGGGATTCACATAAATCCCAACTCACTTCTATGTGAGGCATGCCATCCCTGCAACATAGCTAATTATTTTAAACAAAAGAGCCTTTGAATCCTTCATATTATAGGCATGTGCCTCAATATCTTAAAAGGAGGACCACGTGATTTACCCTTATTTTTTTATTTATCATACCTATCATGCCCACATTTAGGACATATCTCTTTGTCTACATATTCTCCTCCATATAGAATACAATAATTTTGACATGCATGATATGATATGTACTCAACACCTATCGAGAAAGACATTATCACTCGGGAGAACCTTGTATTTGAATAACCTATAGTTGGTCATGGAAAATGTTAAATGTACATTAATGCCAAAAATTATTAACATTCATAAAATTGACCATTTGTAATGTTCATTGTGTGATTATATTTCTCAAAATCTAAGGAACTTGATGGTAAATTACCTCAAAGTGTCTGAGAAACATGCATTCGACAAGCCAAAATTTTCTTTCAAGTTGTATGGTAACATCATTGTCCCCAACTGGGTAGAACTTGACTGACCTCCAGGTCCAAAGAGAGGGGTGGTGGAAGCAAATTTAAACCTTTCGAAAAAGGAATCAACGATATGAGCATCATACGCTAGCTGATCATCATTCTAGAATGCATCTAACAACATTGTCTCTATGGAAGTCGTATCCCTTAAGTAATTATCCATACCAACCTCTATTTGATTGCCTCCATTTATAGCTTATTAAGAACTTCTATTTCTGTATTCATTCCTAATTTATGAATTTAGATGTAGTGGGCATTGAATAGGTGGTTGATTCAACCATTCTTGGTATCGTTCCTATCCGATTTTTTCTCTTAATTCAGTCTTCTCTCGATTTACATCGTCGTGGGGTGCAACGAAAGATGGTAGGTGGGTCACTCATCATCACTAGAATCCTAATAATTTCAAAAAATATATTTGAACATGATTAGTACAAAATCAATGATATCAATTAGTAAGCACGTAGACAATGCATGATTAATTGGTTTGACGTTGAAATAATTATATTAATATACCAAACAATTATTATTACCATCATTGTCCCAGGATTGTGGCTAAAATATGGCATGTTACAATTGGCAGGGTGAAGCAACTATCCATTTTCATCTACCAAATGCGTCTTGCGGTATGATGCTACTGATAAGAGCTTATGACATTTTGGAGCTGTTTAAATATTTTGTGCATCTGAAGTCAATTCTAAATCTGGATGAACCTGAAAATTTCATTAATTTTATTCTACTAATTGACATGGATAAAATAAATAAATTCAACTGGATAATGAAAATATAAATAAAATATGAAGTAATTACGTCTGGAGATGGATAGGGAGAACTCTGCGATGGACTTTGAGAGATATTATGGAACAAGATGGATTTTCAAGAATTTTTCATTTGATATAATTATGAGATTTTCTCCCTACATTTGAATAAAATAAACAATACATTTTGGTGTAAATACCTAAAATTAATTTCGGTGCCTTAAAAATGGACTTATTGTTATTGGTGCTAATGTACTCTTAACCATACCAGTGTATTTTAGTTACTGCGCACTGGTGCATTTTCATTAACTAACACACCGATGTTGTTAGTTAACAAACGCAGCGAATATATGGAAATAAAAATGTACAAATTTATTTTTTTGAAGTGAAAAAAAATGGTAAATTGAAAAATGGGCGACAAATTATTTTCGGAAATCTTATTTCATAAAAACGTTCTTTAAATAGTAAAAGCTATTAATTATTTCATTATTTTTGAAAAAAATTTCAGGGAGGGATTTTCACGAGAGACATACCTGGAGAAAGAGAGCACAAGAGCACTATGGAGCAGCAAAATACTTTCGAACAACAACATTATTCAGAGAATCAAAATTTGAAACATCTGGTGATTCGCACAAAAACCCTATAGTATAGTAAAATTGTTAAATTTTACTATAATAATTATTTTTTTTACAGTTTCTGTTGGATTTAATACATGCATAGTAAAATTTTTAAATTTTATTGTGCACTTTTAGAAAAAAAACAAAAAAATCCATTCTTACGTTAAACCGTTGCTTCTTCTTGTTTATGTGACTTCACAATTAGGGTTTTTCATTATATATATAGGCATATGACATCTAACCTGCGGGACCACTTGCAGAGTCAGATCCCAATCCATATCGGCCCTTGCATGATTTAAAAAAAAATATTTTTTTTAATCGATGCGCACTATTTAAAATAGTGCATGGGTGTGTTATTGTAGTATAGCGCACTGAGAGCGTACTGACAAAAAATAATTGTTTGATAATTTTTTTTTTATTAATTTATGTTCATGTTAATCGGTGCACTGGTTAACATATAACACACCGGGTCTCCTTGTTGACAAAGCGCACCGTACGGTGTTTCTACTGTATTGGCGGTGCATTTATAAGAACCTATCGCATCGCGTTCGGTGTGTTATTTGGGAAAGGCGCACCATTTTATTGATTTATTTATTTTTACCTGAAAAGTATGTGATTTATTTATAAGATATATTAATGAATGGTATGGTACAGGTTTCATATTGATAAAGAAATGGCTGACAAGAGTTCAAGTAGCAAAAATACTGATAACACATCGAGAAAAGAAAAAAAGGATAGTTTTTTGTAAATTCTTTACAAAAATTACTATTTTTGAACTATATGTAAGTTTAAATAATATGTATTGTTGAGTGTGTATCATGCAAAGTCACAAAATGACAAAGCTCGATAATATTATTTCTTATCTAAGGCCATAAGAACATAAAATCTTGATGGAAAAATTGCAGAAGGATGAATCAGGTGAATGAAAAAATACTATCGATCCAATATGAGTTTATTTTTTGAATTTTAATTAATAATATACTTAAAAATATTAGATAATATGTTTCAAACAATCTATTAGTTCACATATGTTTAATTTTATACAGGGACCAATAGTGAAGAAAAGGAATTTTGTTATAAGAAAAAAATAAAAAATAAAACACGCAAATGAAAATGAATTTCTCCTTAGCTCATATGGAGTGGTGGTGGAGGTTAATGAAAGGGGGAAAAATTTTTACAAAAATTTGACGGAACTAGTGTAACGAATGTATATACGTTCTTTCCGCTTAGAATACAAAAATCAATCCAATGAATCCAAGAACCAAATTTTATTTAAATTAAAGGATGAGTTTCCACATAATTGGTCAATGAGACATGTCACACTTTTAGTAGAAAAAATGTACAACAACAAAATGGAAGGAATGAAAAAGTAATATTCCTTTAAATGTTTTTCTCGAATTATATGTATATATTACTGCAAAGAAATCATTTATAAATATCACTTTTTTATATTTACTTTTCATATATCAATATAAAAAATAAATAGTTTATTATCATGTTACATTTTCAGGAAGATTATGAAAATGTCGCAGGATGAACGAGATGATATCAGAAATATGCCAGTAGGAATGTCCATAAAGGTGTACAAGGATATGGTCAAAGAAATGGACATAATTTCGTCGCAGGAGGAGCCATCTCAACAACAATGTGCTTCAAATGTAATATGTAATCATTGAATTTTTCGAATAGGTACAATAAATAAACAACTTAACATCAAATATTAATTTTCAAGTATTTTCTTACATAAAATAAAATAAAATTGAACTCATTCAACACATAAAACAGGACGACAAGGAAGAAAATAGTTGATATCTATGTTTGTGAGTAATTGTTACTTCCTTATAAAAACTTAACTAGATTTCATTTTTGTATATTTTAAGTTGTTTACAACAATCATCATTGAATGTCTTCAAATAGGTGCTAACATACAAAGAAGAACCATCAGAAGAATTGATAAACATTGGGTTAATTATGGGTTGTCAGTATATGTTGGCATATCATAAAATAATTGTTGAAATTGTAATCATCTATCTTGTTTTACTTACCTTTGTCTATAATTAATAGCACAAAAAAATATTAAATCTATGATTTTTTATGGAGTATAAAACTTGAAGGAAACAAAGTATGGAACTGCGCCAACAAATGAATTGTTGAGAGATGGCATGAACTTTGGTTTTGAAATAATTTGTATAGTTCACGAGTAAATTCTTGCTATGGTACATTTATTTTTTATTTACATTAATGTATATTATTTAATATTTCAATTTTCATTATACTCACCAGTGTATATACACTCATTACACTTTATTTTTATGTTTGTAGATGGAACTTGAAGAAGAAGAAAACAATCAACAAAATGAACAAAACATTCCTCCAAATAACTCGTCATGAAAGTAGCTCGAGCAGTGATAGAAGTTCTAGCGAAGAATGATGATCAATATGTTGGATATCAAAACAAGGCGTTATATTTTTTGAAATATTTTTTTGTAAAATCAGACATTTTGTTTAATGTAATGGACATAGTGTCCCAATTGAAAGACAAATGGATACCAATAATTGTCACAAAGAGTGTCTTATTCATATATATATATATATAATATGTATTAATTTATTCTATTGCGTTCTCCATTGTCGTTGTGAAATGTTACACCACTGATTAAATATATGGATGATTAAATATTATAATGAAGAGATGCGAAATCTGATGATATGATATAACATATTAATCCAAACATCAAATTCAAATGTACTAATAAAAATTTAATTGATATGAATATTGTTATAAGATGTGTGTCTGAATAATGAATTAAAAAAATCACAATAATTGCACTCACGTCATAGGTGAATGTTTCTTAAAAAAAAAAATGAACACTGGAGCGTGTTAGTTATTGCGCACCGGTGCGTTTGTATGATATTGCGCACAGGTGCGTTTCTATGACCTATGGGCACCACACAAATACCAATACCAATTAGAATGCTAGGTGTGCTTTATCGATGACTACCACTCAGGCGATCTGATAGGCGTTGTAAGCACCGGTATAGTTTTCCTTTAACACGCCGGTGCATTTTTATAAATTAACGTCTCGGTGCATTTTAACACCTAAACTTCCCAGTGCGTTTTTTCCCCTTAATGACCTGGTACATGCACCTTCCATCGGCCTAGTGCGTCTTGTTGGGTGACACACACCGGGACATTGCTAAATGCACCAGGGCATTCAAAATTTGTTTTCCATCTGAGTGCTTGCTATGTTTACAGTACCGATGCATACATGGTAAAACGAACTGGTGCTTTCACACGTGACGTGCGCACTGATCAGAAAAACATCCGTAAAAAACTCTGACCACCCTGTTTTTTTAAACGTGTTGAAGTTCCGTTAGAAGATCTGCTAAAACCTTCATTAACAAAAACAAATTTTGTTTGAAAAATTTGGCCAATTTTATAACATTAAAAACCTCCTTTATAACCTCTGCTAGAGGGTATTTTCCTTGTAGTTCCACAATGCCCTGTAGATTAGGCCACAACTTGATGAGTGCCCTAACACTCTGTTTAACAGATGTTGTCAGAAAGGATGCTTCACTACCCTGTTAGTTTATCATCTAGAACTAAATGGATGCCACAACACCCTGTGAAAGCCACAACTTGCCCTAGCACCACCCTGCCACCCTGAAGTGTTCTCAGGCCACAACCTGAAGGTGACTCTGATCACCTAGAAGAGTTGGTAGATCATGTTTCACAATTTTCACACTAGACCCCCTGTACTCTGAATCAATGTAGAATAGATGTAAGGAAGATATAGAATAAATATTGAATCCTGGTAGCCACTGATCAATGTTCCCACAAACTGATCAATACACATAGCTACACATCAAGCTATCAATATATCACTGTCACTCCACACCGTATATCATTATCACTGCAAATCACTGTAAAACTTCTAAATACCAAAAAATTTTACTTCACAAATGAATAGTCATCAAAACATTGTCATCACATTGCTCATGAATGAATAGTCATCAATGATGTATCACTGTCATCATCGTATCAAGCTACACACAATGCAACAACTATCTGGCTCTGCTATCAAATGATGGCATAACCCAAGGTGTTAACATACTTGTTATGTCTAGGTATGAGTGTCAGGTTAAGATCAAATTGTCACCATTATGCTAAGTCACATCACTGCACATAATATTGAGTCATAGGTCTTTGGGATTTCATAGTTTATCGTGTCAATACACTGTCATATTCCAATTTCTCTAGTATGTAGATCAATGTAAGACAAAACCAATATTAATGTCACTATCTCATTGTCACAAGGATACATAGGTCTAAAAATATTTAGATCACACTCAATTTATTTTCTATACTTCAATCATCATAACACTAAATCATACACTGCTTCACTAATGTCATATAGGTGACTAGTTAGGGCACCACATGTTTTTGTAACGTCCCTCACACATTCACTAAATCAACCCTTAAATTCTTCGACATACCCTTGAAATAAACTAGACCCAACACCTAGAAAGAATGGAGAAATGGCATACATTTTTGTTTCCTTATAGGATCTCGATATTGAATCTATTGTATCTATGTAATTTCGGATCTCCAAGGTCTAAAATTTATTCTTGTGATATCCTTCCAAGTCCTTTTTCAACCTCATAGGTCTAATCAATATTGGATTCGTCAAGAAAGCGTTATGCCCAATCTCCCACGATGATCTGATTATAGACTGGTTAAGTAGAGTGAACTTTTACAAAGTTCCACATGTCACTATATCGACCTTTGGCCCCAAAAAAAATACCCAAAAAACTACATTTCATCCTATTTCTATTACTTTTTACTAAATTTTAATCCAATGCTCAGAGAGAAAGTTATTATGATTTTCCCAAGGTCACCTGTTTGACATGGAATTCAGGAGCCTACATAAACTTTAGCTTCCTTAGATCATATCTCTGAAAATATGGCAAACCAAGATATTAAATTTGGTCACGAGGTTCATCAGGATTTCGACTCAAACGGGTTTTTTTCAGCTTCTCAAGCTTCATAGAAACAAAGTTATAGCAAAAATGCCCCGATGACTTGTTTTGGAGGATATATGAGATTTATTTTTATAGAGTTGAGAGGGGATTTTATAGTGAACGTTGAAGGAGACATTTATGATTTTAAAATATTATTAATTGTTAATTCTAATTGATAATATTTTATATTTTGTTTTCTTATTCCCTAAGGAGGATGTACTACCTAAATAGATTAGGATTTTTAATGAGATATAGGAGTTATATGGGTTAATAGTGGTTTAAAGCCCTTCATTAGTATAGTGTCTCCACAAATTATGGCAAGAAAACCTTAATATTAATTTTACATGCCTACAACTAATGGAAATGTGCCAAGTCACATTCTTTGGGGGTTTTAGCCCACCAAATTGGCTTTTTAACTTCAAATTCACTTATCTCTCTATCTAGGAGGAACCACGTGGCGTACCACATACCACCAAAAATATATCTTCGAGGAGAATCCAATGACATGGATATCCAAGCCAAACTCGATGATTTAACTCTTCAAAAAACCTAAAAAAATTCAGGGTAAATCCTTAGTCCAGAAAACCCAAATCCTAGGACTTGAGTTTTCAACCATCCAACAGTGTAGCTGCTATCTAAATGTAATCTAAAAATTACTTATAAGCATTCATTATCCATTCAACATCAATGACAGGTGTTTTTGGTCAAATTAAAACCCAGTCAACTCGATGGGTCAACAACAATGACAACACCATCAAAAAATCTTCCCCTTTGTCACTTATGGCAGCACACGTACTCCTCATGTGAGTAAAAATCTCTTGATTTCATGCTTTACCTCCTTCTTGATATTTCAATATCCTTCTTAGGTTTTCTCTCCCCCTTTGACATCAATGGAAAATGGTTATGCCCCTTGAGAATTTTCTTGCTTCATGTGGACTTGTTATCTGCCTGTGCTCCCCCTAACGAGAAGCATTCTTGTAATGATCTATCGATGGTGATCCTTGTGGACCTGTAACCTACATGTGCTCCCCTTAAAAAGAAACCTTCCTCTGGCAATCTCTGAAGACATGTAAGCCTTTAAATATTCTTCTCCCCCTGAACTTGTTATGGATTTGAAACATTTTTCCTAAAGCTGCCATTCTGTCCATGTTGTTTGTCTCTCAATGGTAGACCTATGCCACATACTACTATATAAACTCCCCCTCTTCAAAATTCAAGGATTTTACAAGCGATATTGTTCAAATCGTTTAACGAACCATTTTGAATTGAGACATTATCTGAAGCAATTTTTGTCCTTTGAGATAATTCTTGGTCAATTAATTATTCCAGAGCATCTAAAATATTTTGTTTGTTTTAAAAGGGGTTTTTTGGATGACCAATGTATTTAGAAAATAACAAGAAGATACTCTAAACTTTTGATAGTATTAAGTAATAAGAAAAGGGTTGTTTCTTTACTTCAAAAGAATGATTTGATTTCGCATATGTGAAGGGAAAAAATGTAAGAATATATGATCAACTAAATATACAGATTGGATTTTTAGTTTAACATAAGTATGAAAGGCTGAAAAAAAATGTTTCTGGCTTAACAAAAATATTTAGCATTATGAAGACAAATGACAATTAATTGATATAGAGGGACTTATATAGAAAAATAGTCTAATAAGTCAATCTCTAAAATGGATTATAACTTTAGAGGATTTAAGATAAACTGAAACATAATTTTATCTTACCTACTCATCTTCATAAAAATCAAATATATGCAGAAAATAGAATGGAATGGATATTGGAAAAACTTACAAGGAGAAAAACTGATTGAAATAAGTCTAGAATCATTTTATTTATCATCAATGATAAAAAACTCATACAATTCTACTTACAAGTGCTCATCCAAGGGTGCAACCTTTAATAATTTGAATGGAGAGTTATTTATACTAATTTCTATCACTTATAAGTATCTAAAATATTACAAAAATAGTATCAAAAAATAGGAATACAAAAACTGATGAGTGATCTGTCACTGTCTTTGAGGAAGTGGTGGATGATGTGGTCCCAAAATATGTTGCTTTGCTGACATGCTGTTGGAGATGAAAGTTACTCGATAGTTTCACATAAGTGATCCCATATTTCTCGACTTGGTATATTGAGATTAAATAATCTTCTAAAAACTCATCTACTTCCGTGTATCTCTCAAAAGTAGGCTTATTGATGAAGAGGTGTTTGATTTCATGTTTAATTATTAAATCAAAATATAAAGCTTCCAGAAAAGCCTCCCCTATCATATTACCTTTAATTCCTGCTAATTTGGCTTTGTCAATGGAAATTCTATAAAGCTTCTTGCAGTACTCCTCCAAGTTGATCAATCTGTCATTGGGAGCTACTAGTCCAGGTAATCCTCCCTGATTTAGCAGGTTGAACTTAATGTGTAATATTTGGACAACAATGTTTAATTTTTGACACTATTGTCAAGATAAATACCCTCTGTGGACAGAGGCGATCTCTCTAGCCCTAGAGTGTGTCTAGAAACACGAGATTATTTCTAAGATAAGATTTCTTCACTAATTCTTACAATGCAAAGAGGAAAGAGACATAAATAACTTTTTCCAATCGCTATCCTTGGATCTGTTGATGGTGATCTCGATCCACGATCCTTGTAGGCCTGCTTCCTACTACTGATGGCGCATGAATACCCATGGATTATCTGGAGACAATAGCAAACGTGATACAATATATAATAAAAGTAAACACTAGCTATCTAGAAAATCAAGGAGTGTTGAAAAGTCAACAAGAAATGTGTGTCTAATTTAATTTTCCGTTAATTAAATTGGACAATAAAATGTAATATTATCTTATAATCACTTGTACTAGTTAACTGAGTGTGATAAACTTAGTTAGCTCATGAATTTCAAGTTGAGGGTGGTTGGTGAGGCATGAAGAGTGATTCTATTAGTTATGGAGTTTGAGTTGCAGTTGGTGCATTCGTTAACTGGTTGAGTTAAAGACAATTGAACTAGTTGTAACTGTTTGTTGCACTAGTGAGAGATCAAGTGAATTAAATCATATTTAATTCACATTTAGTGATATGCCATGCAACTGATGATTTACTATTAACAGTTTTATGCATGTTTTTTCCAGTGGAGACCCAGTTGAGACAAAGGTTAAAGATATTTTAACTATTAGTTGTATCATTAGTAGGTATCCAACATGCAACAAGAGATCCATTGGATTTCCCATGAGAATTTCGAATTTTTGGAAGGTTGAAATTCCTAAAAAATAGGGATTTCATTCCACATGAATTGTGCAAGAAAGGCAGGCTTATCAAAGGTAGGAAATTGGTTAAGTGTTGGTCGATTTTGTCTGGGTCAATGTGAGACAGTTGTGAGGGTGTAAGAGACTCTTGTGAGAAGAGTGCATTGTAATTATTTCATTATTCCATGGTGAATATACAATAGAATATAGAGGGTTTTTTAGCAGCAAGATTTCCCCAGGAAAATATCTGTGTTGTGGTTTGATTTTCTTCTTTCTTTACTTGTTGTGATTGGCGATCATGTTTGTTTTCCGCAATTGATTTTTAGAAGGACTCAGTATCTAGATTTAGCACATTTCTTGATCGGATTTAATCCATTGATATACATATGTTTATATAATTTATACATGGTATCGGAGTACAAGAAATCACTATAGTGGAGAATAAATTGAGTCTGTGACTAAATAGAATTTGAATTTGCAAAAGTATTCATGGCGTGACAGGCGGATCAGGATCGAAATGGATTTCAATGGATTTAGATTGGAGTATGCACTCGAGGGAAGTACCAATTATATTGTGTGAAAAGGTAGGATGGAGCGAGTACTGGAGGACAATGGGTTGAAATAATTCATTGATAATGACATTCCTACACCCACTGCAGCAAATGCCGCAAATCTTGATGCTTGAAAAAATAAGGTTGCAAAAGCGAGGATGATCTTACTGGAGGGAGTACAAGAGCACATTATCTCAAGTCTCCATGGGAAAGTGACTCCATATGCAACGTGGAAGGATTTTACAGATCTGCTTTAGAGCAACAGTGATCATAGAAAATTGGCCCTGAAGGACAAGCTCAGGAAAATCAAAATGGAGAAAGGCGGCATTATTCCAAAATATTTAACAAAGTTTGTCCAATGTCAGGATGAGCTTGGGAGTGTTGGAATTACTATTGTGGATGATGAATTGGTGAGCCTAGCTCTTCTAAGGCTTCCCAAAAGTTGGGATAATTATTAGGACTCTGCCAATGGGAGGGAGAAGCTGCCAGATTGGGAACGACTTTGGTCAGATTTGGTGTAAGAAGAATTTAGGTGGAATATCAAGGATGGATATTCATATAAGATAGATGATGAATAAAATGATGCTTTGGCTGCTAAGGTAAAGAAGGGGAAATGAAAGAAATCTTATTCCAAATCTGAGTCTAGCAAAGAAGGCAAGAAGCGCGACATGTCCAGAGTGAAGTGTTTTCATAGTCACGAGCATGGAAATTATGCCACTAATTTTCCACAAAAGAAGAAGAATAAGAAGGATTCATGATCTGTAGTTGGTGAGGCTTTGACCTCACAATTTGAGTTGGAATTCCCGCTCATTGGATGCATGGTGTCAAGTGCAATGGGATTAGTGTGGTACTTGGATATTCACGTGCATCTTTCCACATGACGGGAGACAAAGAAATTTTCAGTATCTTGGAGGAGAAGTACCTCCAGATTCATATCGAAATGGGTGATGAAGAGCGGTACAGTGCTACTGGGAATGGTAAAGTTACCTTCCCGAGACAGTCAGGTAAACCCTTCTTATTAAAAGATGTAATGAATGTACCAGTCTTGAAAAAGAATTTATTTTATGTCTTAATGTTGGAGGATAGAGGCTATGATGTGGCTTTCAGTGAAGGGAAATATTTCCTTTGACACAAAGCCACAAGACAAGCCAAGAAGATTGGAATCATGTGAATAATCTCTATAAACTTGATGTAGATGGTTGTGCAGCATTAATGGGTAAGTGGTGAGTCGAGATGAGGGTGAGTTATGGCACAAGAGATTGGGCCATCTACACCACGGAGCCTTGAAGGTCATGCAACATATTTATATGGGTCTTCCCCAGGGTACTCTTGCGCTGTTAGACACATGAAAGGGATGTACCATGGGGAAATATGCAAAGGCCAATTTTCACGATAAGGAGAACTAAGCTTCACAAATCCTTAAGAGAGTTCACTTAGATGTGTGTGGACCATTCTCTATAGTTTTGACAGGAAAGAACAAGTACTATTTGATATTTGTTGATTTTTTCTAGAAAGTGTTAGATCTACTTCATGCAGAAGAAAGATTAGTCGTTCTCAAAATTTATTGAATCCAAAGCACTAGTGGAGAAAGATATGGGGAAGAATGTGAAGGCTCTTAGGAGCGACAATGGTGGTGAGTACATCTCCAATGAGTTCAAGAAATTTTGTAGCAAAGAAGGAATTCAGAGAGAGTTGATTGCATCTCATAACCTACAACATAATGGGGTCACAAAAAGAAAGAACATAATAGTTATGGGTGCAACATGAGCAATGTTGCATGATCAAGGCCTACCGTTGCATCTATGGGCGAAGGCATGCAACACTTCGGTATTTGTGAAAAACCGTAGTACTCATCAGATACTTGGCATGAGTACACCAGAGGAGGCTTTTTCTGGTAAGAAACCTAATGTTTCATATTTTAAAATTTTTGGCTCATCTGTATATGTGCATGTGACCAAAGATTCCAGGAAGAAGCTCGAACCAACAACTAATATTGGGATATTTGTGGGGTACACTAATACTCCCCACAACTATTGGGTGTATTTTCCAAATAGCAGTAGGAATGTTGTGAGACAAGATATAAAATTTGATGAGGAGAAAGCCATGTGATTGTCCCTTGAGAGGGAGTTGGATTTGCATGCAGTTGAGGAACTATTGGTTCCAAAGAATGAACCTCAAGTTGTGGAGCAGCCACATGTGGAGAATCATGGAGTGGCATAAAACACTCATGCAAATCCATCCACTAGAAATGGTAGAAGGCGCACCACAGAAGCTGATAGATTGATACTTGATGTGACAGAGCATATAGAAGCACCTACTTTACTGTGCAGACAAAGGAAGTCTCTAGACAGGTTTACTAGATACATGGCTCTTATGAGCAAGTGTACTGTGACAAAACCATCCTCCTTTGAGGAAGCAGTGCAGCAACCAGTTTGGGTTGACACTATGGTTGAGGAGTGTGAATCCATCGTCAAGAATAGTGCATGGGAGTTTGTCCCAAGACCGGTCGAAAAATCAGTGGTTGGATATAGATGGATCTATAAGGTGAAGCAGGTGGAAGATGGGAGTGTGGAGAAGAACAAGGCTAGATTTTTAGATCAAGGATTATCACAAGTTGAAGGGATTGAATATGAGGAGAATTTCACAACGGTTGTGAGATACTCATCAATTAAATCTATCCTTGCACTCTCAGCATAGATGGGGTGGAAGATACATTAGATGCATGTGAAAAATGTGTTTCTTAATGGATTTATTGAGGAAGAAGTGTACATAGAGCAGCTAGAAGGTTTTGAGATCTTTGACAGTGAGTTGCATCTGTGTCAAATCAAGAGAGCACTGTATGGGATGAGGCAAGAACCTCGTGCTTGGTACACCCGGATTGACAGCTATTTCACTGGGTTGGGCTTCACCAAAAGTGAAGCAGATGCAAACCTGTACCAGATTGTGGTGGATGGTAAAATATTTATTATCGTTCTTTATGTTGATGATCTAATTTTGATAGGTGATGAGAAGTTGATAACTTATTGAAAAGTGGATCTTGCAAGGGAGTTCAAAATGAAGGACATGGAACTCCTTCACTACTTATGGATAAGTTTCACATGGAGAGTTGTAAACCCATGGAGACTCCTCTTCTAGGAAATTGGAGGAAGGAGGATGCTACTTCAGGAGAATTAGTGGACGCTACTGTTTACAGGCAGCTAGTGGGTTCCCTGATGTACTTAGTGAACACTAGACCAAACATTTGCTGCGTAGTTAACTAGCTGATTCAAGCTATGGCTAAGCTGGCCAAGCTCTTTTGGAAGGCAGGGAAGCATGTCTTAAGATATCTCAGGGGCACTACAAAGTATGGATTATGGTACAGATGGACAGAGGGAGTGAAGCTTCAAGGCTTCATAAATGCAAATTGGGTAGGATTTCCATTAGACAAAAAGAGCACATCATGAGGGATCTTCAACATAGGATCAACAACATTTTCTTGGTACAACAGGAATCAACAATCTATGGCACTTAGTTTAGCTGAGGCAGAGTACATGGAAGCAAGTCAAGCTGCATGTGAGGCCATATGAATGAGAAAGATCCTGGTTGGTTTGTCTGGTTCTTAGATGGATTCGACTATGATAAATTTTGATAACCAGAGTTGCATTAAACTCTCAGTTAATCCGGTATTCCATGATAGGTACAAGAACATAGAAATCCAGTACCACCATCTCAGAGATTGTGTTCAGAGGTGCATTATGTTACTTCAATATATTCCCATGGAAGATCAGGATGCAAATATTCTGAAAAAGGTGCTCCCTAGGAGAAAATTAGAATACCATAGAGGCAGGATCGGGGTGGAAAATAATCCCTTTCTTGTTGAGAGGGAGTGTTGAAAAGTAAACAAGAAATGTGTGCCTAATTTTATTTTCCCTTAATTAAATTGGACAATAAAATGTAATCTTATATCATAATCACTTGTAATAGTTAGTTGAGTGTGATAAACTCATTTAGCTCATGAATTTCAAGTTGAGGGTGGTTAGTAAGGCATGCAGAGTGATTTTATTAGTTATGGAGTTCGAGTTGTAGTTAGTGCATTAGTTTAATGCATGATAAATCAGTTAACTCAATTTATTGAGTTAAAGACAATTGAACTAGGTGTAACTGTTTTTTTTCACTAGTGAGAGATCAAGTGAATTAAATCAGATTTAATTCACATGTAGTGATTTGCCATGAAACTCATGATTTACTATTAATAGTTGCATGCATGTCAGTTCTAGTGGAGACCCAGTTGAGACAAAGGTTAAAGGGATGTTAACTATCAGTTGTATTATCAGTAGGTTTCCAACATGCAGCAAGACATCCATTGGATTTCCCATGAACATTGCGTAATTTTGGAAGGCTGAAATTCCTAAATAATAGGGATTGCATTCCACATGAATTGTGCAAGCAAGGCAAGCTGATTAGAGGCAGGAAATTGGCTAAGTGTTGGTCAATTTTTTCCGAATCGGCGTGAGACAGTTGTGAGAGTGCAGGACACTCTTGTGAGAAGAGTGCATTGTAATTGTTTCATGATTCCATGGTGAATATACAATAGAATATAGAGGGGTTTTGAGAAGCAAGCTTTCCCCGGGAAAATATATGTGTTTTGGTTTGATTTTCTTCTTTCTTTACTTGTTGTGATTGGAGATCATGCTTATTTTCCACAATTGATTTGTAGAAGGATTTAGTATCTAGCTTTAGCACATTGCTTGATCGGATTGAATCCATTGATATACGTGTGTTTGTATAATTTCTACAAGCAGTACCAGAATATTTTCATAATCATGTAGAAAAATATTGAAAGAAATTATCAGATGTTATTATTGATAAATTACAAAAGGAGATCTTACAACCAGATCTTGATGTTGGAGGCATCCTTAGGTGAAAATATGAGTCCTTAACCTAGCTCAAAAGCATTCCTTCTCTCGTGCACTTAGGCTTAATCACAATGCAATCATGCATAGGGATGAGAGTTCAAATGAGTCTAAAAATGATCAACCAATATATAAACTTGGGGGAATGAGGGATGTGAATTTATAGCAAGGAGAAGGAGGTTGGGAGCCCTTAATCTTAGAAAGGTCAAAGCTTCTCCTCCATTTGAGGAAGCACTTCCAAAAAGGGGATCAATGCGTTTTTATAAGAAATTAGGGTGCTGATAGCGCTGGGCCAGAACTGGGGAAAAGACATCAGAGCAGTCATGGCACCAGGAAGGGCACTGACCCAGGAAACTAGGAATTTAACCAAGTTTCTTCAGTAATATTTCAAGGAAGTCTTATTTGGATCTTTAAGGGGATATGTTAGCATATTTCTTGTTGATGGAAACATTGCATAGGATTCGTCACGGGGAATTTCTGGATTAGGGATAGGAAAATGAGCATGGTGACAAATTACTGTGTAATAGATTTTCCCTAAAGCTTGAAGGCAGAACATGGAGTGATGGTTGAAATTATTTCGAGCCAAGGAAAAGAACACATACCACCTTTGGAGAACTTTCCAAAACAAACATTTACAATATATGACATCTCTGGTATAAATAGGCCTTGCCACATAATGTTGCACTAGGCATCAAATAACACATGAGCCCACGATATGGACACAACCATATGTCTCAAAGATACCATATAAATGGATCTGCAGTATGGATGCAACCATTCGTATAGATAGGATCATGTATACAACCATGAATACTCAATAACTCCATGCAGCCTAGACCAAAAATTAGATGTGACCCAGGATCTTCACCGTGATCTCAATCAACCCAATGTACAAATCTATCCATGTGAATAAATGTGTTGGTTTCGAACATGGTAGAAACCACCTGATTACCGGTTAATGATGAAAATCTTTAACAGGTACGAGAGAAACCATCTGTAATGACGATGGACCTCAAGTTACAACAACACAATATACAAGTGTGAATATATGTGTTGAATTCTAACACTTGCAGAATCATTCGATCGAATTCCAATGATGTGAACCTATCGTCGAACATGAAGACCTTGCCATTGAGGCATGCAAGCTCCAAGGTACTGAACAAAAGTTTCTAAATCACCTTCCCAGATAATGAGATGAAGTCGAGAGGAAGTGATTCATCGAAGGAGGGCCATAAGGATGCCTACATCATCGACACAACACAACATGATAGGATTGATTCGGGATTGTAACAGAGGAGGTCAAATATGCAGAAGATGTTTGACAAAAAGGACTTCCCTTGAACATATTGGCGACATGACTTCAGAGCGTGGAGACATTTGACTCATATAGGATCAGAGGTCACGTTGAAAAAATTGGTAATCAAATAAGAGGCAAATGGATTTCCCAAACCCATGGAGGAAAAGTGACGAATGTAGGATGTCCTAAACCCGACATGAATTGCAGATGAGTGTCATGTTCAAGAGCAACAAGCTGCCCAAAATACACATAGGATGTTCACTTTCAGTTTTCCCCCATTATTGCTAACAAGTACCTACTTATTTTTTATAGTCAACATGAAGAGGATAGCATATAATGAGCATGTAAGTTCATTCTTCGAATGAGTCCATCCTAGTAAGTGCAATGAGCCCTAGGAAGGAGAAACTTGGTCTCATCATGGTGACAAGTCTTTTGTCATTTAATCTTTAACGAGTCCAATGAAAGGTAAACTCAATAAATTTTCATGTCTAGGGATTTTCAAAAGAAACAAAAAGGAAACTCCATCATGTCCTTTTTCGTAAGTCGTCTCTTAAATCTGAAAAGGTAGAAAACTATATCCGAGAGAACCTCTTGACCATGTTTTATCAAGGTATTCCTTTTTCGTAAATAGTAAACCTCAGCCCGAAAAAGGGGTAAATGTATACTGAGATCACGTCAATTCATTCACTTTAACGAGTTCAAGATGACAAGTGCTCGACAATATTTTCATTTTTCGAGAGTCAGAAAAGAGCTGAAAGTTGACTCCAGGGGGATTCCTTTTTCGTAAACATTTAACGAGCCCAAGAAATAGATAAAATTAAACTCATTTTCATTCGAAATGATCATTAGTAGTGTGAAAGTCCTGTACTGCACATAAATAGCAAACATCACCGATATCGAGAAAAAATAATACAAAATTGGCGAAATTTTTTCAAAAATCTATTAATAGACCAAAAAACAAAATCATTTTCACCTTTCCATTTTGAGAAGAGAATTTTGTCCATTTTCCCTCTAAATTTCAAATCAGTGGTGTGGCCGATCCGAGACACCATTCGTCAATCCATCTCTTCCAGGTAAGAGCTCTGAACCTCTTCTCCATTTTAAATCTATTCATTTAGTATTTATTTTTCAAAATTAGGGAGTTTATAGGAGAGTTTTCAAAACTTAAAATCTCTTGCGACCAATGCTACTTCGAGCTATCGGGGTTGCGTTGGTCGCACTCAACCCATTAGAGTAGCGTGCCACTAGCACTGAATCCTTTTGGACAAACATGCTAACCGCGGGGATGATTTTAAATTGATAAATTCTCCCAACTCCACTGTTAAATTATAAAAATTCTTCCATGAATCCTCCTAAAAGACCAATTGGACATGTTTTTCAGGTGCTTTCAGTGAAGATTCTGGTCGAATTGAAAGAACAAGGCCACAAGGTGGAAGACCACCAGGCCTTGCAGGACCAATATTGCGTCACTTCTTTGCGCAATTGTGGATTGTTGAGATTATTTCAAACATCCAGCTTAAGAGATCAACTGGAGCTTCTCTAGTACCTGATCAGTAACTGGGATGTGGAATGACAACTATTCATCATCAGGGACCAAGAACTAGACCTAGATGTCATGTAATTCTATTTTATCATTGGATTATTCGGGCGAGGGGAGAGAATCCAACTGTCCAGAGCTCACCCATGGGTTAAGAACACAAGCATGCTCATCCAGAGATACTGTCCCGGGGCACGGAATACATAGAGTGGGAAGCTAGACATATCTTCCATTAGAGTTCTCCCCCTATGCACGATATTGCATTATATCACTTGAGTGGCAGGAGCCTAGGAATTGCACGAGGAAAAGAAATCACAGTTCCAATATGTGATGTATTTCTTGGCACCAACAATGTTCAACTGGTGCGAGGGGTTTTTGGCTAACATGAAGAGCCAACTAACCAAGTGCAAGAGAGAGAGACTAAAACAGTTCAAGTACGGGTCAATTCTGGTGACCTTATTTCTGGAGAGAGTACCCCTCTTCCAGTATTAGAGGTTAGAGATCCACGATGCAGCCCCGAGAGATCTGAGGCTGATGTGATGGTGCGACATAATGCCCTGACAAGGATGGGGGAAAAATATTCATTTCCCCACAACCTTCTTTAGTTGGCTTCGGCATCAGCTGATCATAGTCGAGGACCATGCCTATGCCAACATCGACTTCATAGGAGTTCCAGATCTTCTGATCCCACCAGACACATAGTGGACCAATGCAGGTAAAAAAAAAATTTAAACATTTTTTACTTTATTTTTTTTGTTTTGTGTTCTAACACGTAATTATGATTTTTTTACAGATATGGGTCTTCAGAGCCCTCCCGAAATGTCACCAATTACACGGAGGGTAGCCCGTCCATCATAGGATGCTCCTTATGAGGAGGGAGAAGAAATATTAGCTGAGCTAGAGCAGAACCTGGTTAGCCTCACGTGAGGCATTCCAGAGTATCCCACATTTGATGAGATCCCACTGTGCTTTTATAGACACGCTGTCGGAGTTCCGGGTAGACTGCATCGATTACTCTGGCGAGTAATTCAAGCGGTCACTAGCTACCATGAGCACCATGTGGGCGGATAGCAACCTTATTTATACACTTTTGTACTGATGTAGGCTCGAAGAGAAATTTTTGTAATAGAACACATATTTTTTGAGCTTTTGGATGTAACACACTTATATGTGTGTGTGTGTGTATTTCTACGACTACTTGTGTATGATACCGATGTCTTGATTTACGTATTGCGCAAATCTCTATCTAATACATGGTTTTCTAATGAATATGTTAAAGTATTTAAATGCCTTGGAATATGTTGATATGTGATAAAATAAAAATTCCTTTCCAATAATCTAACACGTAAATACATACGCAAAATTTAAGGAATGCGCACAGAATAATACCCATTCAATTGTAACACAACAAGCTATGAGTCCAACTTAACAAAAAAATATCTAATCCCAGGATCAATGGCACCCGATAATAGTTCTATAACCACACTATACTCAGCAATATTGTTAGTTGTCCAACCTAAACAAATTCCTTGTAAATTAATCAAATTTCCATTATGAGCAAAGAGTGCCCATGCTGCGGAAGACAGGTTATGTGTGCTACGACAAGCGCCATTAGCAAAACCAACATAGTGATCGTAGACATATGAAAACTAAGTGGGACACAAGGTAAGTAGAGGAAACATGTCTATAAGGCAAACAATCACACCAAAAATCAACTCAAAGCACACTAATGAATAACACACTAATGTACAATTTATCACACTTAAGATTAAGTGTAATATTTCTTCAGGTAGAGCCCGTTTCAGGGCTCAGCCAAAGGATTACCTTCATAATCAGCTAGCTCATAGGCTCCACGTTTCGAAAGACATTGAATGATATAGGGCCCATGCGGCATTGGCTCAAACTTTCCAACTCCCAACTTATTATGGGCTTGGTCGTAAAGCAGGACCAAGTCACCTTCAAAGAAAACATGAGGTGTGACAGATTTGTCATATTGCACCTTAACTCGTTGTTTCCACACTTCAAGATCAGCAAGCCTTCTGGTCTCGTCGAGACACTTAAGGTACAACAGGTGCTCCTCTTCTAGAGAAGTACCAGGAAGGAGTTCAATAGCCAACTTCAGGGAAGGAATATCACACTCGATCGGGAGTGTGGCCTCTAGACCGTACACCAATTGGAAAGGTGTGAATCCAGTGGCAGTCTTAGTGGAGGTTTGGTATGCCCATAGAGTAGAGAAAATCATGAGTTTTCAGTATCTCTTATGCTTTCCAATGGTGCGTTGAAGAATGGTCACCAAATATTTGTTGACAGCTTCAACCTGGCCATTGGCCCGTGAATAATAAGGGGTGGAGTTATCGTGACATAACCCCAACTGATAAAAGATATATGTCATCATATGATTACAAAAATGAGTGGCATGATCAATGACAATCACTTTTGGTACACCAAATCAATCTATGACATGATTGAATAAGAATTTCACCACAATGAGACCTTCATTATAAAATGTAGGCATCACCTCAACCCATTTAGTGAAATAGTCAATGGAAACGATGATATAGCCATGCCCCCTGGCCGAGCAAGAGTTACAGGTCATAAAATAAATGCCCCATTTCATGAAAGGAACGATGGTCACAACTAGTTGCAAGGGTGAGGGTGGGGTGTGCTCTTTTCAAGAGTAAATCTAGCAATTAGGTGTTTTCGGACTGCAATGATATAGTATTTAAAAATAGATGGCCAAAAGTAACTTGCACGAATGATCTTTTGAGCGGTGGCGTAACAAAACTTGTGACCACCATAAGCCCCGGAGTGGTATTCATTCAAATCTTTCTCATCTTCCTCGAGATTCATATGACAACGGAGGACATAGTCAATACGAGTACGATAGAGGGTGTCCCCAACGATGCGATATTTTTAGGATTGGTATCGAATCCATCTTCGCTCAGAGTGTGATAGCTCTGGTCGATAAGTTTGAGTCTAGAGATATAAAATGATGTTGCCATACCATGGATCAGGATTACTAATGAGAAATAGAGTCTCATTGAGGATGGACTCATCGACCAGAGTGGTATCATCTGTGGTAGGAAGATCACAGATCAACTCGGAAAAGACCAACGATTTATTCGACTTAGTTGCAGTAAATTCTAAGTGGAAATATTGAAGGATAACGATCCATTTTGAGTATTTTCCGTGAAGAAACTGATGTGTGAGAATGTAATTCATGGGGTTGCAATCAGAAAATCACTACGTTTTTGTGCAGGATAATGTAGTGATGGAAACGTTGAACGACATGAACAAAAACTAATGCAAGTTTCTCTACATGAGCATAATGGGTCTTAGTATCAAAAATATTACGAATCAAGTAGTACACCACATGTTCCTGACCATCTCCATCGTCCTGAACCAGCACCATGTCAATAGTGTTGTTGGAAATGGCCAAATACAAGAAATAGTCGCGGTGATAATTGGGAGGATGCAACAATGGAGCCATGATGAGGGCTCATTTCACTGCATCGAAATATCTCTGAGCAATTTCATCCCATAATAATGGGATTCCATTTTTCCATAAGCGCATATAGTCTCTGGAAAGCTCAGCGTAGTTCAATACGAAACAACGGAGTAAATTAGCTTTCCCCTGCAAGCTTTGCCGTTGATGGATGGAAGAAGGAGGAGGCAAGTTGATGATTGCCTCAAATTTCAAAGGATCAATGCAGATGCCTTCTTTGGACACCAAAAAGCCTAGGATTCAGCTGCATTCGACGCATAAAACACACTTATGAGGATTCAACATGTTGTTATAATGTCGACATCGTCACAAGATGAAGTCATTCGGGAATGGGATTCGACTTCGGATAGGTGGGAATTTTGTGCACCACAATACTTGGATCAATTTCGGACATTTATTTATATAACCAAATGAAGACATTGAAGAACTCATGAAAAATTTCCTTAATAATCTTGATCTCATCAGGAGAATAAGAATCACTGATATGCACATTCTCGACAATCCCTGCTTAACAAAGATGTTGATTAGAATCGTCGGAGTGATATTTCCAATGTTTTCCTCGAACAACACTTCATGAATCAAATCTAGATTCTGAAGTGGGTCAGTCGGTACCGGAAAAACATGGGATCCTAGAAAGGCAGAGATGTCACCTGGGATTGAGAGAAATGAGGAACGATGATGTCCATCATCCCATGGAGTTTCTTAGAGAGACATGACCTCTATGATACTCTCGTCGGTAAGGAAATTCTCATTCAAGGGATCATTAGAGTCCCAAGAACCAAACCATGGAGACTTCACATAAGTTTCTAGGGATGAAATAAAATGAGTATTGGTATCAGATGCAGTCTCAGAATCCATGAGGATATCTTGATACATCTGCTCAGCTAGGCTAAGAGGCATAGTGTCACCAAAAATTTCGACCTGATCAGGATTAGGAAAAATGCACGGATCATGACCAGATGAAATCATATTGACGGAGGTGACATTCGGAGGAAAAAGTGGAAAAAATTCCACAAGAGACGAGTCTTTGAAAATACCCATCCCAGTGTTCTCATAAGGAGTAGTGGCCTTCCCAACATACGGAATGTTACTTGCTGAAGACTCATAGGGGAAGAAATCCAACTCATCCATAGTTACTATCTTCCCTTTATGACGTAAATTGAGGAGGCAAAAGAGGGTGGAGACTATAAAAACCATAACATTTGTCCAACTACGTCCAAGAAGGAGATTATAGTTCAAGTTGGCGTCTATCACCTCAACTTCCATGTTTACCATTTCCACCCCCAACAAGATGGGAAATGCCTTGATAATGATGTACAACCAAGAACCTTAGCCATCGAAATATTCTTAGATATTTGGGGACTGACTCAATGGGGGAGAGTCGATGGCTTTCTAGCATGTGACAAACATGATGCAGGTTGAAGTGCCTTCATCAATGATAATCCAATGAATAATCTTTCCCATGATGGTAAATTGAATCAAAAAAGCTACTTGAGATAGGAGGCGTGGAATGAAATTCTCGAGATCGAAAATAATTACATTAGAATTTGAAGGATGAGTCCCTCCAATGGCAATGAGTAGTGCCTTCCATTGTGATGGGCACGACTGAAGGACCTCCAAAGCTGACATCGTCGAAAGCACTTAAGCCAGATCTTCTACAATATTATAGTGTTGTGCTGCTCTTGAATTTTGATTGTAAGACTATTTCTAAAGAACACATTTTGGGGGTGGTCGGATGATGGATTCACTACTAGGTCTCTCGATCTAGAGAGGACCAGAGGTAGGAGGTGTGGAAGAGGAAGAGTGATCTGGGACTTTCGTTTCCACAGGAACCTTGGATGTATTGGGATAATATTTCTTTCTCGTAGTGATGGCAACATATTGCATCCCATCCATGAACACCTGATAGCTACCAGATGATTGAGCCTGATCTACCATTTGCATATGCTGGGAGGGGAGCGGTTCTTTCAAAACAGTAAGAGTCTCGGGTGCGCCCTTCAGAAGATGGGAAAATTCAGCATGCTGAGGAAAATCCTTGGTGTAATGATCGTCATCACATATTAGATAAGGAAATTTGGGCTTACGTGTTGAAGAATCACCAGCAGATGACTTATTTGAATCATGTTTAGGGTTTTCAAATTTAGACTTACCTTTACCATTTTTTAGGGAGCTCAGTGTACCATTTGGCTACAACACCAGTCAAAGTGTGCTGGAAAAGAAGAAGATGAATAGAATCTCCCACCCAAGAATTAGAGGAACACCACAAGTGGTATGTCATAACATGGGTTTGGGGGTATTCCCCAGATTTTCCTTTGAACATCAGACAATCTCCTGTAATATTAGTTAGAATAGCGGCCAATGCATCTAATGTTGGATGTGGTCATTTGTGAGCTTTCACACATCTGACAATTCCAACATATCCAAGAATAACAAAGGCAGATGATGAGGTGAGAAAGGTCGGGGGTTCCAGCCTGACTGATAAGGATTCTTCGGCCAATAGGGCGGATTATGACCCAGAAATGCGCATTGCCCCCATGGCAGGTAAGGACCTTACTGCAAATATTGATGATAGGGACCTGGCTGGGGTTGTTGATACAACCCCGACAGGAATTGAGGCTATGGATCTTGTTGGACATGGGGTCAGGATAAGGTCCCTGCTGAACATGAGGTCCAGTTTTCTGTCCCTACTGAACATAAGGTCTAGCCTGTGGCTTTGCTGAACATGGGGTCCAGCCTGTGGTCCTTGCTGAACATAGGGTCCAGCCAAAGGTCCTAGATGAGCCTACAGGACTGAGGAATTTGTTTATATGAAGCACCAGTTTGAGGCCCATTCCGGGGTTAATGTTGGCACTGACCTTGAGGAAATTGTTGGAACTGAGTACCAGGCTGATGAGGGAAAGGACCAAATTGACCCAGAAGGAGATTAAAACTAGATTGGGTGTAAGAACAAAACTGAGTATTAGTCACAACAACAATAACCGAAGGTTGGGGTTTTTGTAAATACTGTTGATATTGTATGTTCGATGTTTTTACATAAGGAATGTTGGGTTTATGTACAAATGAATATGCTGCATTTGTTTGCGGAAAATATTGTTTAACTTAGGAATATTGAACATGAGGCTGGCTTGCCCCAGGAATAGATCCAAAACTTGGCTTCCACCCACCCAAAAGGGGAGGTACATAGAGAGGGTTAGACTACCCCCCAGGCATGGACGAAACCATGGATTACCCACTCAATGGTGGTACTGCAGTAATCGTAGATGGTGAATAAGGGACATTGGATCTAAATGACACAGTCATTTGACCAATGGTGACCTTCGGTCGAACAATAGGTTGAGACATCGCAACCACATCTTAAACGAATGGGTCAGAAGATGGTGGAATACATGTTGAGAAAACAAGGTCCAGAAATAATGGTGTACCACCAAAAGCTCTAGAAATAAGGTTTCCCAAAGAGGTATAACCATGTAGGAGCGTAGACACAACATAACTAGATGATATTTTGGTTCCACTACTCAAATCATGAGGTGTGGATCTAAAAAATTCTCCCTCAGAGGGAAAAAATGAAGAAGAGGATTCCAGGATATACAAGCCAAGGTTTCCTGAAGAGTGCTTTGAGGAGAGCTCACAAATGGAACATCATCAACATTTGATGCCATTTCATCAGGAAACAACTGACGAATGGTAGAGCGAGATGCTACCAGAGAAGCTTGAAAAAGGATTTCGGGCTGATCGAAAGCACTGTAAGGCTGCTGAGGCGAGACTAAAATTGGATCAAAGAGTAGATTCGAAGGAAGGACCCAGAACTGTGCAGCTGTTTCGGGACTTTCCGACTCATATTCTTCCGATGTGGTCCAAGGAAAATCTTTAGGAGGTGCTCAAGCTGATATGGGTGTTACACTGATGAAAATTCCAAGCTCTTCACCTCGTGCTTTGAGGGGTCCAACTGGAAAATGAGGGACCTCAGGAGGAGGTTCTTGAGATCCATCAGAGGAGGGAGTGGGCGAATTCAATGATTCAGCCATGATGACCTTAGAGAAGAAGATCAAAAGGGAAAGAGGTGAGAAAAATCACAACTTACCAAACAATAAAAGCTAGAGAACTGCAAGGGTGAGATGTTTTTGTGGGCAATTACTTTTGGAATTACCAAAAAATAAATAAATAAATGGTTTGCTAGGCATAAAGGTTTACCAAGTATCCGTGAAATACAATATACACCTTAGTGATCAAATGAAAGATAAATGACCAAGAACTTAACGTACAACAACCAATCTCCCCGAATGTTCTTTTCGGTGTATCATGTCTACAAGGAGGCCGACTCGATTACCTATGGTAGGCTTGCAACCTAATGGTGTCTCCCCAAATATACTTGACGATACGTGGGATTCTAGTCTATATGCGTAACCATTCGATGAGAGCACCCCAAATATACTTATCATACATCAATATACTTCCATACGTGGGACAAGATATCAACCCTTCGTTGTAACGGAGATTGTTAGCGAAAAATCCTACATTTAACGACAACGGAACACGTCTCTAGCCTAGAAAATTTAATATTATCATTAATTCCAATGCTCCTTAAGGTAAATTAGGTTCATTTTAAGTTGATCTTGATTAAAGTTTCAGTTTCAAGGCCCAAAACGAATGTCACCTAAATCCTTATGGTGCAGACTAAATACAAGAAATGAGCTTTCAATTTCAATGAATACTAAACTATTTATGGAAGAGAGACAAGCCATAATGCAATCAATGCAACAATAATAATGCTTCCCAAAACTAGTTCAGAATTGCGAAAATGCAATGCTTTTCCAATTGAATTCACTTTCCCAACAAATGCAACTTATTGAAAATGAAAATGTCTTTCCTTTCAGTAAGATGCAAGAAAATATTTTTTTGTTTTTCACTTTGAAATGTAATCAAAAGACAAACAAATGAACGAAATAAGAAATGCAAACTCCCTTTACTTTCCTTCAATCAAACCAAACAAAAATCGCTTTAAAGAGTGCATGAATGAAATGCTTTTCACTCTTCTTAAAACGACAAAGCTAATCTAAATAAAAAATGAAAAAGAAAACCACTTCCAATTTCTTTTGAATTTAGACAAAACACACTCTTGTATACTTGTGCGCTAAAAAAACTGTGATCTTGTATTTGACACTGAACCGAAGGGAAATAGTCAGAAACGCTGAGATGACCAAAGCATATACCAACTCTCTTCGAAACAAGACAAGAAAAATGCGACAAAGGGTGTTTGAAATGGAAAAAATTTCCCAAGCTTACAACAACTCAAAGAGACGAAACCGACTCGCTCAGAGAAGATAGGTAAGTCAAACACACAACAAAGAGATCACTGAGATATCACACTAGAAAATCAAAAGGGAAACTCAAATTTTACCAAGGCCGAGATTAGCGATTCTGTGCTTAGCAGAAGGGTGATGAAAGGCCAATCAACGCGACTGTACTATATGGAACAGCGCTGCCAGCGTTACTGTGAGGACAGAAAGGGCGTTGGTCGCTAAAAAGATGGAAAAAATAAAAAGAGTCTCTCACACACACACTAGACCTGACACAATGAAGTGACAAAAAATCCTTACACAAGCTAACAAAGGCCTAAGAAGATTTAAATTTCAAAAATCAGAGAAACTGATCCAATATTAGTTCGGGGAAGGATGACTTAAAAGGCTAAAGCTCCCTGGCAGAGTGACCAGTTTTGTTGTCAAGATAAACCCCCTCTGCGGACATAGGCGATCTTTCTAGCCCTAGAGTGGGTCTAACAAAACAAGATTCTTTCTAACATAATCTTTCTTAACTAATGCTTACAATGAAAAGAGGAAAGGGACATAAATACCTTTTTCCAATCACTATCCTTGGATCCATTGATGGTGACATCGATCCATGATCCTTGTAAGCCCACTTCCTTCTATTGATGGCACGCAAATACCTGCGGATGATCGGGAGACAACAACAAACGTGATACAATATATAATAAACGTAAACACTAGCTATCTAGGAGATCAAGGAGTACCCGAATATTTGCATAATCATGTATAAAAATATAGAAAGAAAACATCAGATGTTATTATTGATAAATTAAAAAAGGAGAGCTTACAACTAGGCCTTGATGTTAGAGACGTCTTTAGGTGAAAATACGAGTCCTTCACCCAGCTCAAAAACATTCCTTTTCCCGTGCACTTATGCTTAATCATGATGCTAGCATGCAAAGGGACGAGAGTTCAGACGAGTCTGATAATGATCAACCAAGCTCTAAACTTGGGGGAATGAGGGATGTGAATTTATAGCAAGGAGAAAGAGGTTGGGAGCCCATGAAAGGATGAGGAAGGCCCACTTTCTAAGGATGATCCCCCATGGATGAGATCAAGGCTCTAAAATGAGAGAGCTCGATCTTATCATCTCTATTTAACAACCAGCTCGATGCCCTTGAGCTTCTAGAGGTCGAAGCTTCTCTTGAATTTTAGGAAGCATTTCCAAAAAAGGGATCAGCGTGGTTTTCCAAGAAATTAGGGCGCTGACAGTGCTGGGCCAGAACTGGGAAAAGGACATGAGCGCGGTCATGGCACCAGGAAGAGTGCTGACCCAGGAAACTAGGAATTTGACCAAGTTTCTTCAGTAATCTTTCAAAGAAGTCTTCTTTGGATCTTCAAGGGGATATGTTATCTTATTTCTTGATGATGGAAACATTTCACATGATTCGTCATAGGGCATTTCAGGATCAGGGACATGAAAATGAGCATGGTGACAAATTATTATATAACATACACTTTGTTTCCAAGTAGTTTAACGGAGTTCTTCTTAAAATTTCTTGATCTCCAAAATGGTGTATTCTCTCTGTGATGTTAATTTGTTCTAATTACTTGCTTTTTGAATTCAACACTTTAATAATATCTATAAGGCCTCGGTGGTTTCTGCTTTGATGTGCCTTTTCTGCTTTCAATGACTTCTTTTCTTAACAGTGAGTTCTTCTTTGTTCAAATATGATGTGTATGGATGGCCATACTTTAATCATAGCTTGAATTATTTAAGTCCATATGATTTCCCTTGACTTGGGCCAAGGTGTACGCCATTAGCGAGATCACTCTCAAACTTCGAACTTTACGTATTGCTAAGCTATGATTTTGCATCTCTTGCATGTACGGAGTGTCATTCTTTATCTTCTAAGCTTCTGGATTTACGAATTTCTCCCAGAGAGGCTTTTCATTCTCTTGCTTTTGTAGAGTCAAATCCTGTAGAAGCTTGCTTAGGTCACCTATTGTTGATGTAGATTCTGATGTTGTTGATGAAGAACTCGGCTCTGTACCTGCAACTGCAATAGGTACTGCTGAAATTGGAATCATGGCCAACCGAGTTGACTGTTCTTTCTCCTTAAGTAAACCTTCAATTTATTCCTCCATATTCTTGACCAGAATGTTCTACTCAATGATGAGTTTGAACATTTCCTCTCTATTCTATTCACTTTCCTCTATTTCCTTGGTCCGGGGGTCTCCTATAGAATAAAATTTTAGCCGCTTTCAAAGAGCTTCAATATCTGCATTCTTCTTCTTAATAATTTCTTCTACAACCTTAACATCCTTAGGGTCATACCCAATCTTAATTACAATATCTTCTAATGACTTTAACTTGTTGTCTTTGGCTAAAGAGAAATTTTTTTCAATCTTCAACTTTGACTATACATTTGACAAAGTTGTTCTTTATTTGGACAAATACATGGCTATGTTAATCATGGTAGATAAAAGCATCTCTCCTGACTGTCTATGCATTTCCATCTGGTCTATGCGGTGAATATGATTTGCATCAAATGAGAATATGGTTATCTAGTAATCAGAAGGAGCTTTAGGAAAAGGAACTTGGGCTTATAGAAAAGCCATTTGCATCCTTCCCTTTTCACTATCAAAACTTGTCAACAACTTATCATGTGATGTAGAGGCCTGCTTCCAAAAATGTATGTAAACATTGGCTTTTAGAGATTCATTCTTCTGTTTGATCTCTAAGAATTTAGAGAAAATGTTCGGATCACCTTGTTCACTACTTCCAATTGATTGAATAATATCCATGGGCTCTTGTGAAGTTGAAGAAGATGATGGAACATTAGGAACACTTCCCTCTGCTGTTGTAGATACTTCTGCATCACCCAAGTCAATGATCTCTGGCTCTTTTTGACTTTGTTCAATAGAAATGTTAAAATTTGTCTTCTACTTCTTCGGCTGGATAATGAATTCTTTGGCAATGTTTGCAGAAGATGAGGGTTATTCTCTAGGCTTTTTCCGCTGCTTGTCTTCGGAGATAAGAGTTTGCATAGTGGATGTAGAAAGAATTTTCTCCTCTGCTTCTTGCAATGTGTTCTCTGCCCACTAATCCTGGTTCATGAATTTCTCAATCTCTGGCCTAGGTGTATGATTGTAGGGAGTTTTCTTTAGCTCGACCCTCAAGCTTCAAATAATGTGGAATGGATCATAGGACCAAGTGAAGCTTGGCTGGAAGTTCATCCTCTTGAGGATTTCATCTACTTCAAATCCTGTTTATCTAGTATTACATATGAAAGAGCCTACTTTAGTTTTGATCTTGAACTGAGATTTTATTTTACCTGAAACAAAGTGCAATTCATCCATGTTAATCACATGTCTAATATATTACAAAGAGAAAAGTCTCATTAGAACATATTTGGGCGGCTTATAAGGTGCCAATTCATAGCCATACACTCTGATCTCTATGTAATTATGGTAAAGATAACGATATCCAATTTTAACTTGTTCAGTTATATGGAGTATTATTTTGATGTCTGAGCCAATCCTAGGCTCATTCTGGCTACTTAAAAGCTCGACAACTGAATGAATGAAGGAATCAATGAGATTTGCAAATGAAAACTTAGTTGAAATGGATCTAACCAACTGAGTCTAGTGAATAACTGATTGATTAACACCCTGATCATCCTGCTTATGCAATGTAATTGGCAATGAATCCCCCTGTTGAAAAAGAAACATGTGAATAAGTACAGAAGTGTACTTGAACATCCCTTGAGTTATCATATTCATCATTTGTTCATGCATATTATCAGCCAAGAACTGGCTGTAATTATACATGAATGTTGGTTGGTTGTCTTTAGAGAAAATGGAGAAGTGACCAAGAATCGACTCATCCATAATCATGTCATTTGGATAGCCTAAAAAACAAGAAATTAAAGAAATAATGTGTCTAGTGGCTTCATGGAACATGGGGGATGGGTAAGGAGGGTTCTTCTATGGAAGCTCAACATCATCTAGAAGGAATGTTTCAAAGATCTGTGCTCTCTTAGGAAAGGTCAACTTGTGCTATAATTCCATTATAGCAGCTTAGGAGAAATGATTGAGGGAATCACTCTGTGGAATAAGAAACATTTGGTTGATTGTCTCGGGAGTGATAAAAATCAAAATTTTTCCATTTTGAGCTACCACAGTCGTTTTAAGGGGATCATACTTGGCTTGACACCAGGTGACGAGGTTAGGGAATTCATGGGTCAGATGAAATGTATACAGAGGTAATAGAGTCTCCCAGAGACTGAATTAATCCTATTTGTCTAAGTATTTCTACTTTAGGCACATGTGCAACTCATAGAGTTCAAATTCACACTCTCTGTTAATGATCTTGAAGAATTGATCAACTAAAGGGAAATGGTCAAGATCTATCAAGGAAGACACACTAGGGGTTTCTTCAACAACTGGTTTTTGACCTTTTCCTTTGGGAGCCATCGACCTGGAGAGGAAGAGAGAAGGGAAATTTTCTCTATTAAATAGATAATAGATTAAATAAGGTATCTACAAGTAAGAATTCTGATGACAAGGACAGAAGATAGTGGAGCTGTAACTGAAATGATGTCTCTGTAAAACCTGCAATTTGACAGAAATAACAAATGAATCAAATGTGGTGGAAGGAATGGGATACATTTATTTATATCCTGTTTGCATTATTGTTATTGGGATGAATTTTAGAGAAACATAACCATGGAGGTTTTAATGAATAGTGGTAATGGAGTAGTCGGTGATGAAATCGGGTGAATAATGGTAAAGGAGCGGACATAATAGGATGGAATATGGCAATGGTAATGGAGCAGGTGTAACGAGACTGTACAGGTGGCGGGAAATTATTTTATATTGGGAAATGGTCATTGGAGGAAAGTCAAAGATCCATTGGTAGGATCCAAAACAATTGTTGTGAGGAAGGTGGATTTCAGAGGGGGTAGGCAATTGTAAGCGGATTTGAGTAGGGGGGAATGATGAGGGAGAAACACGTATGCGAGGGGTCCGCCAGTGGGAAAAGCCTTCCCCGCCATTGATCTAGGCAGGGAACAGATCCACCATTCAGATCTGCTTGAATGATAATCACAAAATGACAAATAATTTTGTCACTTGTGGATTTTGGAATAAAACCATTTCATGCATTTATTAAAATAATTAATTAACCGCTTAATGTTGCGATTTGTTCTAATAAAATTAATTTAACTTTTAATATTATTTTTAGTGCATTTGAACAAGCTTCCACTAACTTTATTAATCTAATGCATAAATTTAAATATTCTTGATCATGTTTAATCTGTATGATAAAAAACAAATCATTTTTGGGTTGTGGCATCCTAAAAAATTGCACACAACTTTATTTTTCTTTTTTACTTGAAACTAAGCAATTTATTTATTTTATTACTTTCAATATATGCCTAGCATTTTCAATCTTTTGTATTCATTTTTTAAAGCATCAAATCCTATCATTTTCT